>JAWDGP010003866.1:0-52500 GCA_033675545.1 Elysia crispata | reverse complement strand
CAGATGTCTTTGTTTTTGTTGTTTTGTCGATGTTGTTGATGTTGCTGTTCTGCCGTTGTTGTTTTGTCAATGCTGTTTAATCTTGATGCTTCTTCGGTTCTTTTTGTTCTTGTTTTAATTGTTGTTGCTGTTACAGCCACGATATCACGATATTTCTATTGATCAACTGTTAAATTTTTTTTCCTTTTCTGCTCCCAAACCAGGCGCGCACCGAGGATGATGTTCAGACGGAGAAGGCGTGGCTTCAGGCCGAGAAGGTGTGGCTTATCCACAGGGGCGGGTTCTCCGAGGCCCACCTCCAGACCAAAGGTGACGCCCCCGGCGGCCCGCCAGAGGGAAGGGTCAGAGTTCGCCTTGAGTCAGGGGACGTCATCGAGGTGGACGAGGACGATATCGAGAAGGTAGGGCTGGACAATATCGATTATTCAAGCTTAGTTGGTTTTAGGTTTTGCAAATGGGGCGCTGCTTCTAACTTTACGTTGTTATTGATGATGATGCTGTTGTTGTTGTTGTTGATGATGTCTTTGTTGATTATCGTGTTCACATACGAGAAATATCGAGGAGGAGAGCAGAAGGGAAACCTCAGTGTGGTTAAAAATTTTATAGTTAACACATAGAAAAATGTCCATGCGGCCCAGCTATCAATAATATTAGCTTGTGAGGTCGTCGTTAGAAATAATAATAACTTGCAAATCTAGAGGGGCCGTCGTTAGAAATAATAATAACTTGCAAATCTAGAGGGGCCGTCGTTAGAAATAATAATAACTTGCAAATCTAGAGGGGCCGTCGTTAGAAATAATAATAACTTGCAAATCTAGAGGGGCCGTCGTTAGAAATAATAATAACTTGCAAATCTAGAGGGGCCGTCGTTAGAAATAATAATAACTTGCAAATCTAGAGGGGCCGTCGTTAGAAATAATAATAACTTGCAAATCTAGAGGGGCCGTCGTTAGAAATAATAATAACTTGCAAATCTAGAGAGGTCGTCGTTATAAATAATAATAACTTGCAAATCTAGAGAGGTCGTCGTTATAAATAATAATAACTTGCAAATCTAGAGAGGTCGTCGTTATAAATAATAATAACTTGCAAATCTAGAGAGGTCGTCGTTAGAAATAATAATAACTTGCAAATCTAGAGAGGTCGTCGTTAGAAATAATAATAACTTGCAAATCTAGAGAGGTCGTCGTTAGAAATAATAATAACTTGCAAATCTAGAGAGGTCGTCGTTAGAAATAATAATAACTTGCAAATCTAGAGAGGTCGTCGTTAGAAATAATAATAACTTGCAAATCTAGAGAGGTCGTCGTTAGAAATAATAATAACTTGCAAATCTAGAGAGGTCGTCGTTAGAAATAATAATAACTTGCAAATCTAGAGAGGTCGTCGTTAGAAATAATAATAACTTGCAAATCTAGAGAGGTCGTCGTTAGAAATAATAATAACTTGCAAATCTAGAGAGGTCGTCGTTAGAAATAATTATAACTTGCAAATCTAGAGAGGTCGTCGTTAGAAATAATAATAACTTGCAAATCTAGAGAGGTCGTCGTTAGAAATAATAATAACTTGCAAATCTAGAGAGGTCGTCGTTAGAAATAATAATAACTTGCAAATCTAGAGAGGTCGTCGTTAGAAATAATAATAACTTGCAAATCTAGAGAGGTCGTCGTTAGAAATAATAATAACTTGCAAATCTAGAGAGGTCGTCGTTAGAAATAATAATAACTTGCAAATCTAGAGAGGTCGTCGTTAGAAATAATAATAACTTGCAAATCTAGAGAGGTCGTCGTTAGAAATAATAATAACTTGCAAATCTAGAGAGGTCGTCGTTAGAAATAATAATAACTTGCAAATCTAGAGAGGTCGTCGTTAGAAATAATAATAACTTGCAAATCTAGAGAGGTCGTCGTTAGAAATAATAATAACTTGCAAATCTAGAGAGGTCGTCGTTAGAAATAATAATAACTTGCAAATCTAGAGAGGTCGTCGTTAGAAATAATAATAACTTGCAAATCTAGAGAGGTCGTCATTAGAAATAATAATAACTTGCAAATCTAGAGGGGCATCTTCTCAACAAGCGACTCGTCTTTACAAGAAATGCTTTTTTTTTAAATTAGATTGATATTTGTTTTTCTAGTTACTATTTGATGAAAACAAAATAATAAAGAAATAAATAAATAAAAAATTTAAAAAAAAAGAAAGAAACCATTGCGAAGCTCTCTATATCTGTTGTGTGGTTACTCTATGCCAGGCGAACCCACCGCAGTTTGACCGAGCGGAGGATCTGGCCTCGCTGCGCTACCTGAACGAGTCAAGCGCTCTACACACCCTACGGCAGCGCTTCGCCGGCAACCTCATCCACACCTACGCAGGGCCGCAACTCCTGGTGGTCAACCCCATGCAGCAGCTGCCCATCTATGCTGAGAAGGTAGAGTTATCTTCCTCGAAACTTGTTATTATGTAAATACAGAGTGATTTTACAAAGTATTATGGTGGAAATAAATTCATATATTTGAGGAAGGGATCTTAACCAAGGTTTCCTGGTTTCTCAACTAGAAAAAGTACCCAACCAAAATATCCGTGTCGCACAGAGAACTGTGTGTAACTTGAGGCCTGGAGTCCAGGAAATATCACATATCTTCACGGGGCCAAGAAAAACAGCATTTGCTAGTTTTATAGAGAAAATTATTTAAGGATTTTTTTATCGTTGAAAATTCTAATAATGCTTTTATGTTTTTAACCCCACCCTCTCCCCCTTTTTTTCTCCATAACTTCTCCATCCTATTTGCCTCTCCAGATCATCCAACTGCTGAAGGGCTGTAAGCAAGAGGACATGCCGCCTCACATCTTCTCCATGGGGCAGGTCCTGTACAGGGACATGCTCAACTCGAGGCGGGACCAGTCCCTCCTGCTCTTGGGCAAGAGCGGTAGCGGCAAGACCACCAACGCCCAGCACGTCTTGCACTACCTGATAGCAGCGGCAGGATGTGTGGGCGGCGTGCTCTCTGGTAAGAGCTCACATCTTAAGATGAAAGAGCTTTCGAGATTTTTCCTCACTACGCCCAACTGTGAATTGAATCAGTTTAAGCTCCAGTTTGACACTATCTTATCAATCAGCTAAGGAATAATAATCCAAGATGATCTTTTGTGATAGACAGGGGGGAAAAAATCAGTGTTGAAATTCAGCTGCACCAAGTGACACAGTTCTTTACACACACTTACTTTCCCTCGGTATTTCCCATACAGACACTTGAAAATCTTGCAATTTCCAACTGCTGGACTTATGAAAAGCTGCACTGTGATTTAAGAAAGGCTCATGGAGAGACTTCGGTAATGCAATGCCTGTTTCAAAAGAGACCAGAAATTTCTGATTTTTATTTTGTTCTTCACAGTTGAAAAACTGGCCAGTGTGTACACACTCTTACACGCGTTTGGCAACAGTCGTACGTCACTCAACGTCAATGCCAGTCGCTTCACACAGATCTTCACTTTAGATTTTGACCAGTCAGGGCAGATTGGGTCAGCCTCTGTACAGGTGAGTGACTCTACACTTTTGACAGTTGTTTGTCTTTGCTGCCACTATATTAGATTCTTATCTTTAGAACCCAGTTAAGAATCTGTGGACAGCACGTGTTTCCATTTATGAAATGGATGGTATATCTACTGAATAAGAAGCGGAAAGAACCGTAAAGAATGAAGAAAAAAAATCAGAATAGCTCAACTAATACTGGAGTTAGAGGAGAAGAAGTAGAACATGAAATGTGAAGTTCTTTAACTAATATGTGCTCTACGTATGAAGCATTATGTGTCCTCTGCAGGCCCTGATGTTTGAGAAGACAAGGGTCGTGCGTAGACCAGAGGGCGAGCCAACCTTCAGCATCTTCTACCAGCTGCTGGCCGGGGCTGACACATCTTTAAGGTAACAAAACCTCTGAAATCTATCTTATAACGACTTGGATTTTTATTATTACTTGATACCAACTACTAAGAGTTAAAAGAAAAAAATTAAAAAATGAAATAAACCCCTTTTCAAAATTTTAATTTTTATTTGAAGTCTTTTTAGATCTGATGGAACATATTGATTGTGATTTTTAATTTTAAGCTGTAATTTTTGCTCTTGATAACTTTTTTTCTATTCATTAAAAAAATAAAGATATCATTGAAGTCAGATCTAATAATCCTTAATAATATGATGTAAAACAGAATCATCTTTTAGATGTATAATTCTTTGGTAATAAATCCAAGCATTGTTAATTTTCTTTACTTTTTTTTCTTTTCTTTTCAGTATCACTCAAACATGTTTCTCTTAAGTATAATTATAATCTATTTACTCTTTAACATGCACCTTGATAACTTTTTTTAAATCACTCCACGGCAGGAATGATCTGCAATTCCAGGCGACTAGCGAGTCCAATCTGTTTATGACGGCTCCACAAAAGGTGACTCATGCTCTCACGTTGTCTCTTCATGTGAACTATTATGCTCGGAGAATATGGCTATGGTTTACAAGTGTACATCGTTGCACTATTGTGTAGATTATCTTCGTATGAGAGAATTCATGACTCAGAGCTAACAGTAGATAATGTGTGTAACTAGACAGTTAGGTATCAGATTTGGCAAATGTCTAAAATTAACTTTGATATTATATAGCAGTAGAAGAAATTATTTGTTCCCAATAAAATCAGTGTTTGTGATGAATTAACAGGGATAAATATTATTGATTGATTCGGCCAGAGATGCTTTGTTTAAGTTTTTTTTTCGATTATTTTACTGAGGATAAATTCCAGACACCTTTTTTTTTAACAAATGCACAGCTATACCCTTATTGCAAGGACAAAGAACTTTAAAATTAATGCTGCCTGAATTTGTTACAGCCTGATGACAAGCAAAGAGCAGCGGAGGCTTGGGCGCTTGTCTTACTCGCATTTGATAACTTGACCTTCTCCACTGATGAGGTCAAGGCCATCCTGAGTGTGCTGGCGGCCATCTACCACCTGGGCAACGCTGGAGCTGGCAAAGGTTAGGGCAGTTGTTCTTGTTTAGTGCAATATCCATCAACATTCCCCTGTCTATCAAAGGATTGATTTCTATTTGTATGATGACTATGATGCATGTATATATGTGTAAAACTTGTTGCCAATAGACAGTAGAAGTTTTCATTTGTTTCATGTCCGCCTTGTCCATCAACTAAAAAAATATTAGTGTATGTCGAATACACTTAACTTAAAACCTACATGCTATGCTATTCAACTAAAAAAATATTAGTGTATGTCGAACACACTTAACCTACATGCTATGCTATATGGAATACAAGAAAAGACAAAAGATCAATATGGATATAATTATATTTTACTTGAATATTTAATGTCAGTAAACATTTATGTCAGATCTGCGCTAAAGTTAACTATAGGCTATATCTTAACTATTTATGTCATGGATTTTCAAGAAATGTGTGTGTGTGAAAAGACTGTGGGAGTATATGGAAGAAATAAAGCTTAGCATTACCCCTTCCTAATCAAGAATTGAGCTGGCATGAGATTAAACACAGTGGGGTTATCGGAAACTCATCATAAAGATGGGTTTCGAAATCTAAATTACAACCTGGAAAAACTCATGTTGAAGCCGGCAATTAAACCAAAGTGTAAGAGTGAGAACTCTAAATTGTGAGAACTTTCCGTGTTTATTCTTCCGTCATTCTCTCAATCTTTCTATCTGTCCCTCACTTCCTCTTCCCTCTTCTCCTTTTTTCTAGGTCCCACGAACAAACCACAGTTCAGCAAGCCTGCGGCAGCACAAAGGGCAGCTACTCTTCTGGGGACAAGTGTAGAAGAATTGACCAAGTCTTGCTTCTCTGGAGGCGGAAACACTGGTCTCAGTCGTGCCACTTCCCTCAGGTGAGTTGATAAACTTTTTTTCTTTTTTTACATGGTTATTTAAAAATTGTTTGATGCTAAACATATGGTTGTTTTTAGTTATTTTTTTTTAAATTTATGATTATAAAAGGGCTTTCTGTTTCAGGAGTACACATCTAATTCTGCCTACTTGTCTTATAATCTCAATGTATCCTTCATCATTCAACCTAGGTTTTTTTTTTTACACTTCTGTCTCTCTATTCTTATCTCTCTTTTTCCTTATGTCTGTTTTAACCTCTTTAGTTTTATCCTTCTTTTCTTTTTAGCACCACTAGTCTCTATATCAGCTTCCTTGTTTTTTTTTTCAGTCTGTCCTCCTGGCTTTCTGCTCTCTACCTTCTTTTTTTTTTGTTTTCATCATAGTTTTTCTATGATTCTAATCATTCTTTCTCTCTCTCTCTCTCTCTCTCTCTCTCTCTCTCTCTCTCTCTCTCTCTCTCTCTCTCTCTCTCTCTCTCTCTCTCTCCCCCTCCCTCTCCCCCCCCCCCCCATCTCTTCCTTTTGATTTTTAATTAAAATAACTGAAAAACAAAACATATTCAGTGCTAGTTTTCCTCCCTTTTGTTACAATTGAAAAATAAAAAAAAAGAAACAAGAATTTTTTTGTTACACTTTTCAGAGTCTCTGGTGCCATGGACAGACCCACCTACCACCCATCAGACGCCAACGCTTCTGCTCAGGATTGTCTAGAGGGGTTTGTCGTTGGTCTCTACTCGGAGGTTTTCAACGCTGTCATCTCACTCATAAACAGGTGAGCACTGAAGGAGGCCATGCTGGCCGGCTGGGTGGGAATTTTCAGGAAAGTGTGAAATTTTTGCTCTTTAATCATAAAGATGTGTGAACAAAGGTGACTGGGGAGTCAGATCTTCTGCCCTGATATGTGGAGGGACTTTATTGCCCCGCACCGTCTGTTGAATATAGGGCATTTTCTGTTTCACCCAGTGTGACTGTTGTTTTTTTTTTTTATATAATATTACCAAAGTAGAGGTAAAATGGTAATTGTAAACTAAGAAATAAATGCCCCTCTCCAACCTGATTCTGTTGAGCTTCTATAGAAGTTGTGCTCTATAGAATCCGAACTCATTCATGTCAATAACTGGCATTTCATCAGTGATTGTCAGATACAACATCTGTATAGTTCTTCAATCTTGATTCTTGTGCTGTTGTTTTTCGACCTCAATCATCCCTGAAATCAAAATATTTTATATCTAGTGCTTACAACTGAGGAATAAAAGTAAAAGAAATCATATTACTCTCATGACACACCAGATCTCTGGCGTCATCTGTACGTGCCATCACCTCCATAACTCTGGTTGACTGCCCCGGGTTCCAAAGTCCCGGCTCAGGAAGTGGAAGGAGTGTCGGGGCCACCTTCGACGACCTCTGCCACAACTACACTCATGAGAAGATGCAGGCATTTTTCTACGATGTTGGTCTGGCCACGCCTCAGGAAAGATACGCTGAGGTGGGTGTCGTGAAATCACTCGTAGCTTTATGGTGGAGGAAAGGACTGATAATATTTGCTTGCTGTCTGTGCTGGACACGACTTATTTCCTCTCTTCCTTTCGACAATCAGTGAAAATTGTCAGTCTGAGAGACCTTTGCCATTTCTAATCTTTGATTTATGCTGGGGCAATTATAAAATGGTTGGTCTTTTTTTGGTCTTTAAGTATTGTTTATTAGCACACATAGGCTAAACACTTAGATTATACAGTAATTGTGTACATGAAAAGTCACCTAGAGAAAAAAAAGAAAAAAAATCAGCATCAGCTGATTCTGGTTAAATTGGTACGGTTCAAATTTCTACTGGTCTATTTATGTTATTAGTTATAGTGATAATAATAATCTGCTGGTAGCAATCGTAGTAATTTGCTGTTGTATTAGTGGTAATTACATTATTAGTATTAGCATTAATACAGTAGTAATAGGGATGGTTGTTGTGTCTGTGTTCAGAAATATCCAAAATCGCTCATCCTGTGGAATTTTTAAATCCCTCAACCCTCCCCCTTTTCCACTCTACCAGGAGGACATTGAGCTGGACTTTGATGTGGTCACCTCTAGCCCTACAACGATGGTCAACTTGCTGGACAAACCCCCTCAGCAAGGGCTGGTCAGTTAGAATTGTGCTTGATTCTTTTATTCCTTTCTGGTAACAAATTCTGTTCAGAAGGATTGATTAGAAGAGCTGATTAGCAAGATTTTCCTTTTTTCGTAACAGAAGAGGCCAAATGTTTTAATTCAATATTTAATGACGTGTTATATCTCACCATTGTGAGCCTGGTAGAAAACCTTTGCACTCAAATTTGTCAACCAAGAGATTAACTTTCAGTCATAAACTTAACATTGTCAACTTTGATTAAAGACTTCCTACATAATTTATCCTTATTTTATTCCAGCTAATAATTTTTTTTAAGGGATAGCGTCTGCAAGAATACACATTGATGTGAAATTTGGAGCAAAAAGAAAAAAGGAATACATAAAAAGAGTACATGAGAAAACATTGGCAACAAAATTATTTAGTTCTAACTAGATCTTCAAAAATGCTTTTAATTGTTGAACAAAACTCACGGCTTCCAACAAAGGGACATAACTCTTTTTGAGATGGCATACCCCACAGCACCTTTCTAGCCTGACAGTATTACACCGTTCTTTCTAGTCTGACAGTATTACACCGTTCTTTCTAGCCTGACAGTATTACACTGATCTTTCTAGTCTGACAGTATTACACCGATCTGTTCTAGCCTGACAGTATTACACTGATCTTTCTAGCCTGACAGTATTACACTGATCTTTCTAGCCTGACAGTATTACACTGATCTTTCTAGCCTGACAGTATTACACCGATCTGTTCTAGCCTGACAGTATTACACCGATCTGTTCTAGCCTGACAGTATTACACTGATCTTTCTAGCCTGACAGTATTACACTGATCTTTCTAGCCTGACAGTATTACACTGATCTTTCTAGCCTGACAGTATTACACCGTTCTGTTCTAGCCTGACAGTATTACACAGATCTGTTCTAGCCTGACAGTATTACACTGATCTTTCTAGCCTGACAGTATTACACTGATCTTTCTAGCCTGACAGTATTACACTGATCTTTCTAGTCTGACAGTATTACACTGATCTTTCTAGCCTGATGACGTATACTGATCTTTCTAGTCTGACAGTATTACACTGATCTTTCTAGTCTGACAGTATTACACTGATCTTTCTAGTATATTACACTGATCTTTCTAGTCTGACAGTATTACACTGATCTTTCTAGCCTGACAGTATTACACTGATCTTTCTAGTCTGACAGTATTACACTGATCTTTCTAGCCTGACAGTATTACACTGATCTTTCTAGCCTGACAGTATTACACCGTTCTTTCTAGTCTGACAGTATTACACTGATCTTTCTAGCCTGACAGTATTACACCGTTCTGTTCTAGCCTGACAGTATTACACTGATCTTTCTAGTCTGACAGTATTACACTGATCTTTCTAGTCTGACAGTATTACACTGATCTTTCTAGCCTGACAGTATTACACCGATCTGTTCTAGCCTGACAGTATTACACTGATCTTTCTAGCCTGACAGTATTACACTGATCTTTCTAGCCTGACAGTATTACACTGATCTTTCTAGCCTGACAGTATTACACTGATCTTTCTAGCCTGACAGTATTACACTGATCTTTCTAGTCTGACAGTATTACACTGATCTTTCTAGCCTGACAGTATTACACTGATCTTTCTAGCCTGACAGTATTACACTGATCTTTCTAGCCTGACAGTATTACACCGTTCTGTTCTAGCCTGACAGTATTACACTGATCTTTCTAGCCTGACAGTATTACACCGATCTGTTCTAGCCTGACAGTATTACACTGATCTTTCTAGCCTGACAGTATTACACTGATCTTTCTAGTCTGACAGTATTACACTGATCTTTCTAGTCTGACAGTATTACACCGATCTGTTCTAGCCTGACAGTATTACACTGATCTTTCTAGTCTGACAGTATTACACTCTTTACAACCTGACAGTCATGCTGACAGTATTACACTGTTCTAGTCTGACAGTATTACACTGATCTTTCTAGCCTGACAGTATTACACTCTGATCTTTCTAGCCTGACAGTATTACACTGATTCTTTCTAGCCTGACAGTATTACACTGATCTTTCTAGCCTGACAGTATTACATGGTTCTGTTCTAGCCTGACAGTATTACACTGGTTCTGTTCTAGTCTGACAGTATTACACCGTTCTGTTCTAGCCTGACTTTCTAGTATTTACACTGATCTTTCTAGTCTGACAGTATTACACTGATCAGTATCTAGCCTGACAGTATTACACTGATCTTTCTAGCCTGACAGTATTACAGTTCTAGCCTGACAGTATTACTGATCTTTCTAGTCTGACAGTATTACACCGTTCTGTTCTAGCCTGACAGTATTACACTGTTCTGTTCTAGCCTGACAGTATTACACTGATCTTTCTAGTCTGACAGTATTACACCGTTCTGTTCTAGCCTGACAGTATTACACTGATCTTTCTAGTCTGACAGTATTACACTGATCTTTCTAGTCTGACAGTATTACACTGATCTTTCTAGTCTGACAGTATTACACTGATCTTTCTAGTCTGACAGTATTACACTGATCTTTCTAGTCTGACAGTATTACACTGATCTTTCTAGCCTGACAGTATTACACTGATCTTTCTAGTCTGACAGTATTACACTGATCTTTCTAGCCTGACAGTATTACACTGATCTTTCTAGTCTGACAGTATTACACTGATCTTTCTAGTCTGACAGTATTACACCGTTCTTTCTAGTCTGACAGTATTACACTGATCTTTCTAGCCTGACAGTATTACACTGATCTTTCTAGTCTGACAGTATTACACTGATCTTTCTAGCCTGACAGTATTACACTGATCTTTCTAGCCTGACAGTATTACACCGTTCTGTTCTAGCCTGACAGTATTACACTGATCTTTCTAGTCTGACAGTATTACACTGATCTTTCTAGTCTGACAGTATTACACTGATCTTTCTAGTCTGACAGTATTACACTGATCTTTCTAGTCTGACAGTATTACACTGATCTTTCTAGTCTGACAGTATTACACCGATCTGTTCTAGCCTGACAGTATTACACTGATCTTTCTAGTCTGACAGTATTACACTGATCTTTCTAGCCTGACAGTATTACACCGATCTGTTCTAGCCTGACAGTATTACACTGATCTTTCTAGTCTGACAGTATTACACTGATCTTTCTAGTCTGACAGTATTACACCGATCTGTTCTAGCCTGACAGTATTACACTGATCTTTCTAGTCTGACAGTATTACACCGATCTGTTCTAGCCTGACAGTATTACACTGATCTTTCTAGTCTGACAGTATTACACTGATCTTTCTAGTCTGACAGTATTACACTGATCTTTCTAGTCTGACAGTATTACACTGATCTTTCTAGCCTGACAGTATTACACTGATCTTTCTAGCCTGACAGTATTACACTGATCTTTCTAGTCTGACAGTATTACACTGATCTTTCTAGTCTGACAGTATTACACTGATCTTTCTAGCCTGACAGTATTACACTGATCTTTCTAGTCTGACAGTATTACACTGATCTTTCTAGCCTGACAGTATTACACTGATCTTTCTAGCCTGACAGTATTACACTGATCTTTCTAGTCTGACAGTATTACACTGATCTTTCTAGCCTGACAGTATTACACTGATCTTTCTAGCCTGACAGTATTACACTGATCTTTCTAGCCTGACAGTATTACACTGATCTTTCTAGCCTGACAGTATTACACTGATCTTTCTAGCCTGACAGTATTACACCGTTCTGTTCTAGCCTGACAGTATTACACCGTTCTGTTCTAGCCTGACAGTATTACACTGATCTTTCTAGCCTGACAGTATTACACTGATCTTTCTAGCCTGACAGTATTACACTGATCTTTCTAGTCTGACAGTATTACACCGATCTGTTCTAGCCTGACAGTATTACACTGATCTTTCTAGCCTGACAGTATTACACTGATCTTTCTAGCCTGACAGTATTACACCGTTCTGTTCTAGCCTGACAGTATTACACTGATCTTTCTAGCCTGACAGTATTACACCGTTCTGTTCTAGCCTGACAGTATTACACCGTTCTGTTCTAGCCTGACAGTATTACACCGTTCTGTTCTAGCCTGACAGTATTACACCGTTCTGTTCTAGCCTGACAGTATTACACTGATCTTTCTAGCCTGACAGTATTACACCGTTCTGTTCTAGCCTGACAGTATTACACCGTTCTGTTCTAGCCTGACAGTATTACACGGTTCTGTTCTAGCCTGACAGTATTACACCGTTCTGTTCTAGCCTGACAGTATTACACTGATCTTTCTAGCCTGACAGTATTACACCGTTCTGTTCTAGCCTGACAGTATTACACCGATCTGTTCTAGCCTGACAGTATTACACTGATCTGTTCTAGCCTGACAGTATTACACAGATCTGTTCTAGCCTGACAGTATTACACCGTTCTGTTCTAGCCTGACAGTATTACACCGTTCTGTTCTAGCCTGACAGTATTACACCGTTCTGTTCTAGCCTGACAGTATTACACCGTTCTGTTCTAGCCTGACAGTATTACACCGATCTGTTCTAGCCTGACAGTATTACACGGTTCTGTTCTAGCCTGACAGTATTACACCGTTCTGTTCTAGCCTGACAGTATTACACGGTTCTGTTCTAGCCTGACAGTATTACACGGTTCTGTTCTAGCCTGACAGTATTACACGGTTCTGTTCCATGACCAGATACGCTCCTCCAGCACTGACCTGAAGAACCCGGACAAGAAAGGTTTGCTCTGGATCCTGGACGAGGAGGCTGTGTTTCCCGGGGCCAGCGAGGACAGCTTCATGGAGCGTCTGCTTCAGGAACACTCCCAGCAACCAATCAGGAGTGAGTACGACCAAACAGCGGGGAGAAGCTTGATTTGCGATCGTTGTGTTTTTACTCCCTTAGCTATGTCCATACTTACTTTTTTTTTTTCTTTAATTTTTAATATAGTCTTGATTTTATAATGTCAGTGCTTGTAACTGAAAATAGAAGAAAATATACTTTGTATTTGCTATTTTTTTTTGGGGGGGGGGTTTGATAGATTGAAGGCTAATCTTAGCTGACTATTGCTTTTTTTTACGTCAGAACTTAAAAATTGAATGTTAGACAATTTATTATCGTATGGAAAGCAGGGAAATATGAAAACCTAGCAGGGCTGTTGAATTTTTGGCAGTTATGGGAATAATCCTCGTATCAAGCTCTCGCTTTTGACATGAAGAGCAAAGTAAAGTAAGGTTTGGGAAATTATTGACTCTTATAGCAGCTGCTCTCTGTCTTGCAGAAACTCAACAAAACAAGTATGAGTCACTGTCTCAATTATTTATCAGTTTCTGCCTTCAAATTATCATTCCTAACCTCCTACATATTTTTCCTTTTTTAAATAAAAAGAGTGATATATCCTTAAGATGAAAGAGCAGTATCAAACACTGCATGAAATGTTCAAACTTGACCTGCTTCTTCCAGAGGATAGTCTCCTCCGCAAGGGCTCACTGGGCAACACGTTTGTGCTGAACCACAACCAGGGTACGACACCGGTTCAGTACAACGCCCAGGGCTGGCTCAAGGCATGCAGGGAGAACCCGACCTCGAAGAACGCTCAACTGCTCCTGCAAGACAGCAAAAAGTTAGCGCTCATTTTCTGTCTGTCTGTTTGCGTGGTTTCCTGGCTCAATGCTTGCTTCTTAACTTTTCTTATTATCTTTATTTGTGTTTTCAGAGCAAGCTCATTGCTCTAATTATGTAAAAAAATTTGGTCGAAAGTGGGATATCTGCATAAATATATGTATGTTCAATTCAACAGTTTAAATCCCTTTTTTGTGTGTTTTGCATCACAACCTTACTAATTCAAAACTAAATGAAGCTGTACAAGAATATCTTGTTAGACTATCTCATATATCAGGTTTCTTCTATTTTTGTATGATATGTTGAGCAGAGTAGAAACCAAAGTACTAATAAGTTGATACAATTAGATTCTCCCATCCAACATATCTACACAGATTTCTAACTTTTTGATGAAGATATTTACTAATATAATGAGAATTGATAACCTTTTAAAGATTCATGTAACTGTGTGACAAAATCTTAGATTTGAACTGCTGTTAGAAGGTGAGAAGAAGGAAAATTTTATTTTGATAGCAGTGAAGGCTTGGGAAAAAAGGCAAAATAAATCACTGGATGGCTCCATCCTCCTGTTCTCTCCTTCTTCCCACATTTCCTCCTCTACAAAGTTGTTGTTTTTTTTACCCTTATGTTTCCAGGCCAGGTATGGCGCAGCTGTTTTCAGGTTTGAAGGGTCAGTCTGCTGGATTGGTCAGTGGCTCTGTTGCCGGCATGGAGGGCTCCACGTCCCTGCGACGAGTGGGCAGCATGAGGCGGACATTCATGTCAGGTCAAGCGGGCCTCAAGAAGAAATCAATCTGTCTACAGGTCAAGTTCAACGTGGTGAGTGTGAGGCGTTAGTGTTGTGCTTCATGCTTTTCTTAAGATGAACTTCCTGGAAACAAATAATGCAGTTCAAATTATCAGAAATATTATTTAAAAGGGTTCTTATAGATGAATGTATAAATATTGTACGATTTAAAGGAGTCGGGTCCAAAAAATATATGCATTGAGATTTCTTTATTACAGAAAATCTCTCTCTCTCTCTCTCTCTCTCTCTCTCTCTCTCTCTCTCTCTCTCTCTCTCTCTCTCTCTCTCTCTCTGTCAGTCTCTGTCTCTCTCTATCTGTCTTTCTGTCTGTCTATCTCTGTCTCTGTCTGTCTATCTGCCTGTCTCTCCCTCTGTCTGTCTGTCTGTCTGTCTGTCTGTCTCTCTCTCTCTCTCTCTCTCTCTCTCTCTCTCTCTCTCTCTCTCTCTCTCTCTCTCTCTCTCTCTTTCTCTCTCTCTTTCTTCCTTCTCTGAGGCTATCGATTTGCCTCTCTCTACAACTACTGAAAATAACCGCTCTCTCTCCCACTCATCTCTCCCCACCCAGGACTCGATCATAGACATTCTGCGGAAGACACAGGTCCACTTCGTGCATTGTCTGCTGCCCCAACATCTGGCTGGACTGGGAGAGATTTCGAAACAGGAAGACAACATCATAAACGTCCCTCTGATCAGAAATCAGTTAAGAAGCTTCCAGCTGTTGGAATCCACAAGACTTTACAGACATGGTATATCTTCGCCCATTTCAAAATAATGAGCTGCATCTCCTTTATTGTCAGTAAATATTAAATAAGGACAATACTGCTCTCAATATTCAAATGTCGGAACTTATGAGGGCTCCTTAAGCATTGCACTTGCCGCTAAAGCTGCCGATGTGGCATTGAATCAAGGACCATGGGATCATGAGTTTTGAGGCTGTGTCTGTCAAGCTTAACCTTAATTGATGGGGCTTTTTCTGTGCATTTAGAAACAAGGGGACATTAAGCTGAGAATTTACAAAATTAGGGTGATTTACAATTTTTCTTGAAAACTGGGATGTGCATCTTTTGATTTTAACTGCCCTAGCAAATTTTATTTCATTTTTCATCCCATGAATTAAACTACCATTCTGTGGCCCCCAATGGCAGACAAACGTATCTGATAAAAAACTTGTTTTCTAATTTGTTTGCATAAACTAACTATTCAAAGTATTATCCAACTTGAGTAAATGGCAGAGCGATGTATCTTCATCTGTAATTCAATTTTTTTTTACTGTCAAATGGAAGTATCTGAAGTTTTGTGCCTACTGTCGAATTTTTTTTTTTGCAATTTTCACGAAAACATCGAATTCTGCAGATACGCCTTTAGGGGGCAGCATTAATAAAGGAAATTGGCTAATTCTGTATTTTCCCAATCCATTTTTAGATCCTTTTGAACGCTTATTAGAAAGCTGCAAATTTTCGCCTTAATAACATAAAAAGACACTGCCTTACGGGAATTTTTAGCCGTGCAGTTATTTAAATCTACATGATAATGAATGTTTGAAAAAAAAATATCTTTAAATAGATTTGGATTTTACTTAATTAGTTAACTATTTTTATTGATAAGGTTGCAAGCCTAGCTTGATAAAGATGGTCACTTAAATTTTTGATTGAAGACCTGTTATTCATCCTCTGTGCAGGTTTCCCCGATTCAATGACATTCCCGGACTTTGTGAACAAGTTTGAACCATTGGTTCCTGGTCTGAACAAGGGCGGCCGCGGAGAGGGAGAGGAAAGGCTGGTATGTGTTTGGTTCCGATGAACATTTCAAAGGGTTTAATTTGTGGCAGATTGATTACTTGAATGTGTGCCATTTTTATCAAATAGTTCTCTTTAAGTCACAACGTCCTCAAAGTTTTAATATTTTCTTTATTAGTTTTGGGCTCTTCCAGCTTTCATGAAGATTATTAAGCGCAAAATGTATCACTTTTGGGATTAAGTTATGTATGTAGGGATGTATATGAGAACTAATCTCTCTTGCAATTTAGACTTTTTTTTTTTGCTCAAAGTGCAAAGTGTTGTCATACAAATATCAGAGAATTTTTAAAGTAAATTTATGTAAGATATATGAACATTCCATCCATCAACATTTTTATCTAATTACATTTTCTGCATTCTTTGTAAGCTGTACCAAAAGAGACCTAATTTGAAACATGGGTTTTTTAAGACTGATGTGGAAAAAGAAGTTTTTAAAATCAATTTTTTTTTCTTGTTTTCAGGTCTCTAAGCTAATCCTGGAAAATCTTGATGTGGACAAAATCAACTACCGCATTGGAAATACACGGGTATGGTTACTCTGTGTTATTTTATTGTATGAGGGTTTTTTCTTTTATAATTTCATCAATGGCTACGCCATTTAATATGTGAGAATCAAATAGGCCTCATTGGTTGTCTTTTTTATCTCCCCCTCCTTCTCTTTTTTTAAAGGCTCAGAAGTATGATTTCTCATGTACAGTTTAGAACTTCCATGCCATTATTTCCTTTTCATAGAACAAACTTCAATCAAGATAATCTTTTGTTGTAAAATATTTTACAAACAGTTCATATTTTACATTAAGTTTGTTTAAGAGAGCTAGTTTATATAATTATCTTTTAATTGTGCTATTATCATTGACCTTGGTTTTTTTGTATTTTTTTTTTTTTGCTACTTTACAGTACATGTTTGTTTGAAAAAAATTTTTTTTTTTTAATTAAAGATTTTTTGTTGCGTTCACATTTTTATACGTATGAGACTCTTGTTTACGAAATTTTGAATTTTCTATGCTGTATTTGAATTTCATAATTTAATGTGTTTGATGCTGTTAATATTAAACTGAAGGTGTTTCTTTAACATTTGATCCTTTTTTTCTTACTCTTTCAACACAAGGTGCAAGATTAAAAAAAAAGCACACCATAAATCAAATGAATAAGAAATAGCAGAAGAATTAAAATCTGTCTCTTAATATCGTTGCTTTTAAAAATTAAAACAAGCCTCAAGATAACTTAACATTTGCCACAGTTTTGCATGTCTGAAGCTAAATTTGAAAACTCATTATGTAAAATTGAGGAACTGAAGTTTCCGCTAGTTCTCTATCTGAGTCCATCACTTTATGTGTGTGTGTCTGCGTTTCCCAGGTGTTCTTCCGTCCTGGCAGTCTGGCCCAACTCGATCTGAACCGAGACGAAAAGTTTACCGGAATCGTGGAGCAGTTCCAGGCATTGTGCCGTGGTTACCTGGCCAGGAAGAGACTGGAGAAGATGAAAGTGAGCATTCTCTCCCCTTAGCCTTTCACGTTACATAATCGGAAACATTGTGAACTGAAACCAGGGTCAGAGTAAAAGGCTTTAAGAAGAGATAAGTGATGTTGGATCATTTTTGCTTTGATTCTGTGCACAAGTTTTCAATGGGACAGAAAAAAAAATGACAAAGAGAAAACTCAAAGATGCCTTCAGAAGCTGTCTTAAACCTGAGTCCCTTAAAAATCTACTATGGTGATAAAAACAATTTTTGTATGACTTTTTTGTTATTATTTTTTGTGAGCAGCGAAGATATACATTTTTTTTTTTTTTTTTTGTTTTAAAAATGTAGGTTTCACATATCAGTTGGCAGTTATTTAAAGAGAAATTTCACGTGAAATAATTATGAAGCAGTGTGTATGTTCTAAAGCTGAGAGGGTGGTGGTTCTCTACCTGTGGTTTATCATACAATCGGTTGTTTGTGTAGGTCCAGCAGACGGCCATCCGGTGCATCCAACGCAACGTGAAGAAATACTTACAGATCAGAGAGTGGGAGTGGTGGCGACTCTACACGAAGGTCAAACCGATACTCAACGTTCACAGGACGGAGGAAGAGCTCAAAGAGAAGGAGGTCCGGCAGCTCAGATTGTTTTTTTCTGAAGAATGGATGGTTTTAAGGGAGAGGAGAAGAATGAGAGAGGAAGAGGGAGGGGGGAAGAAAGGAACAGAGAGAGAGAGAGATAGAAAGATTGGAAAGATAGAAATAAAGAGAGGGAGGGAGGAAAAGGGAAAAAGAGAAAGAAAGTAAGAGAATATTTATGAAGGATAGAGAGAAAGAGAGTGTGAGAGGGAGGAAGGCAGAAATGAAGAAAAGAAAAATAAAGAATAAGAAAAAGGGTGGGAGAGAAAAAAGGAAGACAGAGAGGAGAAAGTAAGAAAAAGAGAGAGTGAGGAAGGGAGGGAGAGAGACACATTGAAGTGAAGAGATAATTTCCTCAGTATGCAACGTAACATGTGTGAAGTAATCCTGAGCTCTGTGTCGTCTCTCTCCATGTCCAGGCGGAGATTGAGATGCTTCAGACGCGCAACGAGAAGCTGGAGAAGGACCGCGCAGATTACAAGACGCAGTGTGACAAGCTAGAGAATAGGGTAGGTCTCACCTTATAAACTATTCCTTGGGTGCGTCACTTTGACTCAACAAAAAAACAATGATGGTGAAGAACAATGGATGGGGATACATGATTATTTGTGTTAACGTGAAATTGTTGAAATATGGGTGCATACTTTGGTTGTTTTTTTTTTTTTTGTTTTTTTTTTGGCTAAAAGCAGTCTGGTTGATTGTGTGTTTAATCTCTCTATGTGATTTGTGATATTTTCTATGGAGATGATGATGATGATGGTGATGATGAGGATGTGAGGAATGGAGAAGAGAGTGTGGATTTTTCAAGGAAGAAGGAAAAGCAGTAATGACTAGAAATAAATGAGATAAAGAAGAAGAGGAAGAAGTCGATGAAGAAGATGAAGAAGAAAAGAAGGAAAAAAATGAAGAAGAAGAATGAAGAGGGGGAATAGAAAAAGAGTAAAAAGAAGTGGAAGGGGGGAAAAAAAGAAGTGGATTTCGAAAATGATAAAAAAGAGGAAAAAGATGAAGAGGAAGAACAGAAACAGGACAATAAAGACAGACAAGAAATGAGGAGATATGAAGGGGAGAAAGAGAAACAAGAGGAATGGTGGAGGAGCCTGAGGATGCACTAGATAAAAGAGGAGAAGAAAGAGAAAAAAGATAGAAAAAAAATTAAATTGAATTCCATAGCCACTTTCCTTTTCTTGCTCTCTCTTTCTCTCTCTCTCTCTCTCTCTCTCTCTCTCTCTCTCTCTCTCTCTCTCTCTCTCTCTCTCTCTCTCTCTCTCTCTCTCCTTTCCTCTCTCTCCTTCTCTCTCTGTCTGTCTCTCTCTCTGTGTAGATATCTTAGTCTTTACCCTGTTCCTTTACTTTCTTTTCCTTCCTTCTTTATTCGTTACTTCACCATCCCTAAACAGTAGTCCTTTCTAGTAGTGACCTCAGTACTAAGGTGAGCAGTGAGCAGAAGTGGCCTTGACCTGTCCCTAGTGATTCCTTCTCTAACATCACCTGTACCACTGGAATGCCAGATGGCAGGGCAGCACGCATGGATAAACATTGGTAGAGGCTAATGGCCCCAGCTGGAGCACAGCACTGTAGACAGCCAGGCTATATTGAGACTCAAGGACAGATAATACCCCAGATTAGTATTGAGTGTGATCATCGCTGCTGATGTCAGTGCCCCGGGTTTTGTTCATGTCATTGATTGGAAAAATTGGTCGTTCAAGTCCACTGGTATAAAGAATTAAAAAAATCATTGTTTGGATTAGGTCTGTCTTCTGAACTAGAAGATTAGTCAGGGCACAAGCTAGAGAGAGGAGGGGCAGAAAAATACCTGGCTAATTGTTTGTCTCATAAGTCTCTCAAGAGAGAAGGGAGAGAAAAAGGGAATGTGGGGAAGGGGGGGGGGATATACCTGGGGAAAAGTCAAAACCTGATCTGAAGTAACTTTCTTGGATAGATCAAGAACTGACTAATTTTGTTGTGAGAATGGGATGAAAGATACAATATTTAGTAACATCAGGCAGGTGAAGGAAAAATCTGCTTCTATAAACTTGGATGTGGTGAGATTGTTCTTTGAGATTCTTCGTTTACTCTGTCAAGGCAAAGGAAGGTTTTAATTACTCTTGATTGTGCGGTGTTATACATTTCATCAAGAATTTTAGGAAAAGCGAGTGAAAAGTAATTAAAAAAAAATTAATGGAGGATTAATTTCTGTGACGTAATAGGATTTCTTGTAATTCAATATGATTAAAGAGCTACAGAAATAATTCACCTAAGAGGAGCTTTTTCGTAAGTTTCGCTTAACTAAACTTTGCTGTCACAAATTGAAAATAACGAGGTAGGTGTATTTACACATTACTTAATTGAACTCGGGGTCAAATTCCCTACCCTTGATACTCTTGAATCTTCCGTCTTCCGTGGATAATTTGTGGTTTGTTTTCTGTGACATGAAACTGCTGTCTCATGCTTCTCACAAATTATTGTGTGAATTTAATTAGAAAAAAAAATAAAGCTTTATTTTAAATAAGTGTGAGCAATTATTGCATGAAGCAGACTCGTATGCCTGCCACTTAGAGGAAAGACTTCCCTGTAAAGATAGAGTCTGTGCCACTTTAACTTCATACTTCCTTGTTGTGAGAAGTAAACCAGAATTACTGAAGATTTGCACTTATGACTGCTCTGTAACAGACCGTCGTGAAGTTATTAGGCTTGTCTGTCTGCGGTCATTGACTGTGTCTGTTAAGATATTCAATTGGTGGTGAGTAATGGCATAGATGTGATTAGCTCTGTAACAGACCGTCGTGAAGTTATTAGGCTTGTCTGTCTGCGGTCATTGACTGTGTCTGTTAAGATAGTCAATTGGTGGTGAGTAATGGCATAGATGTGATTAGCTCTGTAACAGACCGTCGTGAAGTTATTAGGCTTGTCTGTCTGCGGTCATTGACTGTGTCTGTTAAGATAGTCAATTGGTGGTGAGTAATGGCATAGATGTGATTAGCTCTGTAACAGACCGTCGTGAAGTTATTAGGCTTGTCTGTCTGCGGTCATTGACTGTGTCTGTTAAGATATTCAATTGGTGGTGAGTAATGGCATAGATGTGATTAGCTGTACAGCTGTAGTTTGTTTTTCTCAAGTTGCTGACTGTGCATTTCTTTACTGCTATCAAAATTGTCTACTGCATCTTGAACTCAATTGGCTCGTATTTTGTTCTCATTGTTCTTGATGCAAAATATAAAAACAAAACGAACAGGAAACAGAAAAACAAAGCACAGAATTAATGAATAGCTGTTTCAACAAGCTGACAGTATCTAAGATCTCCACTCTCACCGAGTCCCTTTAGTTGACAAAGAAGGGGATCCATTGTTTGCCGTTGGCTTAAGTTCCAGCTATTTGGCCTTTGTATTGATTAGAGATCATGCTCTTATTCAACACTCACTTTCATTCTCACCCCACCCCACCCCTCTTTCCTCTTTCTTTTCCACCCTTTTTGGATGCACCTGAAAGAGGCAAACTTCTAAATTTTTAATGTTATTTTGTGCATATTCTGTTTATAAAAGATCGCGCTTCTGGCCCACTTTATCGATATATTTGTCCTAATAATTTCTTATGGTTTTAGTCTTGCGTTTCCAAGGAATATCTGACATTGCTGTAAGTGATGGCCTGGGCTTAATTAAAGATACGCAACAGCTGTAAATCATTTTGTATGTGTGTTT
The DNA here is from genome assembly GCA_033675545.1 of Elysia crispata. Taxonomy (NCBI): domain Eukaryota; kingdom Metazoa; phylum Mollusca; class Gastropoda; family Plakobranchidae; genus Elysia; species Elysia crispata. Next base: position 30,457 of record JAWDGP010003866.1, on the reverse strand, counting down.
GTCTGTCTCCCCAGCTGGCAGAGGTGACTGCTGACCTGGCAGAGGAGAACACGACTGCTGCAGAGGCCGCCGAGTTACTGGAGCAAGAGTCTGCGGAGAGGATGCGGCTGGAGAAGGAGCTCAGAGAGACTCAGGTTAGCAGGGGGTGGGGGTTGAGAGAGAGGAAGTTGGGGAGGGGACTATGGTGTGGTTGGTTCCGATTGATATCTTCTTGTTAAAAAGCAGATAAAAGTCTTGGCTTAAAGATATAACAGATATAAAATATGAAATCTAAAGTATGTCATTTTGTAATAATACACAAGATCCTTTTTGCTATTATTTTGTAGGTTGTTTTCTCTCGTTTACCAAACAAATTTTATGTTAAAAACCATTTATTATTTTTTTCCTGCAGAACAAGTTGAGCGGCCTGAAGCGTCAGAACGAGAAGCTGCAGATGGAAGTGGCACAGACACGGCTCTGGCAGGCGGAGGGAGTGGAAGATGGTCTCGAAGATGACAAGGACGGTCAGTTGATAAATTCGTGTGTCCGTGTTTGAGAGTGGGGGCTGCAAATCAGACAGATGGACGTTTAGGATGGGTATGATTGAGTGGGTATTTAAATGAGCACTAGTTGCTGCCCTGAAAGGTTGTTCACCTGGAGACTGTGATCAGAAGGATTCCAATCAGCTTACAGTCAGTGTGGTAAGCTTTGGAATTGTTGTGTACATCACTCCTCACAAACTCTCACTCTCAGCGTGCGTAAATATTTACATAAGGGCGTTTGCTTGTGTCGTTCTCCAGACGACAGCGTGTACAAGCCGAGATACGAGCGTCTGGTGAAGGAGCTGCAGGTCACCAAAAAACAGTTGCAGCAGCAGCACGAAGAGGAGATGGAGACGGAGCTGCAGTCTCGCAAACTCATAGAGAGAAGGGTAGGTTATCTGTTTCTTAGATTTACTGGTTGTATATATATTTTTTTCCCTGTCAATCTATCCATCTTATCTGGGTCTCTCATTTTCATTGCCTTTTCCTACCTTTTCTCTGACTCTCTCTCTCTCTCTCTCTCTCTCTCTGTAACATTGTGTATTGCTACCTGTCTCTCCTCTGTTTTTCTATACGCTGTTTGGTGTGGTATATCTCTCTCTTTCTCTTTCTCGCCATGATGCGCTTTAAACTGGCATATCTCTAGATCTAATGCAAACATGGTGAAATTATGATATCTCTCTCTCTCTCTCTCTCTCTCTCTCTCTCTCTCTCTCTCTCTCTCTCTCTCTCTCTCTCTCTCTCTCTCTCTCTCTCTCTCTCTTTTTCCATGGCACTCTCTTTCTCATTCTCTGCCTTTCTCTCTAATGCTATCAGTTTGTTCTTCTTTTTCTCTCTCTCCCTTCATGTCTGTGTATCTGTCAATCAATATGACTGGGTTTCTATCTCTGTCTCTCTCTCCCACCATCTATTTCTCCCTCCCCTCTTATCTCTCCAATCCTTTACCATCACTACAACTCTGTTTCTTCCCTCCTAACCAGCTACATGAGGCAGTGGCCGAGGCGGAGGAACAGCGTCGCCAGGTGCAGGTAGCCAAGAAGAAAGCCCAGCGCCTCACCACGGAGACACAGGATACGAAGTTACACCTTGAGGAGCAGATGGCCCGGAACAACGAGCTCGAGCGCAAGCAGAGAAGGTGAGCGGTCGAAGCTTTGCTGGGGGTTTTATTCATTTATGTACAAGGACGGTGTGATTTGCACAGATAAAAGTTGGTCATATCTGGATTTAAAATTTTTTTTAAAGTGATTGGTGTTTTTTTTTTTTTGCTCTTTTGCTTTATAAGATTATTGTATAACCTTAATTTTTTTTTAGCCTTAGGTTCTTAGGGTTAAGTTTTTAACAGGCCTTCCAGATATTAGCTCTAACCAGCAGATTAATACAGATTTTTCTCTAATACATAGAGTAAAGAGATGCAGAGATTGTTTGATTTTTTGCCCGCTGGATGACTACCAATCTTGCACTTGTGGATACTCTAAATGGCTTTAGTTAAGCTGCACACTTAAGAAAAAAAACCTTCTTCCTGAACCCCTGAAACAATTTATATATCAAAGACCAAGCATTAATGTCTGTAAATGCTCTTGTGCCAACTGTCATGGTCTTTCTATGCATTTCTAGATTTTGTTCCATTTTTCTGTTCTCTTTCTTTTTCTGTGTTTTGTAATTTTACATAGCGGGTTATCACAAATTTTTATTCTTGAAATTGTGCAAATCTGTGTAGAGCTCTCTTCAGTTTTGAAATAAAATGATGTTGATAAGTAAATACTACTCTATGGTTAGTTTATTGCGCTAAGACAATCATCAGTTTTGTGTTCAGTGAATTAATTCATCCTTTATATCAGTCCATGGAGAAGTCTAGGTCGATTTGTTTACTTTACGCTTTCTCTCGCTCCATCTTGTGTAGGTTTGATAACGAGCTGAGCATGGCGCACGAGGACTCCAGGGAGGAGAAGGCTTTGAGAGAGAAGCTGCAGAGGGAGAGGGACCAGCTTCTCTCAGAGAAATATTCTCTCGAGCAAACTCTGCAGGTAAGCTATCTCTTGCTTGCTATGATTTCTCCTTACATTGTGAAATAACTCAATCTTGGCTTTGTAGAGATTATGGACAATTCAAATGAATATTGCACAAGTCCTTATGGCCCAGATGTCAACAGTGTGAATCAGGAGAAAACAGACATTTTAACTGGATTTTCTTTCTTTTATTCATTATCGTAATACATGAAAAAAAATTTTCAATTTCTCCCCAGAGAACTATGATTATAGAATTCAAGTTTTTACTGAACATAAGGTCAGAAAGTTGATAAGTTTTCAATATATATAAATACCTATACCTATCTTTTATATGTTAAAATTGGGATGTTCGTCACATTTTAGTCGAGATGCTAGACAGTTTGTTTTCGTGAATGTATGAACGAAACCTCACCAAATCCTGTCTGTCCTTCAATGCTCTCTAATAGATTTAGATGAGATTGCTGTTACATCATTGTCTGCACGAGAAGAAGACATGATAGTGCCCAATCACTAGTCCACATGATTCAGATTCTTAAGGAATGCATTTCTAAGTTGAAATTTAATCATTTAGCCTTTCGTGTAGTGGTAACTGCAAAATAATTTATCGGTTTGGTGAAGAAAAAAACAGCCAGAGGGTTTTTATGAAATAAAAACAGCTATACAAATAAAACTATCGAAATTTAGGAAAAAAATATAATAATTGTTTCCCCACCTAAAATTCTCTCTAATTTTTTTTTTTATTTCTTAGACCCCACACACAAAAAACAGTGTATCAAGTGTATTTATAGAAGTTGTGTATTTTTATACTATCATTATATTGAAAGCATTATTTTACTTTGTTGCTTCCCTTTCCTCCCATGGATTCTAACCATGTTTCTCTGCTCTTGTTTCAAGCAATCGCGCATGGAGTACGAGAGCCAGGCCGAGAAGTCGGAGCGTCTGGAGAAAGAAATGAATGACCTCCTCTTGACTGGCAAGGATAACAGTGAGGTCAGTAACATAGTCTCTTAATGTGACTTTCATGTTTGTCGCACAAGAACAATTCGTTTGAACTTTTTTTTATCTGCTCTTAATTTTGTTTTCTTTTTTTTTTTCTCTCAATTGTTTTTTTTTTATATTGAGACAGGTTACTTTAATTTTAAAGAGCTTCGAAGCAAGGTAAATTTACTTTTCTTTTTAAGACTTATTTTTACTTTATGCCAAAGTTGCTTTTCTTTTTTTTATTTAATACTTTTCACACAAGATTGCTGAAATTGAGCATATTTTGACAATTTTGTATTTAAAAAATTCATTCATTTGAGATTTTCTTTTAACTGTTACTCTTTAATTGATAAAACATCGACTCCCTTACATTCAAGCTTTTCAAAAGCAATAAATCTAAAAGCTTAACTTCATAATTCATTTTAGGGTCTATTATTGTTTTTTATGGTGTGCGACCATAAAAATAGTGTTGGACACTTCTACCACCATGTATAATAAAGCATGAATAAACTAAGTTTGATGTAGCTGCATGTCCAGGGTGTTGTGAGATCCTTATGGCATGTATAGAGTTTCTAATAAATTTTGTCTCTATTTGCATCAATAGTTACTTTCTTCTCCATTCAATGCATGATGCCCTGTCTAAATAATTTAATATGACAGAGAGATAGAGAAAAGAGAGAGAGAGAGAGAGAGAGAGAGAGAGAGAGAGAGAGAGAGAGAGAGAGAGAGAGAGAGAGAGTGGGTGTGTAACAAAGAGGCACACAGACAGCCAGACAAACAAATAGACAGATATAGACAGACAGACATATAAAAAGAAACACGACAGAATAAGATATACGAAAAGACACAGAGAGTTACAGAGAGAGAGAGAGAGAGAGAGAGAGAGAGAGAGAGAGAGAGAGAGAGAGAGAGAGAGAGAGGAGGGGGGAAGGGAGAGGGAGAGAGAGAGAGACAATATTTTTTTTCTCTATATTTCGATATATTTCCTGTATGAACATTTCTTTAACCCTGTGATAACATGTTTCCTGCCTGCAGAGTTGGCTAAGTTCTGAACAGGTAAACCAACACACCTTTAAACTTTATCGATGACATCACACCTATATATATATATATAATCACAGCTTCAAAGGGTTGCCTTCTTTCCCTTTTTTTAACATTATTTTTTTGTTTGTGTATCCAAAACTGATATTGTGTGGGTGATATGCATTTTATTTAACAGAATATACAAACCCTTTAACCCCTTTAAGATTTCAAACAGTTACAGATCTTGTACGCCACCCACTATATAAAATATGTTGGTTGCCATTCACCTTTTAATTTGTTTGCCGTAAGACAGAAAACATGAACCCAGCTGTCTTTGTCTATTTCTTTAATTTTTTTTTTTTTTAACAACAACCGCATGCGCGGGCTTCCATATTTTTTCTTTCTTTTCTATTCTTTTTTTTTTTTCACACTCGTTTTGCTTTTTTGTTTATTTAAACTTCAAATATTAACGAGTATAACGAAGGCTGAGTTCGCTGGTATGTCCTTTATCACGGCGGTCACTGGACGCGCTAGTGACCTGTGATTGGTTTGTTGCATGGAGGAGCCAGTGTGATGTCACCAGTCAAGGACGCACAGCCAGAATGGTGCACATTGCGCTAGCTTTATTTGGAAACTAAATGGATTTTTTTGGATGTGGCTTTGATTTTATTGAATCATAATCAATCCACCGTACTATCTCTCTGTATGTCTGTCTGACTGACTCTCTTCTCTCTCTCTCTCTCTATCTATCTATCTATCTATCTATCTATCTATCTACCTATCTATCTATCTATCTATCTCTCTCTCTACCTATGTATCTACCTATCTATCTATCTATCTATCTATCTATCTATCTATCTATCTATCTATCTATCTACCTATCTATCTATCTATCTATCTCTCTCTCTACCTATGTATCTACCTATCTATCTATCTATCTATCTATCTCTCTCTCTCTCTCTCTCTCTCTTTATCTATCTATCTCTCTCTCTCTCTCGCACAAAACAAAACAGCTAAATGTATACCTCTCCAAGCTGTTTAAAGATCTTTAGAAAAACTCATTATAAGGCTTTATAAGAGCAAATAGAAACGAAAAAAAAAACAACAAAGAAAAAAAAAAAACAGGTGCACTACTTCCTGGAATTTATATTTGTTGATTCATTCGTAACATCGAGGTAATGAGCTTTTAAGAGGATTTTTAAATACATTTCGACTATCATCAAAAAATATCTTAATCTCTTACACAGTAGCTTTGAAATCTCTCCTGAAGGAACCGCCTAGATCATGACTGATTGTTGTTGTTTATTTTACCAAGCAAAAGTTTGCCGGATACGAGTTTTACATATTGATATTTTATTTTTTTTTTCAAATAACTATGCGCTTCTCCTCCACCCCTCCCCCTCCACAGCATGGCCTTCTCCTTCAGCTTTTGCATGGTTTCTTTTTGTTTCATTTTACATATCATTTAGTTTTTACTTTTAAAGTCTGGGACGGCCAGATGTGTAAGGATTTATGTAAGGATCCTGCTTCATCGCCTTGCTTTCTCAGTTCCCCAACAATGCTTGGCATTCAACAGGGGAATGAAATAAATAAAAAAAAAGGCGTTAATATAAAATACACAAATGTATGTATGGAATAATAAACTTTTGTTTTTTTATGCGGGTGGGAATGGTTGAAATATCTGAACTGTGAGCCTAAAGCTAGGCTATTGGATTTGTTTCTTTTATTTTTCTTTATAATTCTTCTGAGACGGTTGCTTTTGAGTTCTACCTTTTACCCAAATACCTTTAATTTGATTGGGAATAAGTCGAGCCTGATTTTTGATGTTTTGAACAACTCCATTGAATTTCAGGCCATTCCACAGTTCCAGCGTATTTAGATGAAATATAGATTAAACGAAAATTTAAACAAAAATCAGGCGATGAAAGTTCAGACTTACACAAGCTCCTAATAAGCTTGCACTTGACAAAAAGTACCACGTAACCACTTTCACAGACGAGTAGTAACTCCGTAACAGTTACAAAGAGAGTCTGAATGATTATTGCTTTCCAAAGTATTATCCGCTCTAGTGTCTATCCTCTTCTTTACATTATCTGATATAGTATTTGCTAATGGTAAGACGTCAGACTGACAACAAGAAGACTTTGAGTTCGATTCCTGGCTGGAATATCTGGTGTTGGAGTTAGCTCTCGTCTGAACAACCCCTTCACTAGTTTGACAGAAAGGCGCCGTCTGCGTTAAAAAAAAAATTCTATATGAACTCTTGGGAGGTTAGCACATTTAAGGAAAAAAAATCGTTCAAAATGAAATTCGCATACTTGTATGTCCTCGACTTTGACCTCTGGGCTTTTATCCTTGACCCGACCTCTAACGTTTGACCCCTGACCCCCTCACGCCCTTTGACCTTGGCCAGGCTGTGTCCCTGAAGAAGAGCAAGCACGACCTTGAGGCGAAGATCCAGGAACAGGAAGACGAGTTGGATGACCAGGCCGGGCAGATACAGCAGCTGGAGCAGGTGAGAGAGAGAGAGAGAGGGGGGGGGGGTGAAGATCCAGGAACAGGAAGACGAGTTGGATGACCAGGCCGGGCAGATACAGCAGCTGGAGCAGGTGAGAGAGAGGGGAGGGATGAGAGAGAGAGACAGAGAGAGAGAGAGAGAGAGAGAGAGAGGGGGGGGGTGAAGATCCAGGAACAGGAAGACGAGTTGGATGACCAGGCCGGGCAGATACAGCAGCTGGAGCAGGTGAGAGAGAGGGGAGGGATGAGAGAGAGAGAGAAAGAGAGAGAGAGAGAGAGAGAGAGAGAGAGAGAGGGGGGGTGAAGATCCAGGAACAGGAAGACGAGTTGGATGACCAGGCCGGGCAGATACAGCAGCTGGAGCAGGTGAGAGAGAGGGGAGGGATGAGAGAGAGAGAGAGAGAGAGAGAGGGGGGGTGAAGATCCAGGAACAGGAAGACGAGTTGGATGACCAGGCCGGGCAGATACAGCAGCTGGAGCAGGTGAGAGAGAGAGGGGAGGGATGAGAGAGAGAGAGGAGGGGGGGTGAAGATCCAGGAACAGGAAGACGAGTTGGATGACCAGGCCGGGCAGATACAGCAGCTGGAGCAGGTGAGAGAGAGAGGGGAGGGATGAGAGAGAGAGAGAGAGAGAGAGAGAGAGAGAGGAGGGGGGTGAAGATCCAGGAACAGGAGGATGAGTTGGATGACCAGGCCGGGCAGATACAGCAGCTGGAGCAGGTGAGAGAGAGAGGGGAGGGATGAGAGAGAGAGAGAGAGAGAGAGAGAGAGAGAGAGAGAGGGGAGGGGGGTGAAGATCCAGGAACAGGAGGATGAGTTGGATGACCAGGCCGGGCAGATACAGCAGCTGGAGCAGGTGAGAGAGAGGGGAGGGATGAGAGAGAGAGAGAGGAGGGGGGGTGAAGATCCAGGAACAGGAAGACGAGTTGGATGACCAGGCCGGGCAGATACAGCAGCTGGAGCAGGTGAGAGAGAGAGGGGAGGGATGAGAGAGAGAGAGAGGGGGGGGGGTGAAGATCCAGGAACAGGAAGACGAGTTGGATGACCAGGCCGGGCAGATACAGCAGCTGGAGCAGGTGAGATAGAGTAGAGGGATGAGAGAGAGAGAGAGAGTGGGGGGTGAGAGATCCAGGAACAGGAAGACGAGTTGGATGACCAGGCCGGGCAGATACAGCAGCTGGAGCAGGTGAGAGAGAGGGAGGGATGAGAGAGAGAGACAGAGAGAGAGAGGGGGGGGTGAAGATCCAGGAACAGGAAGACGAGTTCGATGACCAGGCCGGGCAGATACAGCAGCTGGAGCAGGTGAGAGAGAGGGGAGGGATGAGAGAGAGAGAGAGAGACAGAGAGAGAGAGAGAGAGAGAGAGAGGGGTGAAGATCCAGGAACAGGAAGACGAGTTGGATGACCAGGCCGGGCAGATACAGCAGCTGGAGCAGGTGAGAGAGAGGGGAGGGATGAGAGAGAGAGAGAGAGAGAGAGAGAGAGAGAGAGAGGAGGGGGGGGTGAAGATCCAGGAACAGGAAGACGAGTTGGATGACCAGGCCGGGCAGATACAGCAGCTGGAGCAGGTGAGAGAGAGGGGGGAGGATGAGAGAGAGAGAGAGAGAGAGAGAGAGAGAGGGGGGGGGGTGAAGATCCAGGAACAGGAAGACGAGTTGGATGACCAGGCCGGGCAGATACAGCAGCTGGAGCAGGTGAGAGAGAGGGGAGGGATGAGAGAGAGAGAGAGAGAGAGAGAGAGGGGGGGGGGGTGAAGATCCAGGAACAGGAAGACGAGTTGGATGACCAGGCCGGGCAGATACAGCAGCTGGAGCAGGTGAGAGAGAGGGGAGGGATGAGAGAGAGAGAGAGAGAGAGAGGAGGGGGGTGAAGATCCAGGAACAGGAAGACGAGTTGGATGACCAGGCCGGGCAGATACAGCAGCTGGAGCAGGTGAGAGAGAGAGAGAGAGAGAGAGAGAGAGAGAGAGAGAGAGAGAGAGAGAGAGAGGAGGGGGGTGAAGATCCAGGAACAGGAAGACGAGTTGGATGACCAGGCCGGGCAGATACAGCAGCTGGAGCAGGTGAGAGAGAGAGAGACAGAGAGAGAGGGAAAATGAGAGAGGGTGGGGAGGGGTGAAGATCCAGGAACAGGAAGACGAGTTGGATGACCAGGCCGGGCAGATACAGCAGCTGGAGCAGGTGAGAGAGAGAGAGAGAGACAGAGAGAGAGGGAAAATGAGAGAGGGTGGGGAGGGGTGAAGATCCAGGAACAGGAAGACGAGTTGGATGACCAGGCCGGGCAGATACAGCAGCTGGAGCAGGTGAGAGAGAGGGGAGGGATGAGAGAGAGAGAGAGAGAGAGAGAGAGAGAGAAAATGAGAGAGGGTGGGGAGGGGTGAAGATCCAGGAACAGGAAGACGAGTTGGATGACCAGGCCGGGCAGATACAGCAGCTGGAGCAGGTGAGAGAGAGGGGAGGGATGAGAGAGAGAGAGAAAATGAGAGAGGGTGGGGAGGGGTGAAGATCCAGGAACAGGAAGACGAGTTGGATGACCAGGCCGGGCAGATACAGCAGCTGGAGCAGGTGAGAGAGAGGGGAAGGATGAGAGAGAGACAGAGAGAGAGAGAAAATGAGAGAGGGTGGGGAGGGGTGAAGATCCAGGAACAGGAAGACGAGTTGGATGACCAGGCCGGGCAGATACAGCAGCTGGAGCATGTGAGAGAGAGGGGAGGGATGAGAGAGAGAGAGAAAATGAGAGAGGGTGGGGAGGGGTGAAGATCCAGGAACAGGAAGACGAGTTGGATGACCAGGCCGGGCAGATACAGCAGCTGGAGCAGGTGAGAGAGAGGGGAGGGATGAGAGAGAGAGGAGGGGGGTGAAGATCCAGGAACAGGAAGACGAGTTGGATGACCAGGCCGGGCAGATACAGCAGCTGGAGCAGGTGAGAGAGAGGGGAGGGATGAGAGAGAGAGAGAGAGATGAGGGGGGGAGAAGATCCAGGAACAGGAGGATGAGTTGGATGACTAGGCCGGGCAGATTCAGCAGTTGGAGCAGGTGAGGGGGAGGGAGGAATGAGAGAGAGAGAGAGAGAAAGAGAGAGAGAGGTAGAGGCGTGAGGTCAGCTTGAACTCAGCTTTTATTCGATGCTAATGAGAATAAAACAAGGCTCTCTCGCTATTTATAGAACGAGCAGTAGAAAGAACATCGCTATTCACAAGTCACTTCTAGTGGTGATGACGCAGTTTGGCATCGCCAAGACCTCTCGCCAAGGGAGACAAGTCAAAAAATAAACCACGCGACCCTGTCGGCGGTCAGTTCTGACCACTTTGGTGTAGAGAATCACCAGTTTACGGTCGAGATTGGCTCTACACTGTGCGGTAACACAGGAGCCAATCTCGACCGTAAACTGGTGATTCTCTACACCAAAGTGGTCAGAACTGACCGCCGACAGGGTCGCGTGGTTTATTTTTTGACTTGTCTCCCTTGGCGAGAGGTCTTGGCGATGCCAAACTGCGTCATCACCACTAGAAGTGACTTGTGTTCGGGGGAGATGTTTACAGCTCACAGCTTTAGTTTCCTACCTTGGCCCGCTCACCCTTACATCAGTTCTGTTGGACCATTCGAGTCTTCCTCTCTCTCTCTCTCTCTCTCTCTCTCTCTCTCTCTCTCTCTCTCTCTCTCTCTCTCTCTCTCTCTCTCTCTTTCTCTCTTATCTGCTGCTCTTTTTGTCACACTGTCTCTATGTCCCCTTTGGTCTTTCCCTCGCCTTTTCTGTCGCTGTCTCTCTGTCTCTCTCCTCCCTCCCCTCCAGTCGCTCTTTCCGAGTGAAAGAGAGAGGGACGGACGGACGGCAGGGCTGGAAAAAAATGAGAGAAAATAGTTGTTTTATATTATTTTACTTGATTTTTGAGTCTTATAGGTGGAGATGAGAATGAGAAAGAGAGGTTAGCAGAGAGTGGGAGATAGCGAGAGGAGAGGAAAGGTGGGTAGAGAGAGAGAGAGAGAAAGAGAGAGAGAGAGAAAGAGAGAGATGCACACATGCTTGATCGCTTGGCTGCCTGGTAAATGGATTAGCCATGTTTGATCAGAAGGTACTCCCAGGGGCTCCAGTTATCTCCATGTGTGAGTGTGTGAGTGTGTGTGTGTGTATGTGTTTCTCTCTGTGTAACAAGTGCAGCACGCAGAGCAGAAAGAAAAGTCATGTCCCTACAGAAGTTGAATAACTATGGTAAATATAAGGCTCATTACTAGGGCAAAGAGAGGAAAGACGAGGGAACAGAGAGAGAGAGAGAAAGAGAGAGAGAGAGAGAGAGAGAGAGAGAGAGAGAGAGAGAAGCCAGGATGGAAGTCGGTAGGGTAATGAGGGAGAAACTGGGTGTTTGCAGAGAAATAGAGCCTACCTTTATTGAGAGAGGGGGGGGGGAGAGAGAATGAATGATAGAGAGGGAGAAAGACGGAGACTGAGAGAAAGAGACAGAAAGGAAGGACGAGAATGTGAATTTAAAAGAGAAGGGGGGAGGAAGAGATAGGGATGGAGAGAAAGAAAGAGATAGATAAAGATTGAGAGAGAGAGAGGAATTGGGAGGATAGAGAGAGTGAATTAGAGAGAGAGAGATGAAAGAGAGAGGGAGAGAGAAAAGGACGATGTGTGAGAGAGGAGAAGAGAGAGAGAGAGAGAGAGAGAGAGAGAGAGAGAGAGAGAGAGCCCATTAGCTCCAACATCTATTCCTGAGGAAGATAATGAGCATTACCGTCTTTATATAACCATGACTGTGTTTAACACTATTGGCACTCCTCACACCTCCCTAGAGAGGGGAGGGATTATCAGGGGAAGGGGAGAGAAATGTTCCTGGTAATGGGGCCTGTCCGTAATGCTTACTCCCCTTGAGGATGATGCTCTAGGTGACCTGCTTTGACTCCGGAGGGGCTCTGAGCTCAACCAGTGGTCAGAGTTTATGACCAGCAGCTGTCAGGTTGCTACTGTGAGGTTCCCGTCCAGAGTTTTCCTTCTTGACTAATAATTATCATTGTTTTTGGTCTTTCCGTTGTTACCTGATGCTCGTTTAGATAGTGCGAAAAAAATAAATTTTCCGTTCATCGAACTTTTTTCAGTGTTTAAAACGGGGTAGGTATGATTTTCCGAGCATCGAACATTTTTTTCAGGTATTTCTCGACAAATTGACCTTTCTGCAGTGTAGGACTGTTCTAAGTCGCAAGTAAGACAGACTTTGGGGACTTTATTATATTTAAAACGCCCCACTCTTAATTTTAATTTAATTCGACGTTGTTACCAGTTATTGCCACCGATCCTTTTAATCTAGTGACCCACAACCAGGATTTCCAAATCAGAGGTGACGGGTTCGAATCCCTGCTTAGGCTGGTGAAACAAGTTAGTAATATAATCCTAGCTCCTGAACTTGTGCGCGTGGATGTGTGTGTGTTTAGTTTAATTCTCCTCATATGGGCCTCTACTACACGTGTCTTTGTACATGTGTTTAGTATAATTGTCCTCATATGGGCCTCTACTACACATGTGTTTAGTATAATTGTCCTCATATGGGCCTCTACTACACGTGTCTTCGTACATGTGTTTAGTATAATTGTCCTCATATGGGCCTCTACTACACGTGTCTTTGTACATGTGTTTAGTATAATTGTCCTCATATGGGCCTCTACTACACATGTGTTTAGTATAATTGTCCTCATATGGGCCTCTACTACACGTGTCTTTGTACATGTGTTTAGTTTAATTGTCCTCATATGGGCCTCTACTACACATGTGTTTAGTTTAATTGTCCTCATATGGGCCTCTACTACACGTGTCTTTGTACATGTGTTTAGTTTAATTGTCCTCATATGGGCCTCTACTACACGTGTCTTTGTACATGTGTTTAGTTTAATTGTCCTCATATGGGCCTCTACTACACGTGTCTTTGTACATGTGTTTAGTTTAATTGTCCTCATATGGGCCTCTACTACACATGTCTTTGTACATGTGTTTAGTTTAATTGTCCTCATATAGGCCTCTACTTCACGTGTCTTTGTACATGTGTTTAGTTTAATTGTCCTCATATGGGTTTCTACTACACGTGTCTTTGTACATGTGTTTAGTTTAATTGTCCTCATATGGGCCTCTACTACACATGTCTTTGTACATGTGTTTAGTTTAATTGTCCTCATATAGGCCTCTACTACATGTGTCTTTGTACATGTGTTTAGTTTAATTGTCCTCATATAGGCCTCTACTACACGTGTCTTTGTACATGTGTTTAGTTTAATGGACCACGTTTGGGTCTCTACTACACGTGACTTTGTACATGTGTTTAGTTTAATGGACCACGTTTGGGTCTCTACTACACGTGACTTTGTACATGTGTTTAGTTTAATGGACCACGTTTGGGTCTCTACTACACGTGTCTTTGTACATGTGTTTAGTTTAATGGACCACGTTTGGGTCTCTACTACACGTGACTTTGTACATGTGTTTAGTTTAATTGTCCTCATATGGGCCTCTACTACACGTGTCTTTGTACATGTGTTTAGTTTCATAGGCCACGTTTGGGTCTCTACTACACGTGTCGCTGTACATGTGTTTAGTTTAATTGTCCTCATATGGGCCTCTACTACACGTGTCTTTGTACATGTGTTTAGTTTAATTGTCCTCATATGGGCCTCTACTACACGTGTCTTTGTACATGTGTTTAGTTTAATGGACCACGTTTGGGTCTCTACTACACGTGACTTTGTACATGTGTTTAGTTTAATGGACCACGTTTGGGTCTCTACTACACGTGACTTTGTACATGTGTTTAGTTTAATGGACCACGTTTGGGTCTCTACTACACGTGACTTTGTACATGTGTTTAGTTTAATGGACCACGTTTGGGCCTCTACTACACGTGACTTTGTACATGTGTTTAGTTTAATGGACCACGTTTGGGCCTCTACTAACGGTACCTACCTTGTCGTTTCTTGTCTGTTCAGGCCAAGCTCCGCCTGGAGATGAACCTGGAGAAGGGCAAGCAGCAACAGGCCAAGGAGCTGGAGGAGAAGGAGCAGGAGCTCGAGGAGATGAGGTACAAGACACAGAAAAAGGTGAGGGCTCATCTCTCTACTCTTCTAGTCCTGTCTATCTCCTCTTTGATTTACTTTATCTGTCTGTCTATCTCCTCTTTAATTTACTTTGTCTCTCAAACTCCTCTTTTATTACTCTATTTTCTGTATATCTTGTCTATTTATCAGTCTGTCTGTCTGTCTGTGTGCCTCTTTCTCTATCTCTCTCTCCCCTTCCCTCTCTCTCTCAGACTCATAGATTCATATGTAATTTCACACTGTCTCATCATATTGTATATCTGAAGCCCTAATAATTTCTGTCCCCTTTCCTTTCCACCAGTTTCTACAACAAAACCATTCTTTCATTTTTAATGAAAAACAGTGGATAGATTTTTTGTTCCTTATCTTTTCTTATCTCTGTAGGAATGCTATGATTAGCATCTTTCAAGTTGATTACCGATAAGTTCAGATTAGGAATGTCCTTTGTAAAAACCTCCACCACTACCTCTCTCTCTCTCTTCTCTTGCTCTCTTTCTCTCTCTCTCTCTCTCTCTCTCTCTCTCTCTCTCTCTCTCTCTCTCTCTCTCTCTCTCTCTCTCTCTCTCTCTCTCTCTCTGCTCTGTCTCTGTCTCTGTTCTCTCTAGCTCCCTCTTTATTTCTTTATTTCTGTGTCTTCTTTTGCTCTCTCTCTCTCTCGCTCGCTCGCTCGCTCATGCCGTGTGTGTACTCCACAGCTGAGGCAGCTAGAGAGTCAGCTGGAGGAGGAGTACGAGCAGAAGAAGAGGGTCCAGGAGGAGAAAGCAGCCCTGGAGAGGAAGTTACAGGAGACGGTTGGCAGGGGCGCACCGAGAGACCAAGGTAGGTGAATCGCCTTACATGCGCTGCCTTTAACATAGTGCAACTCCCTGTTTGGGTCTGTGAAGATAAGATAAGATAAGAGAAGAGATGTTTTTCTTTATTCATACCCTTGGGGAAGTTCAAGGGCGTTCATATCCTGCCATTTTGAGGTACAGCAGGAATTTCGTTATGATATGCCTGGAACAGATATTTCCACCTTGATATTGTCGTCTGCTCCATTGTCCGATAACGATCAGGGTCTAATCTCTAACTCCATCGTACGGCCATTGTAAGGATTGGGCATAATTTTGGGGAACCTAAAGGTTAGGGCTGAGGTGCAGGGAAAAGAAAAAGGAGTGACCATAATAATAATAATAATAATAATAATAACAACAACAACAACAACAACAACAACAACAACAACAACAACAACAACAACAACAACAATAATAGTATGATAATAGTAGTAGTAATAATAATAATAACAACAACAATAACAACAACAACAACAACAACAACAACAACAACAACAACAACAATAATGATAATAATAATAATAATAATAATAATAATAATAATAATAATAATAATAATAATAATAATAATAATAATAATAGCAATAATAATTATGATAATAACAATAACAGCAATAATATTTATAATAATATTAATAATAATAACAACAACAACAACAACAACAACAACAATAATAATAATTTTTCATGTAGATAACGAGAAGAGGCTGAAGCGACAACTGAGAAAGACCCGAGCCCTCCTGAGCGATGCCACGGCTGCTCTGTCCAAACACCAGGGTGGGGAAGGAGGATCCCGCCAGCAGATGGCGGCATTGACCAACGCGCTAGACGATGCACAATTCGCCGCTGCTGCTGCTACAAAAGCGAAGAAGAGGGTGGAGCTTGAGGTGCAAGAGTTGCAGCAACAGCTGGACGAGCTGACCAGGGCGAAACAGGAGGTCAGTGCACAGTATTGGACTTTCTTGTTCTTTCAATGTCTCTTAAGTCTTGTCTAAGAGCCTTATATGATGGGAAGCATCATTATTTGAGCCTCCTCCCTTTTTTCTTGTTTATTTTTTAATGTCTCCTAAATCTCTTTTTTAGAACCGTATCATTATGAGAGTCACACCCGGAGAGATGCAGTTCAGCCTACTTGTGTCCCATGGTTTGGGAAAGAGGATTACTTTTCTTACCTTGCGAAATTCAATAAATTTTTTCAATAATAACTTTTTTTTTTTTTATCAAAAAGTAGGGAAAAGCAGCAATAAAGACAATCGAATCTTGAAAAAATGATAAGATTTGGTTATTTATATCTAGGCATGGTCTAAATTTGTTGTATACTAAATAGGTGTATGTTTGGGCTAAAGAGAAGATATACCCGAAAAAAATAAACATCAACTACCTTGTTTGTACTGGTTTTTTTTTTTTTTTTTTTGGGGGGGGGGGTTTATATATATTTCATTAGTGTCATGGTATGAGATATTGCTGCAGCATCTGTCATTAAATTGATTATTTTAGACTCCTCTCTTTTTCTATTTCCTCTTTTTCATCGTTTAGTTTCTATACTTACTGAGTGCTTCTCTTTCCTTCTCTGTGTCCCTATTTTTCCAAACTATATGACCTCCACCTCTATCTCTTCTCTTTGCTTCTCTGTGTCCCTATTTTTCCAAACTATATGACCTCCACCTCTATCTCTTCTCTTTCCTTCTCTGTGTCCCTATTTTTCCAAACTATATGACCTCCACCTCTATCTCTTCTCTTTCCTTCTCTGTGTCCCTATTTTTCCAAACTATATGACCTCCACCTCTATCTCTTCTCTTTCCTTCTCTGTGTCCCTATTTTTCCAAACTATATGACCTCCACCTCTATCTCTTCTCTTTCCTTCTCTGTGTCCCTATTTTTCCAAACTATATAACCTCCACCTCTATCTCTTCTCTTTCCTTCTCTGTGTCCCTATTTTTCCAAACTATATGACCTCCACCTCTATCTCTTCTCTTTGCTTCTCTGTGTCCCTATTTTTCCAAACTATATGACCTCCACCTCTATCTCTTCTCTTTGCTTCTCTGTGTCCCTATTTTTCCAAACTATATGACCTCCACCTCTATCTCTTCTCTTTGCTTCTCTGTGTCCCTATTTTTCCAAACTATATGACCTCCACCTCTATCTCTTCTCTTTCCTTCTCTGTGTCCCTATTTTTCCAAACTATATGACCTCCACCTCTATCTCTTCTCTTTGCTTCTCTGTGTCCCTATTTTTCCAAACTATATGACCTCCACCTCTATCTCTTCTCTTTGCTTCAATTTACTCTTTGTCCCTCCCTCTTTCATCCACATACACACACACCTTTCTCCAAGTAAGACAAAAATGATATACTCAGGTTATATTAAAGGTTGTAACAATTCCTCCTTGAATGTGTTTTCTGTCGTAGACTTATGCACCCATTTTGGGTATTGATCCTGCGTCCGTTGTCCACAGGCGGAGTCTCGCAGCATGCAGGTGTTGAGAGAGAAGACAGACATCCAAACAAGGCTAGAGGAGGTAGAAGAGGACCTCAATGACGTCATGAAGAAGTATAAGGCAGCTGTTCAACAGGTGAGGGAGAGGAGAGGAGACAGGAGGAGGGTCTGTGACACATGGTGGACGTGGACTCAAGTGGTATTGTGAAGTAATACAAACCATTTGACTTTCTTGGATGATAGGAAAGCTCATCTGATTTCAGAAACAGTGAAGGGAAAGAGGAGGGTATGGGGTGGTAGAGGAGGATAGAGAATCGATGAGATTCAGGTGAACCAGTTATGATAGTCAGAAATGGAAAACTGAGGCAAATATTTGTTTGACCTGAGAAGAAATGTGGGTCGTTGGAGGACCTAAGGGGAGAAAAAAGCACCAGGATAAGGACCTCATTATTAGACTCTTGACCTTTACTTTTTTGGCCTTTGACCTTTGAACTTTATCACTGACAGTAATTTGTGAAAGAATTCCCCATCAGAGTTGAAACCATCATGTTATTTTTTGATGAATCTATGTTCACGCTGAACCAATAATTTGGAAATAGTTTTGTAGTGGCTAGATTATATCAGGTAACCACTGCTTGCTGTTTATTTTCGTTTGACTTTAAAAATAAAATGACGAAAAAAAAATTGGCAAAGTGGAAGGGAAAGGAAGTGTGTGGTGCTATGCTCTCTATGCTCTCTATGCTCTCTATGCTCTCTATGCTCTCTATACTCTCTATGCTCTCTATGCTCTCTATGCTCTCTATGCTCTCTATGCTCTCTATCTAAGTCTTGCCTTTGTCGCTAGAAGTTTATTTTAACAATATCTTTCTTGGGAAATAGAAAGTTTTTACACACTATGAAAAATAGAATTTCAGAACTTCATTTCATTGGACAATGCCTTTTGTAAATGAATCCTTATCTAGCTGTGTATGTTTACAGGTATTCAAATATAACTCATTAGAGAAATATTGAACAAACCTGTTGTTTATGCTTGTCTGTTGTCCCCAGCAATCGGTGGACCAGATAACTCTCAATGACCAGATGACGCAGATCGAGGAACTCTCTACTGAGAGAGAGAAGTTCAAACAGGAGGTACGGGTTTGAGTTTTCTCAACATTAACCTGAGGGCATTTTACTCATTTCAGAACGTATGTTTATGGAGAGATTAATTCTTAATTAATAGTTTCCATTTATACTTCCTTTGATCTAGATATTATTCCAAAGATTAGAAGAAGCTCCAACACTATTATATTACTCTAGGGGTGTATTGAAAGCAGTGTTTGATCTTGATCATAAAATAATCAGAATATGTTTACACAAGACTTAAAGAAAGACTCAATATACAAGTATATAAGTAGTTAGCATAAGACATAGTGCTTTTGACAATTTAAATGTTTCTAGAGTTAATAAAAGAGTATTATGTGGCTATTTTTTTAACTAACCGAGACAGTAAAACAACTTACAGTGAATAGAGTTTATGAAGAAAGGGTTGTGCAGTAATGTTGTCAATTTTTTTTTTATCAACCTGTCTTACAGGTAAGTGATCTCCAGTCGCGCATGCAGTCGTACGACAACACAATGGTAGACAAGCACAAAGTGGAGAGGCTGGAGGCGAAGACACGTGAACTCGAGTCCAAACTGGAGCTGGAGATCACTACAAGGCAGAGGTTGGAGGTGAGAGGTCATCCAAAATAGCCATCATGGGACAGTGGTGGGGAATTTTAGCGCCTTTACTCCCACCATGGTTGTGAATCTTTGCACTCTGATATGATATACAGAGAGATTCTGCAGATGAGATCTGACAAACTGAAGGAAAAACTAAGTTCATACTACAGGGAGGGGACTTTTTTGAATTGTTCAATTATATAGAGAACTTGTTTTTATTGATTCTGGGTTTTTTTTCCATTTGTTTTTCTTCTCTTGCAGACATCTCTTGCCCGAAGCAAGGAGCAGGTTGATCGGCTCACGTCAGAGAAGGAGGAGATAAACATGCACAAGCTGACAATAGACGAGGGTAGCAAACGCCTACAGAAACAGCTTCGAGAGATGAGGGAGGAGCTGGGAGACACGCAGAAACGGGAGATGGAGGCTGCTCAACGCAAGAAGGAGCTGGTATGGTCTAAGGATGTCTTTTTGTCTTAAATGTTTGTTTTTTTTTGCCCAGTGCCATCTATGGTCTTTGCGTACATGACATTTGTTGTTTCAATTTTCAGTACAAAAGCAAAATATGGATACATGGTCTGAGCATTTACATGTAACTTTTTTTCAAAACTGCAAACATGTGTGGCTGGACTTGAATTTTAAACACAGTACATCTACTACAAAATGATTTATAGCCCTGATGGTTAATGCACGAGTATTTTTTTCCCCTTACTGTTTTAAAATTCGTAGTTGATGTCCACTCCATTTTGTGTTAAACAGAGAAGAAGTACTGGTTGTTTTTTTTTTTGTTTTTTTTTTTTTTGGGGGGGTGGGGGGGGGGGGTTTGAGATGACTGCAAAAAGTGGAAGTTTATTTGATTTAACCCTTGCTTAACTTTGAACATAAATGTAGCTTAAATTATTATTACACACAACTGGATGATTTGGCGTCGCTTCACAGCTTTCCAGTGCGAGGGTTTTTGGGAATTAATGGATACTTGTCAGTTTCACCAACGCTGCGCGCGTTTTTGTCTGTTTGTCTGTAGGAGTCGAGGCTGGAGGAGCTGGAGGGCGAGCAGGAGCAGAACCAGTCGGACCTGAAGATTGCCCTCAAGAGGATCCACGACCTGCAGGCCGCTCTAGAGGAGGACCTCGACTCGGACGCAGAGGGGCTCGCCTCGGACAGGTTCGCCACAGTCATGCGACTACTTTGTCTGTCTGACTGTCTGTCTGTTCTGGCTGTCCTCGTCTCAGCCTACCAATCTTTGTTTGTCCATCTGAATTTCTCTTCTGTTTATCTGTCTTTATATCCCAAAATCCTCTTTTTCAACCATGTACTGGAGCATTTGGTTTGACAGTTTTTGAGACTTTTAAATAATGTTTGCATGGTGATAGCAAATAAACCTCATTAAAATTTTATAAGGCAGTCTTACTAAAAGAATCAGTTATGGAACACGCGCGGAAAATTTTTTATAATATTGTCGAAAAAAAATGATTGTTTTACTTTCCTGTCACCTCAGTGAAGCTGAGTATGAAGATGATGAAGGAGACGACGATGATGATGAGGATGACGAAGATGAGGGAGAAGTCAACCACATCAACGGCAGTAGCAGACATCATGCTTTGGTACTAGATCACTGAGGCAAGGTGGGTTATCTCCCTGTTATTTCTCTTTCCCCTCCCTACCTCAATCCCTATCTCTTTCTCTCCCTCCTTCTTCATTATCTCTCACTCTCTATCACTCTCTCTTTCTATCCGTCTCTCTCTATCATTCTCTCTCTCTCTCTCCCTCTCTTTATCACTCTCTCTCTTTCTCTTTCTCTCTCTCTCTCTGTCTCTCTCTCTGTACCTCTCTCTGTCTCTCTCTCTCTGTCTGTCTCTCTCTCTCTCTCTCTGTCTCTCTCTCTCTGTCTCTCTCTCTCTCTCTCTCTCTCTCTCTCTCTCTCTCTCTCTGTCTCTGTCTCTCTCTCTCTCTCTCTCTCTCTCTCTCTCTCTCTCTCTCTCTCTCTCTCTCTCTCTCTCTCTCTCTCTCTCTCTCTCTCTCTCTCTCTCTCTCTCTCTCTCTCTCTCTCTCTCTCTCTCTCTTCATCCCTCTCCCAGTTCTTGTGAGATTTCATCCCAGTTTTTTTTGTTTTTTTTTCAGTTTGTGCCACACATTTATCAATGTTGAATTTTATTATTTCTATTTACATTTTCCCACTCTCTGCATTCTATGTCTTTCATTAAGTCAAAGTCTTCAACTGTATGCGGTCTAGTGTGACAAGAATCTTCTCTCAAAATCCCACATAACTGTGTTTGCAAACCATTCAAAGTGTACTTTGATTTTTCATTTCAGGAGAATCGCATGCTCTGTACAAAAATCCTCCATTGATCATCAATGTGGTTCACTGGAACAATGTCTCCAGCCTGGAGACGACTGGTTGGAAGAGGAATAAAATTCTTTTGTTTGTAAATAAAAGAATTTCTCCAAATAAACTGGATTTAAGATAGAAGAAATATGTTGTATGAGGCTTGTATGGAACCTCAGGGAATCATTTGCTCCATTAGACGCATGAAAAATACTATACTTGGGAGCAAAAATTATGGTAATAAAATAGCAATAGATTGCTAGACACGTTTTCTTTAGTACCTCCGCAATTGGAATTTACTTATCCACATTCACTTAAAGAGAAATGTTTACTCTCGTAATTTTCAGGTCAAAGTATATCTAGCCTGTACTACATCCTGCCAACTTTTCAAACAAATTTTTTCTTTTAAAATGACGTCATGAGAATTGGTGACTTTTTTTAAAGGTGCTCAGGTTTTGATAAGATATCAATATGTCAACTTTTCTTAGCTTTTTGCTCATAGTACAAGGATATTTGAGACAAAGAAAAAATTAATATTCGAGACAAGCTGTGTAATCTTCTTTCAACTGGCATATCACTTAGGTGCATCATGGGAAATTCATGTCTGCTCTTCTGTGTGGTCTTAATAGACAAGTCGGAGTCTTGAACGTACTCTGAATTAATTTTTATTTAAAGGTTTGGAACAGACCAGAAAGAAGCTGGACCCATCGCTTGATATAAGCTGTAATTTCAGCCTCAACTGACAAGGCTTATATTTTATTCTGTGGCTCAAAGAGCCATAAGTAGAGTAATTTAATGTGCAGCGTTATAGTAACAAAATGTGCAGTTTTATTTTTTTAAAAATTCCTTAATCGCAATACCTAGAAATACGGGCTCTGGAATAAGTCACCGCATGAGATGAGCATAAAAATTGAAATTGATTTCATATTCAGACCAAGGATAGGCACTTATAACTGATATCTGTGGGGTCCCTCTCAAAATTTTCAAATGAAATGTAAATCCAAAGGAGTATTTGTTGTTTTTTTTTGTTTTTCTGTTGAGGAGATATTGTTAGCCTGTTGCTTACAACATTAGTTGTATTGGAAAGGATGATAGTCTAAGATTTGCATTTTAGTCAGTTTATATATGATTAAACAAATTTTCTAATTTCTTAATAACCTGGAATAGGCCTTTATTTTTATTTTGGGGCTCTTCTGTGAATGTCCGTTCTTTTAGTATCATAGAAAATTTGTTATACATCTAAATGAGACTGTTCTATTTTCGTTTTACTTGGTTGTACTTCTGTAACTTTTACACACTTTTATGTAAACTCATTGACTCAATGTAAAAAGCTTAACTTGTATCACTGAAATTCTCGCCATATTAAAGAAAAACAGATATCCAAATGTAATATTTTTAAAACTGATAATCCTTGTTACAGTATCACATAGCATTATTATAACTTCCTTTTATTCCTCCCTGTTATTATTATCACCACATTCACATATTACACTATATCTAGATCTAAGTCAGTGCATTATACGGGATGTTTTTCTTTTTGCTAATTTTTAAAAAATGTCCACTTTATATGTTGGTGTGTTTGACTGTTTGTTTTATATGAATCAGGATGCCAAATATTTATTTACTTTACGGTTCTAATGCAATATATTATGTTTACAATGCAAGTGTTTTTATGTTGTTAATAAACAGCTTAAGTATAATTGAGTGTAAAACATATAACGCCTACGTAATCTTGCCCAAAGTCTGGCTATGCAGTATTGGGTTGTGCACTTATGATTGGCTGAAAGATGTTTAAGCCTCTATTGTTTTTGTTTGCTTTGTCATGATGTAATGCATGTTTATCCCTTCTGTTCAGAAATTTTTTGACACACATGATATATATACAAAAAATGTGAATAGGTGCAATTAGGCCAATCAGTGTTTCTGTACAATATCTGTCACAAAGGCTTGGTAGGATTAAATATGAACCTTTTTTTGGTAAATACTGTTGCTTTGAAGAAGTTCTTACAATATTACGTGTGGTTTCTGGCAGAGGAGAGAGGCTGTGAAGAAGTGAGAGACAGTTTCTTTATGAAGAAGAAGATAGAAAAAATTGAGAGATTGAAGAGAGAGGAAGAGAGAGAGGGAAAGAGGGAGTGGGGAAGGAGATGCAAAAGAGCGAAAAGAAGTGAAGCACGACAGAGATAGAGATAAGGGAGGCATATTGAAAGAGATACACTCGCAATGCCTGAAAGAACACAGGAAGAGGATCCAAACAAAAGGGAAGTGTAGTAAACGCTGCAATCTGTAAATAAATATTACAGAACTCTGTTTGATGATTTATCTTCATGCTTTTGTATGGAAAGTTAGCCCCCCCACCTGGGTGGGGGGGGGGGGGGGGGGGGGGGGGGGGGGGGGGGGGGGGGGGGGGGGGGGGGGGGGGGGGGGGGGGGGGGGGGGGGGGGGGGGGGGGGGTGGGTGGCACTGACTTATACTGTAAATACTCTAATAAAATGTTGCCCTCATATATACACAGACTCAATTGTCTTAAAAGCCAAATAAAAGAAATACCTGATCCCTCAACACAAAGTGACAGCTAAACAGAAGGGTCCCTCTTGCGAAGTAGATAAGATCCTAACCTGAACTACACTAAGAGCGTGGCACTGATTCTGAGCTTAAGCCCATAATGTCCTTCTTTGGGTCAATCCCACAATTCCCTCCTGAGTCTCCCCTCAGAAACTCCTTTAATGCAGAGTTTGTCAGTGTTTAGTTGTCGGTGCTTTTTGCTATTTGTCTGTGGCAGTGTCTGGACGTTTGGCTTCAAGCCGTCATAATATATTTTGAGATTAATATGCTAGCACATAAAATAGTTGAAGCAAAGCAGCATGATATCAAACTTTGTTGAATTTCATGGTATCAGGATCAAACTTGTTGTTCATGGTATCAGGATCAAACTTTGTTGTTCATGGTATCAGGATCAAACTTTGTTGTTCATGGTTATCAGGATCAAACTTTGTTTGTTCATCGTATCCATCAGGGATCAAACTTTGTTGTTCATGGTATCAGGATCAAGCTTTGTTGTTAATGGTATCAGGATCAAACTTTGTTGTTGTTCATGGTATCAGGATCAAACTTTTGTTGTTAATGGTATCAGGATCAAACTTTGTTGTTCATGGTATCTAAGGATCAAGAAACTTTTGGCATGTTAATGGTATCAGGATCAAACTTTGGTGTTCATGGTATCAGGATCAAACTTTGTTGTTCATGGTATCAAGGAATCCAGAGCTTTATTACACGTCTCGTTTTCAAGGCTGGGGATATTTTTGCTGTTGCAAACCCTTTCATATAAAACAGGTGCCATCTTTGTCTAGTATTCCCAGTAAAGAAAATTATGTTTTAAGACTAACTTTACACATCCATTGGCCAAGCATTTCTTAAAATTATGGTTGTTTTTAAGGCAGCATTTCCTTGACCAGATAAACTTTATTTCTTTTTTTTTCCCAAAAATTAGTTAAATTCGTTATTCAGGGTCTCTCCAAAGTTATGAAAGTTATAAAAAGAGGCTACTTACCAGCAAGAGCACATTTTTTCATCTATGTTGCTATGTTGCTATGTTTTCAATTTTGTCCACTAATAATTTTTGCTTTGTCTCCATGTACATCCCAGAACTGTGGATAACATTCTGGTAGGTTCTCATTTTTTTTTTAATTGCAGCAGTCTGGGCTTTTCTTGTAAAATTTAATATTTTCCAACCTTATTTTTACTCATGAAGTTTCTGCTAAAATTAATTTATCCCCATAAATCACTTTCTAACCTCTTTTGCTTTTACGTTGCTCTAATCTTCAAGAATAGAAATAATCAGGATGTTCAATCATAGTATTATTTTTCTCACAAATAAAAATGTGAGAGGGAAAAAGTGGTAACTTAATTTTTACCAGTAATTTTTATTGTTTTATTATTGGCAGTTGTGGGTATAGTTTAACTTTTACTGTGATTTCTCAGAGCTTTTTGTAATCATGTGTACTCTTTATGCATGGAGGTACTAACAGATTCAGGGGCTATAGACTTAAAAGCGTTTACTTATCGTGCTATTTCCATTATATGTTTTTCTTTGCTTAGCAATGGGTTTTTATTGGTTGTTGCAAAAATACTGAGACTTGTCCACCTTCCCGAAGTGGAGGTTCATGGCAAAGAATTAAAAAAAACTTAACTTTAAGATCACTTCAAAATTATGTCATCTTGACAGCATAGCAACGTAAAAAAAAGAAGAATTAAAAAAAGGGGGAATGGCTATGTGCTTCTTTTATTTTCCTTATATACATATATATATATATATATATATATATATATATATATATATAATACATAAATATCATGTTAAAAACTCATTGGGGTTTTGCACATTTGAGACTCAGATACATGATATGTCAATGAAATATTGAGTGATCTCTTGTTTTGTATTTTGTAGACACAACTGGCTTTGCTTCTAAAAATAACGCTAGAAGGCTACATTTCAAGTAGTTTAAAGGATAATTGATTTCACGACAAAAGATGGCAAGCAAATTGAAAGGTCAAAAAGATTTGAGATCCTCTTGAAGTTGAAGGGATATATCAAACAGTCAATCAACTGCATCTCCATTCCTTGACTATGCCAACTCTTTATTTTATTGCTTCTGAATCTCTTTTTTCAAGAACTTTCCCTCCTCCCTCCTCCCTTTTTTCTCTCTCTCTCCCTCCCCCACCCCCCTCTGTGTGTGTGTGTGTGTCTCTGTCTGTCTGTCTGCCTGTCTCTCTCTCTCTCTCTCTCTCTCTCTCTCTCTGTGAGTGTCTCTCTGTTTGTGTGTATCTCTCTCTCTCTCTCTCTCTTTTTTTTTTTTCTCTCGATCTCTTTCACTCACTTGTGTTTTGAGACTATAACTACTACTTTTTACCATTTCAAGTCAAAGGAAAATCCATTCATTTCTTTTTTCC
Organism: Elysia crispata; assembly: GCA_033675545.1. Classification (NCBI taxonomy): domain Eukaryota; kingdom Metazoa; phylum Mollusca; class Gastropoda; family Plakobranchidae; genus Elysia; species Elysia crispata. The sequence continues at coordinate 4,093 of JAWDGP010003866.1, read as the reverse complement.
AGTTAGAATATCGACACTTTTTCCTTCTCCCACGTCAGAAGCAAGCACTTGATGTGAATGGAACGGCATCCAGTGAAATATGAGTAATTTATTCCCCTTAACACCCATCTTTCCTCTCTCTTTCTTGAAAGGAATGACTGTTAATTAGAACATGTTTTGTTTATTTGTCGTAGGAAAAAAAATACAGAATGGAAATGACATTGTTCATTGTTTTCTCTCATGAAATCTCTTTTTCCTATTATTTTTTTTTCTATGAAAGTATTCAATGGCATGGAGGCCTTACACTTCATGATGGCTTCTACTAAATAACACACAATTTTATATATTCTACTTTTTCTAGCTTTAAACCTAATGTCAGTGTATTATTCCCATTACTTACAACGCAGCTTATTAGAATTTTTAGATATGGAAGATTCAGGAGTTGGCCAGTTATGCGAATTTTTTCATGTTTTTTAAAAAAAAAAAACAATTTAGAATGAAAGATAGCACTTAATGTTTGATCTTCTAGTGGTTGAAAACAGATCATGATCCACATATATATTAACTCAATACTTGTAATGTATTGCCAATACTCACAGTGCTATTTTATGCTCCAAACCCAGTTTTTTCTGCCTTCAAGGCATCCAGATTCTTACTATAGAAGGATTAAAAAAATAAAATACTTCATTTTTATCTCGCTGATAGTTCTTAACTGGGGAATAATTATTTAGGTCTTGGCTGCATGCATGAATATATATGGATCTAAATAAAAATGCCGTACAAGAGCAAAGCCTTTTTTGTAAACATCGTTATTGTCCTTTGTTAAACCCACCTTATTTCACACGGGGTTGCTAGACGTCTTCTGAAGATAATATAGCGCTTAGAGCATTCTGCGCTGTGTGTTTTACATACCAAACACACACATCACTCTGTACCAGGTTTTTCATACGGTTTTCCCATACCGCGCAGTGACTCAGCACTGGACTCGTGGAATCTGACTCTGCTTACTCGCGTAACCACTTGATGTGTATGGTTTCCTTTAGAAAACTACATGTATCATTTTCTGATAGAAAGCTGAGTCGAAACAACTGTACGGTTTCGTTTGTCTGTGTCTATGTTTTCTGTGTTGGGTGGGAAAAGTGAACTTTGCTGGGTTATTATTTTTTTTATTACTTCTTTTGTGTTTTTGTACCTTTCTCTGTATATACTGAGACCAAATGATTGCTTGCTGAAATGGTGCCCCACAAGTCAAGTTGGATTGAAATTTTTTTCAATGTCCTTGACGTTGAAAATGTCTGTAAAAAAATTTACTTTTAAACACGCAAACAAGTTATTATTATTTGTTTTTTAATTAATAAACGAAGAGTTTGTATGAAGCCCGCTGGATAGTTTGTGTCAATTTTTTTTTTGTTTTTGCTTTCAAGATATTGTTGTGTCAGAAATCACTTAATAGTGGGCTTCAAGCCACTTGTTTACTATAAGCTCATTGTTAGGACAACTTCATTTCTGTTTCCATATCCCTAAGGCTGTCTTTTGGCTTCTGTCTTTCTCTCCTGCCTTTTTATGTCTCCCTCTTTCTTTCTCTGTCTGTCTCTGTCTCCCTAAAATCCAGTGACTGTGTTTTTTGAATGTAGTTAATTTATAAACCACTTTGCTTCTATGCAAGAGAGAGAGAGAGAGAGAGAGAGAGAGAAACAGAGAAATAGTATGAAACAAATAGACAATTCTAAGGATGTGAGAGCTTAAAGTAGAGAGATAAGCAGAGAAAAAGAGAGAGAAAAGTTAAGCCTTAAAAGGCAGTTTTAAAGTTAGTGAGGCTTGACAAAAAGAGAGAAGCAGTTTCTAAAAGAGAGAAAGATTAAAAGCAAAAGACAGATAAGTGATGTGAAGCAAGAAGTAGAGAGAGAGAGGAGGCAGAGAAAAAGAGAAAGATTAAGAAACAAAAAAAAGACGAAGTTCTAAGGATGTGGGAAGCAGAAATAGAGAGAGATAGCAGAGAAAAAAGAGAAAGATTAAGTAGCAAAAAGACAGTTCTAAGGTTGTGGAAACAATGAGAGAGAGAAGCAGAGAAAAGAGAAAGATTAAGAAGCAAAATGACAGTTCTAAGGATGTGAGATAGAGTAGAGAGAGAGAAATAAAGAAAAGAAAGATTAAAAGTAAAAAGACAGTTTACAAGGATGTGGGAGTAGAGAGAGAGAGAGAGGCATAGAAAAAGAGAAAGATTAAGAAACAAAAAGACAGTTCTAAGGATGTGGGAAGCAGAAGTAAAGAGAGAGAGAGAGAGAGAGAGAGAGAGAGAGAGAGAGGCAAAGAAAAGAGAAAGAATTGAAACAGAAGCAGTTCTAGGATGTAGGAAGCAGAGAGTAAAGAGATAGAGAGAGAGTGAGAGAGAGAGAGAGCGAGAGAGAGAGAGAGAAGCATAGAAAAAGAGAAAGATTAAAAGCAGGCAGTTCTAAGGATGTGAGAGCGAGAGAGAGAGAGAGAGAGAGAGAGAGAGAGAGAGAGAGAGAGAGAGAGAGAGAAAGCAAAGAAAAAGAGATTGAGCAAAGAGACAGTTCCTAGGGACAGGAAGCAGAAATAGAGAGAGAGAGAGAGAGAGAGAGAGAGAGAGAGAGAGAGAGAGAGAGAGAGAAAGATTAAGAAGCAAAAAGACATTTCTAAGAATGTGGGAAGAAGAAATAAAGAGAGGCAGAGAGAGAGAGCGAGAGAGAGAGAGAAGCAGAGAAAAAGGGAAAGATTAAGAATCAGACATTTCATTGATGTGGGGGAAGCAGAGTGAAGGAGAGAGAGAGAGAGAGAGAGAGAGAGAGAGAGAGAGTGAGAGAGAGAGAGAAGCAGAGAAAAAGAGAAAGATTAAGAAGCAAAAATGACATTTCTAAGGATGTGGGAAGCAGAAATATAGAGAGAGAGGCAGAGAAAGAGAAAGACCAAGAAGCAAAGAGTTCTAAGGATGTAGGAAGCAGGAAATAACAGAGAGAAGCAGAAAAAGAAAAAGATTAAGAAGCAAGATGACATTTCTTAGGATGGGGAAGCAATAAAGAGAGAGAAGCAGAAAAAAGAAAGACCAAGAAGCAAGAGGTTCTAAGGATGTGGAAAGAAATAAAGAGAGAGAGAGAGAGAAGCAAGAAAAGAGAAAGATTAAGAACTAAAGAATAGCCTTCAGGGTTAAGAAGCAGAAATAAAGAGAGAGAGAAGCAGAGAAAGAAAGATTGAGAAGCAAAATGACATTTCTAAGGATGTGGGAAGCAGAAATAAAGAAGAAGCAGAGAGAAAAGAAAAAGATTAAGAAGCAAAATGACATTTCTTAGGATGGGGGAAGCAGAAAGCAGAGGAAACTGAGAAGAAAGACCAAGAAGCAAAGAGAGTTCTAAGGATGTGGAAAGAAGAAATAAAAGAGAGAGAGAGAGAGAGAGAGAGAGAGAGAGAGAGTGAGAGAGAGAGAGAGAGAGAGAAGCAGAAAGAAAAAATTAAGAGCAAAAAGACAGTTCTAAGGATATATGGGAAGCAGAAGGTAAGAGAGAGAGAGAGAGAGAGAGAGAGAGAGAGAGAGAGAGAGAGAGAGAGTGAGAGAGAGAGAAGCAGAGAAAAAGAGAAAGATTAGAGAAGCAAAATGACATTTCTAAGGATGGAAATAAAGTAAGGAGAGAGAGAAGCAGAGAAAAAGAGAAAGACTAAAAGAAGCAAAAGAGAGTTCTAAGAATGTGGAAGCAGAAATAAGAGAGAGAAGCAGGAAAAAGAAAAGATTAAACAGATGACATTTCTTAGGATGGGGAAGCAGAAATAAAGAGAGAGAAAGCAGAGAAAAGAGGAAAAGTAAAAACAAAAAGAGAGTTCTAAGGATGTGGAAAGAAAATAAAAGAGGCAGAGAGAGAGAGAGAGAGAGAGAGAGAGAGAGAGAGAGAGAGAGAGCAGAAAAAAGAAGATTAGAAGCTAAAAGACATTTCTAAGGATTTAAGAAGCAGAAATAAAGAGAGAGAGAGAAACAGAGAAAAAGAAAGATTGAGAAGCAAAATGACATTTCTGGGATATTGACAGAAATAAGAGAGAAGCAGAGAAAAAAGATTAAAAATACAAATGACATTTTCTTGAATTGAGGAAGCAGAAATAAAGAGAG
>JAWDGP010003865.1:427500-569324 GCA_033675545.1 Elysia crispata | reverse complement strand
GTAGTGGGGGAGGTGAGTGTAGCGTAGTGGAGGAGGTGAGTGTAGCGTAGTGGAGGAGGTGAGTGTAGCGTAGTGGAGGAGGTGAGTGTAACGTAGTGGAGGAGGTGAGTGTAGCGTAGTGGAGGAGGTGAGTGTAGCGTAGTGGGGGAGGTGAGTGTAGCGTAGTGGAGGAGGTGAGTGTAGCGTAGTGGAGGAGGTGAGTGTAGCGTAGTGGAGGAGGTGAGTGTAGCGTAGTGGAGGAGGTGAGTGTAGCGTAGTGGAGGAGGTGAGTGTAGCGTAGTGGAGGAGGTGAGTGTAGCGTAGTAAAGTATTGGAGGTGAGTGTAGCGTAGTTGGAGGAGGTGAGTGTAGCGTAAGTGAGGTGAGTGTAGCGTAGTGGAGGAGGTGAGTGTAACGTAGTGGAGGAGGTGAGTGTAGCGTAGTGGAGGAGGTGAGTGTAACGTAGTGGAGGAGGTGAGTGTAGCGTAGTGGGGGAGGTGAGTGTAGCGTAGTGGGGGAGGTGAGTGTAGCGTAGTGGAGGAGGTGAGTGTAGCGTAGTGGAGGAGGTGAGTGTAGCGTAGTGGGGGAGGTGAGTGTAGCGTAGTGGAGGAGGTGAGTGTAGCGTAGTGGAGGAGGTGAGTGTAGCGTAGTGAGGGAGGTGAGTGTAGCGAAGTGGAGAAGGTCAGTGTAACGTAGTGGAGGAGGTGATTGCAGCGTAGTAAAGTAGGTGAGTGTAGCATAGTGAGTGAGTGCAAGATAGTGAGGGATGTGAGTGTAGCGTAGTGGAGGAGGTGAGTGTAGCGTAGTGGAGGAGGTGAGTATAGCGTAGTGAGGGAGGTGAGTGTAGCGAAGTGGGGGAGGTTTGTGTAGCGTATTGGAGGAGGTGAGTGTAGCGTATTGGAGGAGGTGAGTGTAGCGTAGTGAGGGAGGTGAGTGTAGCGAAGTGGAGAAGGTCAGTGTAACGTAGTGGAGGAGGTAAGTGTACCGTAGTGAGGGAGGTCAGTGTAGCGAAGTGGGGGAGGTGAGTGTAGCGTATTGGAGGGAGGTGAGTGTAGCGTAGTGGAGGAGGTGAGTGTAGCGTAGTGGAGGAGGTGAGTGTAGCGTAGTGGAGGAGGTGAGTATAGCGTAGTGGAGAAAATGAGTGTAGGGAAGGATTAGTGATAAACCTAAAGATTGATCGCTCTAAAAATGGGAGGTACTTCCGAAATATTTTTATTAAACTGAGGGATTTAACAGGAATGTGTATAATGGCAATCTTATTGATGAATTGTGGATTAATCGTGAGTAGAATTAATGCATTTTCCTCTCCCAATCATTTTCCTCCTTACTTTGACTATTTTTTAAGACATAAAATGTTTAAATTATTAAAATAGAGTGTTTTGCGTTCACTTTTAATGGTTATTAAGTTCACGAAGTCATCGAGCACGGAGATTTTATAGATTGAGTGGTTGATTGAATAATACATAGATAGAAGAAAACGATAGATAGATAGATAGATAGATAGATAGATAGATACAGAGAAAGATCGATCGATCGATACATCGATAGATATAAAATTGGATAAAAGGAAAGCTAGAGAGACAGATTACGAGAAAGGGAAAGAGACAATGTATGCTTCCATAATAATATATATATACATTGCATGTCCACATTCCTCTCAAAGCACACTTGAACAAAATGTTTATGTCCAACTTCACAAATTTGTCATTAAAATATTCGGCTGTTTTGGACTGTCAAAAGAAATGTTAGATAAAGCACAGGATTTTTCAAGTAGAAAACTCGATCCGAAGGTATAATCCATTGTGGCGTAGTTCTGACATGCGATAAGAATCGTATTCCATGCCAATGTGTTAAATCCTGTGGCTGCGACCCGCAAAGACATTCCTGTATCCACTACAGGCGCCTTTCTACTCCCATACCTCACATTCATGGTGGTGTGCGCGCTACCTCTGTTCTTTCTGGAGACGAGTTACGGCCAGTTCTCGAGCCTCAGCCCTCTGACTGTATGGAGAATCTGCCCTCTCTTTAAAGGTAGGTAGAGGATGCGAACAAAACCATACCCATCATTATATCTTCCTTGCCCCTCCTTATCATCATCATCATCATCATCATCATCATCATCATCATCATCATCATCATCATCATCATCATCATCATCATTATCATATCATCATCATCACTATCATCATTATCGTCATCATCCCCATCATCATCATCATGATTGTTGAAACTCAGCTCTCCTCAACGAGTTACACAAGACCTTTTCCTCACTAGACCACATTACTGCATGTAGACTAATTGGCGTAGGGGAGGTTGAGGGGATAGATTTTGACCAAACAGTCAGTTCCAGTAAGATTAAAAACATACTCATGTCTATCAACGATCAATTTCTCGACAACGTCTATAGCAGTTTCAGTGAATTGTAAATTTTTGCAATTAGTTATCTTTAGAAACATTTATATATATTTTTTTTTTTGCGGCGTGGTCGGTATTTTTCACACAGCATAGCAGGCATGATGCCTCGCCAAGAAATGAACTTGGATGAGCCATCGATTTCCTTATACAATTTTATGAGGCATTTGTAACGGCATGTCTGAAACTCCCCAAAAATAATAAACATTGGATTGGCTAATGGTAATGTTTACGTTAGATGTGTTTAATCAAGTCATCATTGAACTAGAAGGGTTTATAACTAGCAACACTAGTTCATAACTATATTTTTTATAGTGTTGCACCATTCAGCTTTCGAACTAGTTTAGCTGTGATAGTTCAGCTGTGATAACTTTCAAAACAACTGAAGAGCGAGACGCAGTATAAGCTATTCTTCAAGTTCTGACTGTGGATGGTCCGTTATCAAGTTTGACTCAGGCGCGTTGGTTTGAAACTTAACAAATTGATTCCGTTGAGATATTTTGTTCTCCTTTTTTCAGGAATTGGTTTCGGCATGGTCGTGATTACAGGCATCGTGTGTATCTACTACAACATCATCATAGCGTGGACTTTCTATTATGTGTTTGCGACTATGCAGAGCACGTTGCCGTGGAGTAGGTGTGACAACTGGTGGAACACGCCCAACTGTATAGGGCCAGGTTCCCCCAGAAACGATTCGGGCGAGGGGGACAACAAAACCATGCCCGCCAGTGCGGAATTCTGGGAGTAAGGTGGCCCGTTCGGAACATACTGGTTTACTTGAGCGACTTTTTGTTGAACGCCATTGCATTTTTTTTTTTTTTTTTGTAGCTCTCTGTTCTAATTAAGGCATATATGTCGTGTATTATATGATAACGAAGAACCTCAATACGCTTTTAGATTTCGTACTAGGTCGCTTTAGAAATGAACTGCACATTGATTCTCGAGTTCAGTATTGTTCTCAAAGATCTTAAAAGAAGCGAAGAAACATGAGGAACTGACCACAATGGCTTTATTACCCGAGCAGGTAGCAGCTGTCAAGGAGAATGTAGACCTATTAGGAGGGGAGACCAACGCACTGGTTTGTTTCCGTCAACACTGGTACACAAAAACATATCGGCCTCCATGAGTTTAGCAGAGTTAACAGAATTGTCCTATCTCGGGATAATAGCATTAAACATTCACTTACATTTTCAAAATGATTTAAATGTACAGTACAAGGCGTGTGATGCATTTCTGTCAGTCTATATAAAAGATAAGGCCAACATTCGTCAGTGTATAACTTTATATTTATCTCTTTATTAATCTCTCATCCTATTTTTAAATCATTAATTCCCGCCTCTTCCCACCTGTGTGTCCAGGTTTAATGTCCTCCAGAGATCTAAAGGTCTGGAACACTTCGGGTCTATCAGGTGGCCGCTGTTTGCCTGTCTGCTGCTCAGCTGGTTTGTCGTCTTTCTGTGTCTTTGCAAGGGAGTTAAGTCTTCAGGAAAAGTAAGACATGCCCAATATCGCATTATCGTTATTGTGTGAGACCGAATGGGCTAAGACAAATAAGAAAATGATTCAATAAAACCAATCCTTCTTGTAAAACCTGCTTTGTGACATTTAAAAATTCAACTTATGCATAAGATGAAGTCACGTGAAATCACGTGCTTAAATAACACATAGTGTGTACGGAACGTTAAGTTATTATCTTGGGCTGAAGCAGTGAAAGGGGAAAAAAGGAAACTAAGTGAGGCGCTCCTAGTCCTCATCAATAGAAGTTCAATCTTTTATTGATTTCCATACATAACGTGCACATCACAATCTCCTAAGCACTAAGTAATATGAAGCGCTACAGCTAGAGGAGCTCTCCGAGATCGACGTTTAATTATATTTGAAAATGGAAACCGAGCTTTATTCGCTCCATGGTAGTTGGTTAAAAAAAAATATACATAAATGATAGTTTTCAAGAATGGGTCGTAGAAGAGAGACACGTTATCAAACTTCAAATATATAATGATTGATAAATTTTCCTTGCGTTATAATGCAATATGCTGATACTAACAACAGACGGTTAGCAGCTCCCCTTTTGGAAAAAAGTTAGCTCCTTACAATCTCTCTGATGTGTTAAATATTGTCCTTTGCTTTGGTCCGTATACCGCACAGGTAGTTTACGTGACAGCCACGTTCCCTTACCTGGTGTTGTCCATCCTCTTGGCCAAGTGTATTCAACTGCCTGGTGCGACGGATGGTGTCTGGTGGTACCTGGTTCCACAGTGGCACAAACTTGCCTCCTTCAAGGTCTGGGGCGATGCTGCTCTGCAGATCTTCTTCTCTGTGGGTATGGCATGGGGCTCTCTCATCACCCTGGCCAGCTATAACAAGTTCAATAACAATGTCTACAGGTGAGATGCGTAGCTTCAGCTACTATAGCGTCATCTGCAATGTCTTCAGGTGATACGTGTAGCTTCAGCTTCTATAGCGTCATCAGCAATGTCTGCAGGTGAGATGTGTAGCTTCAGCTACTATAGCGTCATCTGCAATGTCTTCAGGTGATACGTGTAGCTTCAGCTACTATAGCGTCATCAGCATTGTCTTCAGGTGAGATGTGTAGCTTCAGCTACTATAGCGTCATCAGCAATGTCTTCAGGTGAGACGTGTAGCTTCAGCTACTATAGCGTCATCAGCATTGTCTTCAGGTGAGATGTGTAGCTTCAGCTACAATAGCGTCACCAGCATTGTCTTCAGGTGAGATATGTAGCTTCAGCTACTATAGCGTCATCAGCAATGTCTTCAAGTGAGATGTGTTGCTTCAGCTACTATAGCGTCACCAGTATTGTCTTCAGGTGATACGTGTAGCTTCAGCTACTATAGCGTCATTTGCAATGTCTTCAGGTGATACGTGTAGCTTCAGCCACTATATCGTCGTCAGAAATGTCTGCAGGTGAGATGTGTAGCTTCAGCTACTATAGCGTCATTTGCAATGTCTTCAGGTGATACGTGTAGCTTCAGCTACTATATCGTCGTCAGAAATGTCTTCAGGTGAGATGTGTAGCTTCAGCTACCATAGCGTCACCAGTATTGTCTTCAGGTGAGATGTGTAGCTTCAGCTACTATATCGTCGTCAGAAATGTCTTCAGGTGAGATGTGTAGCTTTAGCTACTATAGGGTCATCAGCAATGTCTTCAGGTGAGATGTGCAGCTTCAGCTACATTAGGTTTAACAACGATGTCTTCAGTGACATTTCACTAGGAAAATGATGAAAAGAAAATAACATTTGAACCTTTTCATATCTTCGTATTCGTTTTTTGTTTTGTTTTGTTCTGTTTTTGTTTTGTTTTGTTTTTTTTTTTGTCATTTATAAGATTAGTTTAATGAATTGGATATTTTGATTCTGAAATTATATAAACAATCTAATATAGGACGGAAGCCCTGAGATTATAGTTTGTGATCGACTGGGCTTTTAAACTTTACGTTCAATCAATTTCTATATGTCTGTTCGTCCTTCTGTTTTCTTCTCTCTCTCTCTCTCTCTCTCTCTCTCTCTCTCTCTCTCTCTCTCTCTCTCTCTCTCTCTCTCTCTCTCTCTCTCTCTCTTTTTTTCTCTCTCTCTCTTTCTATATCTTCCGTCACTTTCTATCCAGCTTCATTTCCCCTGTAGTCGCTCCATCTCTCTAACTCTCTCTACTCCTTTCTCTTTATCTTCTTAAATTAATCATTTCTTATCTTTTTTATCCCAACGAACCCTCCCTGTGGCAGAGACGCTATGATTGTCCCTTGCATCAACTGCTTCACCTCGGTGTTTGCTGGCCTCGTCATCTTCTCTGTGCTGGGCTTCATGAGCTACTCGACCGGCAAACCCATGGAGAAGGTGGTCACCCAGGGCCCTGGCCTCATCTTTATTGTGTATCCCGAGGCCGTGACTAAGATGCCCATCTCTCACTTCTGGGCCATCATGTTCTTCCTCATGATCTTCATGATTGGGCTGGACAGCCAGGTGAGGCTTTGGACACCTCAAGTGCAAGGTAGATTGGCAATCTTTTTAGCAAAGCTTTTGTTGTTGTTGCCACATTCGTTATTAATTTTCATAATGATAGAGTAATCTCATCATGGTTCTCAGTTAATGGAAACGTTTAAGTATTGTCATAATAGTTGCTGGAAAGAATGAAATTAAAGACGTCTTTACTATATATATATTGAGCAAAGAGTGAGGATGCCTACTGGAAGAACATGCATATCTTTCTTACGTGATAAGTGTTTCGGACTCCGAATCAATTTTTGTGCCTTATCTGCGGTTGATGAGTCGATTGGTTAAATTAGTGTTGTAGAATAATGGTAGCTGATGCCTCAATTATTTCTCGATTGGTTAAATTAGTGTTTTAGAATAATGGTAGCTGATGCCTCAATTATTTCTCCGCACAGTTCGGGATGTTTGAAACTATGACGAGTGCGTTCGTGGACGAATATCCAAAACTTCTCAGAAAAAACAAGCTCGCTTTCACAGCCTTCATGTGCTCGGTGGAGTTCTGTCTGGGGATCCCGATGATCTACGAGGTGGGTAAGATTTTCAATTTAAAGCACAGGCCCATCTGGTCTACTCATAGTATGTCGCAAAATCGATAACTGAATGTTACACCAAAATTATAGTTGGTACTGTAATATTGCGGGCGATAACCTTTATCTACAATACGAATTAGAAATGAATCCAATTAACTGATTTTGTAATCAGTTTCAAGAATTTTTAAATATTTATTATTATGTAGTTTTAAATAACTGCGCGGCTAAGAGTTCCCACAAGGCAGTGCATCTGTATGCACTTAATCCGAAAATTCACAACTTTTTAAGAATCCATTTAAAAAGATCTAAAAACAGATTATGAAAGTTCAGAATTAATCGATTTCCTTTTATTCAAAAAACAATCTTAACCATTAATTATCATATAAGTTTAAGAAAAACGCGTAGCTTTGAACTTTGGCTTTTTTTTTTTTTTTTTTGGGAGGGGGGGGGGGGGGGGGGGCTGCGGCGGGCGGGAGTTCAGGGCGTTCTAATAAACTTTTAAAAGGGTATTAAAATAGATGTGCCAAGTATAGACTCATGCTGCTTCTCATAACATTATTTTTTAGTAAATTTGATATTGGGGAACTTATCAGTACGTTTTGATAATTTATGTCAGTTCTTTGACAACTGAGTACCATAATTGACAATATAATTTCGGAATAGAAAAGCAAAAACACCACACTTGGAGGACAACTTGGTAATTATAAAGGATCCAAAAAGGACGCGTGTGTGTCTGTAAATGGATGAAGCCACAATAAAGGCGAAACGTTTTTATGTTTAATCTATACTTGTGTTGTTTCTTTTTTTAGTCCCGTAGTTATAAAGTGGTGTGCCTGTCTCCTTTTAAACCTTAATATAATTTCGGAGTCAATCTTGCTTGATTAAAAAGAAGATTAGCAAATATTTCAGGTTATTATTTTGAAATATTACAATTGAGAAAGTTACTATAATTTTTCTTGATATCGTCACATAGCTTTTATTTATTATTTCATATCAATAGTTAGTGATCTAGACCAGGTTAAGCAAGTTACTGCATGTTAAATGGTTGATAAGCTATTGATAAAATTTATTCTCTTTATTTTGACATCTATGCTTTCTTTGCGGTCACACAGAGCAGTAAGTTTGTCAATGTAACCAAGAGGGCTGAATAGGAGATTCTCGGCTTTTTACTCAGTAACACGTCACCCTAAACAGACAACCGTTCGCATCTTAGATAGTAAAGTTAGTGTCCCCATAGCTTGATTACAGGATGTGCAAGGGGAAAAACGCAATAATTAAGTCAAATTGAAAGAGAGGCAGTAGTTTTTGAAAGGGAGAAGGAAAATTTGGGCCACGAATGGAAAGAAGAGAATTTAGGATGGACCTAGGCTATAAAAGATAACCCATCAAGTTAAGAAAGAAATTACACAAGGCAGCGTTGATCAACCTTGACCTCAGATCTCGAAAAGGAGGTGAGACAAGGGTAAAGGTTAAGATACAAATTTGTAGCGACGCCACAAAATGTCATTTTCCTCAAGAAGGTTTGAAATCATCGCTTTTTAAATTGCTTTTACTCCTGAAACAATATGAAACTTTGAAATGAAAGCAGTAAAAAAAAGCGGAAATTCCAAGCTTTCTATAGGAAAGCCTTTTTACTAAAAAAACAAATTGCTCTGCCGCAAAAAATTTCATTTCGTGACGTTGAGCCAAAAGACATTTACTAACATTCCTTTTCACAAAAATTAGTGAACGCGCTCGTATATCGTTCTATGTAGCTTCATCTCGCGTCTAGGTAACATCCTGATAAACTTTGCGTAAGTCGCCCATGACGAGTGTATATATAAAAACATGAGTGTGTCCTCTCCAGGGTGGCTTCTATCTGCTCACCCTGAGCGACTGGTACAGCTCCAGCTTCTCCCTCATGCTGCTCTCCCTGATCGAGTGCCTGGTCATCTCCTGGATCTATGGCGTCGACCGCTTCCTCAAGGACATTGAGCTGATGATCGGACACAAACCTTCCGTCTACTGGAAGCTCATGTGGAAGTACGTCACTCCGGTCATTGTGCTGGTGAGGATTTGTACTGTCTGACTGTCATTGTAGGTGCGTTAAGCGTTTCTCGTCTCCTCACATACCTGTGTTTGTAGGTGCGTTAAGCGTTTCTCGTCTCTCCACATACCTGTGATTGTAGGTGCGTTAAGCGTTTCTCGTCTCTCCACATACCTGTGATTGTAGGTGCGTTAAGCGTTTCTCGTCTCTCCACATACCTGTGATTGTAGGTGCGTTAAGCGTTTCTCGTCTCTCCACATACATGTGATTGTAGGTTCGTTAAGCGTTTCTCGTCTCCTCACATACCTGTGATTGTAGGTGCGTTAAGCGTTTCTCGTCTCGCCACATACATGTGACTGTAGGTTCGTTAAGCGTTTCTCGTCTCTCCACATACCTATGATTGTAGGTGCGTTAAGCGTTTCTCGTCTCTCCACATACATGTGATTGTAGGTTCGTTAAGCGTTTCTCGTCTCTCCACATACATGTGACTGTAGGTTCGTTAAGCGTTTCTCGTCTCTCCACATACCTGTGATTGTAGGTGCGTTAAGCGTTTCTCGTCTCTCCACATACATGTGATTGTAGGTTCGTTAAGCGTTTCTCGTCTCTCCACATACCTGTGATTGTAGGTGCGTTAAGCGTTTCTCGTCTCTCCACATACCTGTGATTGTAGGTTCGTTAAGCGTTTCTCGTCTCTCCACATACCTGTGATTGTAGGTTCGTTAAGCGTTTCTCGTCTCCTCACATACATGTGATTGTAGGTTCGTTAAGCGTTTCTCGTCTCTCCACAAACATGTGACTGTAGGTTCGTTAAGCGTTTCTCGTCTCTCCACATACCTGTGATTGTAGGTGCGTTAAGTGTTTCTCTTCTCTCCACATACATGTGATTGTAGGTTCGTTAAGCGTTTCTCGTGTCTCCACATACATGTGATTGTAGGTGCGTTAAGCGTTTCTCGTCTCTCCACATAGGCACATACCTGTGATTGTAGGTGCGTTAAGCGTTTCTCGTCTCTCCACATACCTATGATTGTAGGTGCGTTAAGCGTCTCTCGTCTCCCCACATATCTGTGACTGTAGGTGCGTTAAGCGTTTCTCCTTATTTCACATATTGTGCTTGTGAAGTTCATTCGACACTCCTGATTTATCTGTGGTGGTGGTAGTGAGTGGAAAAAGCGTTTTGCGTTCCGTCACTGTAACAGATTTAATCATGGGGGTGATCTGTTAGGCTCTGTTTGTCTAGGGGTATGTAAAGATATACAGCCAATCACACGATTCGTCCGTAGAAAATAAGTCCGAATTCCGCAAGTAAAAATTGCAAACAGTTTAATCCAACATAAGAGCTTGACTGTACAATCTCTGTAGGTTGACTCAATAATCACTCACTGAAGGAAGACTTAACAATCACTCAATGTAGACTTGATGTTGACTCACTGTAGACTAGATGATGTTGACTCACTGTAGACTCAATGTTGACTAACTAAACATAATTTCGATTCTTATTTATAGAAAATCTCGTCGAATCATCCAGAAAAGGAATTACCTAAATTGTAAGAGAATATTCTTGGTACACGTCATTAGCAGTTAGCAACCAATCAAAACAAAGGTAAACAAGGGGTGACGAGATCATTACTATGCTAGAACTAAGTCGGAGATTCGAGAAGAATCTTGACCATACAAGTGCGGGCTGTGTTCAATAAACAAAACTAAGTTCTTAGGCTTGAAATACAAACATTATGCAGCTAAATAAGATAATGTACATAGATCTAGCCAATCCGCCACCCAAAAGTTACGCACCAAAAAAGGGTGAGGAAATGAATAGATCAACTTATAGTACAATGCGTTACAGTCACAAATCCTCCTAGTGAATCTATCTGACATTAAATGTCTCTTTACCCAGAGGAGGGAAAAAAAATAAATGATTACGACAATACTTAGTTACTATTTCTAATTAAATTATTGTTAATCGTCGCTGTAAAGGTAAAGTATATCAAACTGTTTAGAAAGCAAGAACAATTTTGGACATTCTGTTCTTCTCGGATTTTATGTGCTGTAAGTGAAGCTCCAGATATGATGCACTAGGCTTAGGCGACTCAGAGATTATGCAACCTGATCTCAGCTTGTTTAGAATCAGCAGAGGCGTTACGTATGATCGCACTATTGAGAAGGAGAGGGTATTAGATATTTAGGTTCAAATACCTATTGCAGAATACTATGCACGCTTCAGATACGTGAATGCAAGAAGTGCAAATACTGTAACAAAATTATATACAGTTGTGTCCACCAAAATAATTGTAGTTAAAGATCGCAAGGCCCTGGTCTTGAAAATCTCTTTGAGATCATTACTAGACTTTGTCTGTATGAGTCACAAAATATACATGTATGTCCGGCTTTCCGACCCACAGTTTAAATATAGTCATACAAATTGTTTGGTTGCAGCCAACCCATGGTCTACTTGTTAGCCTTTTCACGGTATAGACAACATTTTTGGTGGGCAGTTCATTGCCTTGTATAAACCCTTTCTTCTTTGTGATAATTTTGAGACAATGCAAAGGAAGCCGCGTGGATCTCGCTTTTATGGAATGACTGTGTTCTTACTTCAGTACTAGCAGTATTGACTATTGTTTTGAGTTTTAGAATTTCGATTCAGGATTCGAGCGATATTCGCGGCTGCCGAGCTGCCCGAGACATCTAGCTATCAATCAACTAATTGATTGATTAACCAACCTCTTAACATACCTATCGATATATGGGGTTGTCCAGTATATCTGGATTTTCAGTCTCAACCAACTGAAGCGTGTGAAACTGGGTGACTACGAGTATCCGGACTGGGCTGTCGTGATGGGTTGGATGTTCGCCCTCTGCTCCATCGTGCCCGTTCCGATCTATGCTGTGTACATCGTGATCAGCAGGAGAACCGGTACTCTGCGGCAGGTAATCTCAGTGGGAGAAAGTCACAGATCGTCATCAGTTTCGGGGTGAAAGTTCTTACTGACAAAAAAAAAAAAACATTATAATAATTTAAGATGGTGAGCATTGCGTATTATATCATTTTAACACCATTTTTCTCATCGAAGAATAAGAATTTCCCAAATAAATATTCTCCTTGGTGAAGAATATTTATGTCGTTATTCTCTAGTCCACGCATTAAAACTAGATTTTCTACGATAGATTTAGGATTTATCTTTTCCACCTCATTAACTTTTCATATGTCAGAGAATGTATGTATTATCACCGCCATGACCTTTCCACTCCCATGCCCTTTGACAAACGCGCAACGTTATATCCCACCGATTTTTGCCATCTGTTACGATAGAGGATATTGCTGCTGGTTCAGCCGGCGTTTAACTTCGGCCCGTCTCAGCTGGAGGACAAGGAGCAATACTTTCGATCATTCTCCGAATTCGATTGGCTGCGCTTCAACGCGGTTCGTAACGGGATGGACTGGCGGAGCTATCGGGAGCATTTAGCCGACCGAGACAGGAGCGGGTCCAACATAGCGGCCGAGATCGACGCGACCACAGCGGCGTCGGAGCAGAGCAAAATCCTTCTGGACAAAATGTCTCGACAGCAAAAGATCTTCCTTGGGGACATCTTCCTCGAGGAGAAGCAAGGCCGCCACAGGGATCCTGGAGAGGACTTCGAGGCCCACCACCAGGGCGTTGACGGTCAAGGACACGAAGAAACCAGACACTGGACCTTGGACGAGACTTTGAATGGCAGGAAACATGCCCGCTGCTACTCCATATGAGGAGGCGTGACGCAGCCAAGGCACTCTCTGTCGGCCCGCTTCAAACGCATGACTTGAAGGCTAATATTCATTCTCCGTTGTCAAAGTAGATCGGAGAGCAAAAGAGGAAACAATAGAATGGATTTACCGAGGTAGAGATACAAAATCGACTTTAAGAAAAAGGGGAGAGCAGGGAGGATAAAGTAAAAAGTGAATTTTTTATGTTTGTAAATGGCAGAAAGATCAGAAGCCAAAGAAATTAGTAGAATAGATCATAGAGCTTGAAGAATTAGTTGAACAACGTGACGGTTTTAGCTTAAAAGCAATACAAAAAAGTACAAATAGCAGGAATTTTGAGGACTGACAGTGTGAAATGAGACATCAACAACTGTTTAGATTTCATGCATCCTCTTGTCTACATTTGTCGCAGTTGAGTTTTTGTTTGTTGCTTTCTTTCTTGTTTGATTTTTTTAATACTTTTTTTATCATTTTCGTTTACTTCAATAGCGTGAGTTTCCAGTTCCATGTTTGAAATCAAGAAATGACAGAATAATAATTGACCTGACATTTGCAGACTAGGATTTCGTTAATGGTCTAATGTCTTAGAGGCATTAATTTTGAAGCATAAAACACCTCTATTGATATATACAGGCTTTTATCTGTTCGCTTTCATGTTTGTTTCTTGTTGCTTTTATTTTTAATTGATCCATCTTATCTTATTTGGCCAAGCGAGTCTGGAGATTAAATTCCTTCCTGTTGTTTTCCAGGGAAATCTTAGACTTAACGGTCATTATCTTGACTACCGAGACCTGAATTCAAACTACTCTTCCTTTCCTTTAGTTTTACTTGTGTCGTAGATAAAAGTATTAGCTTGTCACTGCATTCTAATGTCTTAACAACGTTTTAGTGAGCGTCAAAAGTTTTTATTTTAGAGGAAGAATTCCAAAGCATATGCCGTTTGTGGCATGTTAAAAGAATTTCTTAATAAAGATGAAGACCTGAAAAACTTGAATAAGGTATTAAGGAAATTATGGCAACATGAAAAATGTAGCTCTAGCAGGGCTTAGAGTTCGAGTTCCTCAATACGAGATAAAGACTTGAAAATGATGCAAAGAGAGGAGAATTATGTAAACAAGAACACTCTAGATCGAGCAGGAGTTAAGTTCACTGCTTGTCTATTTTTAGCGATGATGGTATCTTGGCGCGAAAGCCCAGCAGACTCCTTTGATGAGCGCCAAGAAAGCCAAAGGAAAGGAAGAGATCACAATTGGAATTCAATACTGGACGACACAGAAATAGTCATTTTTAGAAGAACTTTAAACACAGTATTCAATAAAACTTGTAGAAATGTAGCCTATGTCAGTTTTTTCCTTCTTTCCTTTTATAGCATTTTTTTAATTACATTTTGTTGGATTGATCAATACCAAAAACAAGTGTTTTGGGTTCTTTTAATTGTTTGTTTGTCGAGATTTTTTTCTGCTCATTAGGTGTTTTATTTCAAGCCTTCTTTTCGTTTGTTTGTTTGTTTGTTTATTTATTTGTCTGTTTTGTTTTTGTTTTTGTTTTATTTTGTTTTGTTTTGTTTTTGTTTTTTTTGTTTTTTTTGTTTTTTTGGGCGGGGGGGTTGCAGAGTCAATAAAACAATTTTTTTTTTGCAAAAGACTTCCTTTTTCCTCACGCACAAATATGTTCTTTTTTCAAATCATGAAAAGTACTTGACTCATGCCCCGTCTTCTGTGTGAAAGAACTATTGTGTTTTTAGTTATTTGTTTTTGTTGTTATTTTTGTGTGTGTGTGGGTTTTTTTGTGGTTTTTTTTTTTTTTGTGTTTTTTGGTTGTTTTTTTTTGGCCGGGGGGGGGGGGGGGGGGGGGGGAAAGTTTCGTTTTGTTTTGTTTATTTTTGGGTTTTTGTTTTTTGTTTTGATTTTTTTTCCTTTTTATTTCTTACTGCTCTGGATTTTGTTTTTGAAATTGACAGCAGTATTTTGCTTTTCTTTTTTTTTTTTTAAGAGCACTGTTTTGGATTAATTTGCTTTTTAAACTGAACACTAACACAACTATTTTGCTTCTAACTTCCAGCATTATTTTCTATTTTTAGCTGACATCCTGTTTTGTTTCTGAGCGAACAGCCTCGCTAAGTTTTTTAATGGACAGCACTGTTTTTGGTTTGTTTAGTTTTTGTTTTTGTTTTTTTGTTTTTTTTAACGGACACATCTGTTTTGTTTACTATTTACAGAACTATTTCGCTTTCTTACTTCCATATCTTTTTTATGTTTTGAACTTCCAGCACTGTTTTGTTTTTTAACGGACAGTACTGTTTTGTTTTTTAACGGACAGCATTGTTTTGTTTTTAACTGAAAACCTGTTTTGTTTTTTAACTGACTGCAATGTTTTGTTTTGTAGTTAGCAGCTCTTTTGGGGGCGGCTCGGTATAGCTGTCGGAGATAACCTAACTCGAAGGTTTGGCAAAGCGACTTCTTCAAAATCTTGTTCTTGTCTCAATCAATCTTTTTTTTTACTTTAAAGTGTCTCAGTATGTTTCCCTCTCATTCTGTGGTGTTGCTTCAATCATAAAATTTTATTTCAAACTGAAGCAAATAAATTTTAACATCGATTGCACGTTCTAAAAATCATTTGTTTAGCCGTATCTATAAGGTTGCTTTTTTTTAACCTGTATTTTTTTAATAATGATTGAATATACCAATACATGATTCAGGGCTCTCATGATGAGGAGTGGTTATAAAGGACCACAAAGTACATACTGGCCTTTTCCTTTATGTGAGCCCTAGGCAGGCACTTGACAAATCAGACATCTATCAAAACCTTACGAACAGTTTAAGTCAGCCTTAAACGGGTGACGCCTGAGTTTGGATCCTATTTAAGATTTAGATTGTTAGGCCCTTTAAATTAAGATGAAACTTAAACTCTACCACTTCAGGAGAGACAACACAACAGGTAACTTGACCTCTGCATATGAAACGTTCTCCCGAGGATCCTGAAAATTGAAAGTGCCGGCCAGAAATGTTGCTCAAGAAATGAGAAATATAAAGAAAAAAGCAAATACAGCGTTGCATCAAACTGTTTTAGACCAATATTATGATTGTGGAATGTAGGAAACATGGACTGCGCTTGGAACGTGGTTTATTTTAGAAAGTTGAGCGTTAATGAGCCATGACATATACAGTTTAAAAATGGTCACAGCAATTGAGCTACAGGTGATGATCGTCACAGAAATGTTGATTGCCATCTTGCCTTTAACTTTGAAAAGTTTTGAGAAGCTAAGGTTTTATATAAAACTATTAAAATGAATTTTCTCTTTGATATTCAGAAATACGGATTTTTTCCCTTGTTTGTCTTTTCACCAGGTAAGAGAGGTTGAAGTGACCCTTTGCATGCATTTGCAAAAATTGAGAGAGCTCTAAACAAAAATAAATATTGACATTATTTCCAACCATAACAAAAACAAACTATTCCAATGTTTGAATGCATGTCTCTTGCATAAGATCTTTATGTTGTGTGGACATAGCACTAGAAATTGATTAGTTCTCTAGTGACAGACTAACCACAGTTATTACTTTCGCCAAGAGGCTTTTCATTCCAGCCAACCTGTCAAGTCAATGTAGCCCTATTGCTTTCGCTGTTCGGTAGATTTGGGGACTGGAAGGAACAGGGAAGACCAGCACTTTCCCACAACAGAAAGTGGGAAAGTGGAGACAAACGGAAGTGGATTATGGGAAATAATGAATTCTATTCTTTCTTAATCGATTTAAAGATCGGATGAGAAAAAAGCATCAACTGAAACAAGCTCTTGTGGCTGTTGATACAAAAGTGGCCACAGAAATCAGCTCTTTTGGTTCTCGTCATAAAAATAGCAATAGAAATCTGGTCTTGTGGTTTTAATGATGAAAATAGCAATAGAAATCTGGTCTTGTGGTTTTCATAATAAAAATAGCAACAGAAATCTGGTCGTGTGGTTTTAATGATGAAAATAGCAACATAAATCAGCTCTTGTGATCTTAATGATAAAATTAGCGACATAAATTAGCTCTTGTGATCTTAATGATAAAAATAGCAATAAAAATCGGCTCTTGTGGTTTTCAACTCAGATTAGCCATGGCGCTTATAAGTCTCCACAACGTTTAAACTCTGTGAAAGATCTAACTATGCGTTAAATCTAACGACACATCTTCGCAACAACGGACCTTAATCAGAAAAGGTAGCAAATCTCTCCTTACATGTTTTAAAACATTTGTTGTCTTGTAGGTTTAAATAACACAGCTATGAATTTCCGCAAAGCACTCAAGTTTTACAATGAGGCACTTTGCGGAAATTCTTAGCCTTAATAGAAAAGTGTAAAAGGATTTTAAAATAGA
This sequence comes from Elysia crispata, assembly GCA_033675545.1. Taxonomy (NCBI): domain Eukaryota; kingdom Metazoa; phylum Mollusca; class Gastropoda; family Plakobranchidae; genus Elysia; species Elysia crispata. Next base: position 552,272 of record JAWDGP010003865.1, on the reverse strand, counting down.
TTTGGAAGCTAAAGGAGAAGCCGATCTACTCCATCATGTGTGGCAGAGGCCTATAGAGATATCCTTATAATCGCAGCCTTGTGGCGTAGATTCTGGGACTGAAATACTGATACCTTGAGATATTTATGGCAGTAAATCACACTCAGTTGAGCAAAGGAAACAATAATTATTTTCATCATATGATGTAACCACTCAGCTCAGTCGCACATATCGTATCTGAAAGCGTGTGGGTGAGTGGGTGTGGCTGTGTGCGTGGTGTGGGGGAATATAAAATGTCAGCGTCACCGTCAGTGAGTTTCAAAACAATATATTTTTTTTAATTATCTGTATCAGACGAGAAACATAACGAGGTCTATCCCCTCTCGGAGATCGATGCTCAAGTGGGTTCTACATTTTGTATCAGCCCTGATGTGTCTACATTTTGAAGCGTGGAAAAATAACTTAATTAACATATTCCAGATGCCAAGTTAGTTCTACAACAGAGAGTCCATAGAACTGTCTGCCCACTTGTGCCTGGTCTGGCATTAATGATTCAGACACAGATCAAATAACAGAACCCAAGAGCCTAGAATCGATCTTTATCCCTTTGTTTAAATGATGTCTCCCTTAACATGACAGAAAATTACATATTTTTTTCATCACCATCTGAGCTTTCAGAGAAACGGCCTTAGGATCAGGTCTCGAGACTGAGTTTCTGACTTTCGCCAAAAAAAGAGAAAAGAGAAAGCATTAGTATATACTGAGGAAAGAGGCGGGAGCAAAATTGAGACAAAAATAAACTGACGTCAAGTGGAATATTTAGCCTGGTAGTCAGATGGTCATAAAACTTGGAAATAGACCAAAAAATGCATGACATCGATATAGGCTCCTCGCCTCCATGTTCTGAACAAGTGTGGGTGTTGACGTTTACAACCAGTCCCAGAAGAATATTATTGTCAGCACATCAGCGCTAGGTGAGAGGACAGACAGAGGCACATTCGAACGGACGAATACGAGGAAAAACAGGTAGGTAGGATTACAGGAAGATAGACATGGCAATAGATATCAGGTAGATAAGACAAAGAGACAGGCAGACAGATTGAGAGAGAGAGAGAGAGAGAGAGAGAGAGAGAGAGAGAGAGAGAGAGAGAGAGAGAGAGAGAGAGAGAGACGGGAATGCTGGAGTCTAGTCAGTCATTTGAAAAATCAATCATGAAAAAGTTGAAATATTGCCAGACGATGGAAGAATGAAATTCAGTTAAACAAAATACGGTTAAGCATACAGGCAGGCAGTCCTAGCAATTAAAAAAAAATTAGATACTTATATAGAATTACATACAATCCAAGGTATAAATATACAGACTCACAGACAGAGATACTGGCAGATAGGCACACTTAGACAAACACAGGCACACAAAATAAAGCTGTCAGACATTTGGATTTAATCAATAACAAGGGAAAGAGAATAGGCAGGTTTAAAAAATCTGAGAACAAGTGAGAGGAGAGAGAGAGAGAGAGAGAGAGAGAGAGAGAGAGAGAGAGAGAGAGGGGGGGTTAAAGGAAGCCGTCTCAGGTAGCGGTCGATATGGCGACAAGGGGTGACAACCCAGTGGCCCACTCGCCCAGTCTCTCTCTCTCGCACGCACAGAGTCTATATTTCGTAGGCAAGTAGTAAGCGGATTCTTTGTTACAGGATTAGGTTTTTTTGTGCGTGTATAATAATAATCTTAATTATTGAGTTGATATTGTCTAAGAACAAAGCTCACGCTTAGCTCGTGTTTTTTCGAGATTTTAAGAATCTATCGGCTTGCCCTGCTTGCGGGGAAAATACAAAGAATAAAGAAAACCAATATTGGAATTACAGGCTCCAAACCTATGACTATTACTTTTAAAAACTTTCATTTCGACCTAATTTAATTATATATCTATTCAAATTGATAAGTTATAAGAAATATATAATCACCTTCTAGGATATAGTTTTTATTCTTACCCGTATTTTGATAAGAAGCTTGACGTTTTACTCGTCTCTCTCTCTCTCTTTCTCTCTCCCACTCTCTCTCTCTCTTTCTCTCTCCCACTCTCTCTCTCTCTCTCTCTCTCTCTCTCAATATCTCTCTTTCCCTCTCTCCCTCTTGGCTGTTTCAGGTTTTTGCAATGACTAAAATAGAAATGTGTCATCTGTTCCGGTGCGCGCGTGTGTGTGTGTGTGTGTGTGTGCACGTACGTGAGTTTCGCAAGAAGGGAGTAGCGAAACCGAGAGTTGAGTATGTGTCTGGGATTTCCTTAACCGTCTGAGTCGATCTGTCTTTCGGAATCCCCTGACAGACAGCTCACCAGAAACGGAACTACAGAGAGAGGTGTTTAAACTACAAATCGATAAGCAAGTGCTGTAAACACGGCAATGTTAGAAACGTTGTTTTTGTTGTTTTTGTTTTTTTTTTCGAACAAAAATCGTTATTGTTCCACAGTAGAGTTGCATATATCTCTTTGCAGAAGTATGAAGGCCAAAATTATATTTCTTGACATTTTAATTGATGCATACCTAAATCCAAAAACAATTAGTGAGATCTTGTTAAACAAATGAAAATTAGGTTTTTCAGACCAAAAAATTCCAAACTTTGACCATCTGTCATTAACAACGTTGGTGTGGAACAATATTTGTTTGGAGCCTTTGTGGTTGAAGTAAGTAAACAAAATTGCTGCTTGCGATGAGGGAAATCAATCTCTGTCGCCTTATTTTCTTAAAATAACAAAAACTATAGAGCGCCTTTTTTTATTTCAATACAGTCGCTGTCACTGACAGCTCTCCTCTCTCAATCTCATGTGCTGGGAGAGCTTTTTCATTGGTCGAGGCAAGAAAATGGCCTCGAACTTTGGATTTTTCCAAGGCACAAGTGCGCAAGGCTCTGGAATATTTCCAGAAAGAAATCGAAGCCTGTGTGAAGGTCGAGCTAGGATGACCAGGAGCGCTGACGAATTTTTGCAGCACTCACTACAAAACTCGTCTGCTGTTCGCTCCACTCGTCTGCCTGCCCTAGGAGGGGAAGTAACTTTGACGGACGTTTGGACGTTTCATCAACTTGTTTTATACGTTCTCTTTTCAAGGGAGGTAACGAGTTCTAAGTCTATCTAGACAGAAGAGTGGGTTGTCTATTTGCATTATTGGCATATTATGGAGATGATTTGATAGAAGGGTCGTCCTGGGATGCTGAGACGATGTGGAAGTAAAAGAGTGGGGGTAAAGAGAAAACTAAAAGAGAAATAGAATGATGGGGAGGTGTTGGGAGAGTAGAGACACAGAGATGGAGGGAGTAGGGGAGCAAGGTGTGTGTATGTGTGTGGAGGGGAGGCGTAATTCATTAGGGGAAAGAGGGTGGAGTTTAGAGGTTTAGAGCAAAATATGTGGATTAAGAGAGGGATACGGTGAACGAAAAAAAGGGTATAGGGAGACCTGGAGGGATTGCCAGGTTAGATGTCGACAGGTTGTTTTTTTTTCATCTGAGTGATCCGAGTTTATATCTTATATCATGTGTTGATCTGAGGATTTAACAAGGATGTTTGTTGAGACAACATGCTCGCACACCACTGGTCTATCTAAATCTTTGTTCAGGGTTTGTTGCTGATAACTGACACGGGCTTTGTCATTACTGGAGCTTCGTGTGAAGTGAAAATACAAACCACCGAACAAAAGAGCTTTATAGCCACTGTTTGAGTAGGTGGGCTCTTTTGTTTGACAGAGATTTAGTCTACTCGTGATTGCATTGTAGGCCAATGTATAATGCATTAATTTAAATCAGCTGGAAGTTTAGAAAGGACTGAGACAAGGGCAAAAGTAAAAGGAAACAACTGGGGTGCTGAAACAGGAGAAGAGGAGATGGAATAAAAAAAAATTTAATGTATGCACTAGTCTGAAAAAGAGGAAAAGAGTGACCAAAGATCCAGACAAGAAATTTCAGGCAATGAAATGAGAAGACGGTTTTAACCTGGAAGTTCTCGTAAAAGTATAGGGATATAAAAAAGTAAAAATAATCGAAATTAAAATGCAAATTAGAACATTCTTTTATTTTTAATTATAGCTATTTCCGAAATTTAGCCAAATATTCATGTCCTAGTCTGCAGTCTCTGAACTTTATTTGCTTAACCGCGACATAACTTTTAAAGTAAGGTGTTGGGTGGGAAAGGTAATGTTTGAGAGGGAGTAGAAAAAAATCCGTGATTTTTATATCGAACACTATTGAATAATACAAAAAGAAAATAATTTGTTTCGATGAATTTTGGAAAAGAAATTCTTTTGATTTGGTATTATGTTCTTCAGTGATATATCACTGATTAATTACCGGGATGACATCAGGAATTGAAAAAAAATCAAATCTATGTTTGCTTCTTTTTGCCTCATACACAAAACAGGCATGGTGTCATCGGTAAAAAAAATCACGATCACTACAAGTGTATCATCATGCCTAAAAAGGAAAAACAAGAAAAATCTATCAGGTGAAAGAAGTCCCAACAGCTCAGATTCGACCGCTTTTCTCGCGAATAAATTCTCAGAGGAGAGAAAAGAAAGAAGCAAAAAAAAAAAAGGTGGTACCGTAACCTTTTCAGCGATGTTCGAAAATTTTCCAATCGCCCAAGACTTCGAACAGCGTGTCTTTCAGCCTTTCTGGCAAGAAAGGGCCAGAAATTTTCCAGTCGCTCTCTTCTCTCGTCTGCTGCGGTGGTGGGAAGGGCGAGAACCGGGCTACAGTTCCGCCGCGCTCCTTTCTGCCGCTGTAGCGCATGCGCAGATTTATTTTAAGGCCCACGTGCAGTCATCTCGACTTAGCCTCGCTGTTGAGTTGAGCGCAGTCGCGCCATCGCGGTATTAGTAGTTGGTAGCTCTGCGCCCTCCTGAGTTCAGTACGATTAATCAGCTTTACTTTGACCTACACAAGCAGAAAATAATCCAGCCCTTCACTATAATCCCTTCCAGTGTGTTTGTGAATGAGGTGTAATCCCGGTGAACTTTTGTGTTAATCTTTCCTAACTTCAACGCTGAAAAAGGTTGAAAATCAGAACGACATACTGGGACATATTGCCCATCCGGCACAACTTGTACTGAGCAGTCGCGCGTTTCTAGATACATCAGCTCAAATAACTTGGCTTGTGACAGCAGGTGCCAATCTTGGAAGTCACACACCTGCTCTCATACCAGCATCACTGGATGTTAATTATTTCTTCTTACATCATCCAGGACTATCAGTTGTGATCTTGTCATAAAAGTTTCATTAAAATAACATTCTACGAAACTTTACCTCTGAGCGTAACTGAGAAAGCAGTTCGGAGTGGGGTCGACCGATATCCTCAGCTGTTATCATGGTGTTCGACGGCTTTACACGGGTAAGTTTTTTTCACTTTTCTACTTTATTTGTTAAGTTATGAAAAATTACCTATGGGTTTCAAATGGAAATCGGGGTTACTATGGCCATGTCTGCAGTAGTGTTCTCTTTTAGCATGGTTCTACTACTACTACTTCTACGATAACTGCTACGAATACTTTTACTACTACTACTACTACTACTACTACTACTACTACTACTACTACTACTACTACTACTACTACTACTACTACTACTACTACTACTACTACTACTACCACTACTACTACTACTACTACTACTACTACTACTACTACTACTACTACTACTACTACTACTACAACTACAACTTCTAATGCTACTACTACTACTACTACTACCACCACTACTAATACTACTACTACTCCTACTACTACTACTACTACTACTACTACTACTACTACTACTACTACTACTACTACTACCACTATACTGTTGCTGCTTCTACTGCTATTGCTACTGCTATTACTACTACTACTACTACTACTACTACTACTACTACTACTACTACTACTACTACTACTACTACTACTACTACTACTACTACTGTTGCTTCTACTGCTATTACTACTACTACTACTACTACTACTACTACTACTACTACTACTCCTACTGCTGCTGCTGCTGCTGCTGCTGCTACTACTCAACTACTACTACTGCTATTACTACTACTACTACTACTACTACTACTACTACTACTACTACTACTGCTGCTGCTGCTGCTGCTGCTCCTATTACTACTGCTACTACTTCAACTACTACTACTGCTATTACTACTACTACTACTACTACTACTACTACTACTACTACTACTACTACTACTACTACTACTGCTGCTGCTGCTGCTGCTGCTGCTCCTATTACTACTACTACTACTACTACTACTACTACTACTACTACTACTACTACTACTATTACTAGCCACATTTTCTCACTCCATTGTCTTCTTAACCTACTGGTATTGCAAAACAAGAAACAACCTCTGTTCTGTGCTTTATTAGACTTAGCCAAAGCTTACGATACAGTCTGGAGATATGGTATACTAGCCAAACTTATTACACAAAACGTATCAGGCAAATTCTTAGATTTAGTAATGTATAGAGAAGCAAAGGGATGTAATGGTCATGAATCTCAAACTTTTTTTTATATAATATTGGCATAGGGCAAGGATGCAATTTGTCATGTTTACTTTTTGCTTTATATCTCAATGATCTTGAAAGCATGATGCGCAGCCAAACTTCTAAAGGTGTTAGCATCAACGATCTACTTACAAATAATACTATGATCAAACTACTATTATGGCTGTATGCTGATGATACAACCATATTCAGTCAAAACGAAAGAGACCCTCAATGTTACCTAGATACCTTTGCAGAATACTGCAAAGCGCTGGAAAACTAACAATCAATGCAGGTAAGTCTAAAATACTTATTCTTGAAAGAGAAAAAAGACAATACACATTGCATCTGAATGGAGAAATATTAGAAAAGGTCAGAGCGTTCAAATACTTTGGCGTTATGTTCACAAAAAAATGGCCGCTACGTTACTTCCATGAAACATAACGTCACCCAAGCCCTCAAAGCAGCATACAGAATTGCAAAAAGGTCGAGAGAATTAAACCTCTCACCATCCTGTGAGGTTCACGTGATCAACTCCGTGGTCAAATCCATCCTCCTTTACGGATGCGAAATTTATTGTTTTAGAAATCTGGCAAAGATCGTCAATTGTGACATTCAATGCTTCAAGCGAGTTGTAAAGGGAAACAAAAGCACACCGAGCCGCATGTTATATAGTGAGCTGCGTGCTGGGGTTGCGGCCTATACAAATTGACATTTGGGAAAGAGCTCTAAAATTCTTTTTCAAAGTGAAATATTCCTAATCTTATGGCTTTGCACCCCGTATGCTACACAGCCTAGCTAAGGACAACAAGATTCCTCATTATTTAACTCAAAATATCTGGGCTACATCCATCTAGCTCTAAACTCTCTGGGGGTCGGTTTCCTGTATCAAACAGAAGTACATAATTATCTAACTTTAAGTCAGATTATCAGTACAATAAAGCAAAGGCTAACAGACCAGTATATTCAGAGCCGTAACACAACATGAAACACAACATCAAAATATCGGTTTTTTTTCTCAGAATAATTAATAACGAATAACTAATGACAAATACCCTCGTATCTCAAGCTCTTGCCTCTAAAGTCTAGAATCGTCATAACAAAGTTCAGATTAGGTAACCATAAACTCTCTATCGAGAGAGGCAGATAGAGAGATCTAGATTTTTCTGAAAGAATTATGTCCCTTCTGTGAAACCTTGGATTTGGGTGATGAATTCCATTATTTATTTGTATGTAAGAAATTATCGAGTAAAAGAAGATTATTATTGAAAAAGAAATTTCATCACCATCCAAATGAAACTAAGATGAATATTCTATTTAATTCCAAAAACCCGACTGAGCTAAGAAACCTTAGCAAATTTATTGAACTAATCAATAGCTTGTTCCCGCCCTGAGTGCCTTAGGTATTTTTGTGTATATGACCTTTTAAAGTTACATTATTTAGATTTACTTAATTATTAATTTCTGCTGACTTTTCTATGTACTTGCATGCTTTTAAATTGCTTATAATATGTCTGCAAGTTATTTTTTTCTAGTGGAATTCATTTGTTACATTATACCTTTCACCCATATTCGTGTACTACATGACTGGGTTATAATAAAGTTGAAGTTGCTACTACTACTACTACTACTACTACTACTACTACTACTACTACTACTACTACTACTACTACTACTACTACTACTACTACTACTACTACTACTACTACTACTACTACTACTACTACTACTACTGCGACTGCTACTACGACTACTACTACTACGACGACGACGACTACGACTGCTTTTCCTGCTTCTACTACTACTACTACTACTACTACTACTACTACTACTACTACTACTACTACTACTGCTGCTGCTGCTGCTGCTACTGCTACTGCTGCTGTTGCTGCTGCTACTACTACTATCATTACCATTACCTCTACTACTGGCCGCTACTAGCCTTCAGTTCCTTTTTTTATCCTCTTTTCTCGTTCATCTTTCTCACCATATCTCCGTTTATCTATCTATTTTTTCCCTTCTCCTCTATCACTCTCGCGCTTGACTTTTTTTCTCTGAGTCTCTTTCTGTCTCTCTCACCCTCTTATCTTTATCCTATTTTCTCTCTGCGGCTTAAAGTAGTATATTGTGCTGTTGTATTTTTGACTGCACCTCATTCCTCACTTTTTCAAAGTAAACGATTTCTCCATTAAGCTGTCCTCTAACAGTCTACCCAAAAAAAACAAAAAAAAAAAAAACCGCATGATTTATCTTAAACATTTGGATCATAGATTTGTTTCTCTAATCGCTGCATGTCCAGCTTTGTTCCAAACATAATTATAAAAATTAAATGGTGATAGATTGATTAGCGGCACTCTTCAAAGGACTTCCCTAAGAATGTATTTGTAGTAAATAAAAGGTAAAGAAGACTTAGGTTTAGAACTTTATTTTTATCCTACAAACAAGTAAACAACGAAGACAGAGGACACAACACTATTCTGCCATCTCTATGAACCTCATGTTTGAGATTTGAGATTGTTTATCATTCAAACGTGGCCGAATATTTCACTTCTCAGCTTTCCGTCTGGACATTGATAGCATTACACTCTATCGAGTTTCACAGCAATGAGATGCACAGCTTTCACGATCCGCCCCTTGCCAAGGTCGCAGTATAAGGCCCTCCTGACTTAGGCGACGTGTAATAACGAGAAACTATCCATGCCTAGATGGTGCAGATTGTCTCTGAAATTCAAACTAAAGATTGAACGTGGATATAAAAAATGGGGTTATCTAACTCGTTCTATGATAAAGCTTTTCAAATTCATTTTTAATTACGCATGTTGTGATCAATAGATCAAAAGCATAACGTGTTGAAGTCACGGCAGTGCGTCGTGAGGTTTTAATTTTTTATTTGGTTTGAAAACAAAAGCTTTTTCATGTGGTCCATGGATTTGGCTACAAGTTCTACATGTTAGATCTAGATATCAAGAGCGAGTGGATAAAATACATTAGGCCAGTATATCAGTAGTAAAAACCAGATAGACTTAGTTTATTATAGAGCAAAGTTTGATGGTACTAAAGAGTTATAATTATTATTTGAAACAATATTTATCTTTCGGTCTCATTGCTTGACCTAGATTTGAAGCTCTTTTTGAAGATTATCAGCCCATCTCTTGACAAATTTGGTATAAATAGGTTACATTTGATACAGTTTTTTAATTTATTTTGTTGGTTTTGTTGGGTTTTTTTTCTCACAAACGGGCTTTGACATGACTCAAGACTCAGGAAGACAAGATAATTATATAACTCCAATTTTGCTTCTACTATGAATCTATATCGAGACAGAAATTTTCAAACAACGCTCTTCCTTTTTTCCCCTTCTCTCGGTTTTTAACAAATACAACTTTTGATTGAAAATTTGAGGAAAGAATTAAGTTTTAACCAAGGTATGAACGCTGTACTACGAAGAGCTATATAAGTTCACACATTCTTAGCTTTTTCAAAAACAATCAAGAATTTCGGATCAGTTTCACTATGGATAATGATTAAAACTAATGTAAAAACGATACACCTGGTAATATCAAACTATCCCGCCACTTCGAATAGTATAATTAATTTGACTATTTTCACCGCATTAGAATGTAAAATAGTGGTCTAGAACTTGCCTTGAGAGATTCACGATGCAGGTTCAAAACCCTGAACCACTTCCATCTTTGGAGCAAATAAAGCATGTAGGTAGTGACCTGGAGTTTGGTCCTCTCGAAGAAGAGTATTCTCGCATTCTTTTACTCGCTATGTTTTCTGAGTACCGCAAGAACTTATACAGGTATTTTCTCCTAAGTAATCTAGGTTACTATTTTCTCTTAAATCTTCAAGTATGAGATGCAGTACTGCTGCTAAACCATCGACTTGAAATGACAGGCACTGTCTGTTAACACACAGCAGTGTGCACGGAATCCAGATGCATTTTCTTTTATTTATAGTGCACTAGTGATTATATCGATGATGCATTGATATGTGGGTTTAAGTCATAGGGACCTATGGAGCAGTAATTGTGCGGTGGAGCTTCGACTTTGAAAAGACCCAGTAAGTTTTATCGTTCTGAAGGCTCTCTGCGGTCATTGGCCGGTCAGAAGGTCTGAGAGTTAAAGATGGCACTGACCTCTGGCACCTTGACAATCCTCATTCCTCGGTTTGTTAATTGTACATTGATGACAAGGCTTTTCCGTGAATATCTTGTTTTATCTCGAAATGTTCTCTTTAACTCTCTTTATCACTGTTTATTTCGCTCGTTATTTACTCGCCACTCTATTCTTTTGATTTTTGTTTTTTTCTTCTGTGTCTTTTTCTATATCTATCTCTCTTCCCCTACCCTTTCTATCTTTTTTTTTCTTTCTTTCTCTCTATGTCTTTGCTTTCATCATCCTCTAAATCTACCTTTCTCTCGTATTTACCTCCCCTCCCCCCCCCCCTCCATCCTTCTGTCCCACTCACGCTATTCTCTCTCTCTCTCTCTCTCTCTCTCTCTCTCTCTCTCTCTCTCTCTCTCTCTCTCTCTCTCTCTCTCTCTCTCTCTCTCTCTCTCTCTCTTTCTCTCTCTCTCTTCCTCTTTCTGTCTGCCTGCTACCTTTACCTTGCAATGTCGATCTTGTTTTTGTCCTTTCTCTTCCGTGTCTTACAAGCACAATGAGATTTAGATCTAGGGCACACACGTGAAACTGATCATCTCCTCAGAATCTGTGAGCTAAGCATAAACCCGGTCTTGTTCAGAATGGTTTGTCAAGTTTAGGGATTTGTGCGAGTAAAGAAGTATAAACCGCTCTTAATTTCATTTGAGATTACTAGGAAATGTTGCATCCGATTTCTAATAAGATGACTGGCTTAACGTTAGAACCTTGCACAAGATTGCATGTCACTGCTGCATAATTATAGCATGCCTCCCAGCAACTCTCTGAAAGAGACTTTGGCGGCTTAAACAATTTAGAGACTGTTTAATTAAACGATTCCTCTTTTGGGTATGATAATTATATTATATCGTTTTCCATAAGTGGTACCGTTTGTGCCTTTGATAGAGTTGCATACAGCAGGCAGAATTGTCATGCATTTTCGTTTTATAGCAATTTGAACAAATCCCGCTGAAATCTTGATACCCTCTAACTTTATCTATGTAGGACGGTGGGTCATGTGGTAATGCCGGAAGTTTTTAGAAAACTTGGCAAGTATTCAAACACTCCGTCAATTAAATATGCACTCAATATCTTTGGAATAGTTGTTAGGAGTTATCCACATCAGATCTAACTAGTCGCATAGTATGGGTCCAGCCGACACGCTCTCGCATATATCAGCCCCATTGAGCGAGTAGCGCGCAAGTCATGTTGTAACATTTTGTTGCGAGGCTCAATTAGCGGCCAAAATTGCTGCAAAATTGAAAAATAACATTTCAATTTTAATTAAGTTTGGAATGCAATATATGTAGATTATCAAAGTTCCTGCAAAATTAAAAAAAAGAAACAAACAAACAATATTTCAATTTTAATTAAGTTTGGAATTTCATACATGTAGATTGTATCGAGATCTGTGGTCGCCCGTCCGCGTGAGACTTAGGAAGGGACCCAATAATTCTATGTGTGCCAACACTCTAACAGCGGGCTTCTAACTTTCGTTGTCGGCTTCCTGAGCCGGCTACCGATATCTTACATAACACTATTAGAACCTCGGCTTGAGACTGTGTGATTAGCCTCAGGCCGTACCGGCGTCTGGCCCCAGGTCAAGCTGCAACTCCATATCTCCCAGGCAGCATTAGCGCGACTCACCCAGCCTGACCCCGGGCTAACGTTACTCAAGACCAGGAGCGCCGGCCAGAGGCAGACATTGAAGTCCATTATAGAATGGTGTGATATATAGTCTGATTTCCTGCCAACCATTAATGATATTTTTAGATTTGGGTTAACATGTCTTCATTGGACATTAAAGACGCATATACAACAGCTTGCAGCGATGACAGTATAAGGTGAACCGTGAAAAGAATCAATGTTAGCACATTATGATGGTCGTGAAAACCTTCTGTTGCAGCGTTAACTTCTGCAAATATTTGCCGGATCAATACCAAGTCCTAGAAGGTTCTACGAAAAAAAAAAAACCTCCATGAAACGTATTCGCGTGAAGTTGATAGAGAGACTGAAAAAACTACCAGTGCCAATCCCAATTTACGACATTACGATCTGGGGAGCAAACTGTCTGCTAAGTTCACCAAAAGAAGATTTAAAAAATTACGATATGTGGGAAGAAACATATACTTCTATTTTAGTTTAAATTGTTGTTTGCGTTTGTTTTTGTTTGTTTGTTTGTTTGTTTTTTTTGTTTGTTTGTTTTTTTTTTTGTATTTCATTTGAAATGCACGACTTGTTTTGTTATATGAATGTTTAAAATCAATATGTTATGAAGCGAGTTATGACTTGTTTTAGTCTTATCACTCCTTTCAATCCACGAGGACTCAGACGTCCTTTAATTAGGGTCTCTGACGTACAAAAAGCAAGTTGTAAACCGCCGTGGCGCAGGAAATCAATAATGTTTAGATTCTGAGAATGAAACAGGTCTTATCAAAGGCAGAGGGAAGTTTGATAACAATAATGATTAGATAGATAAAGAAAGAGATACAGAGACAAAGAGAGAGAGAGAGAGAGAGAGAGAGAGAGAGAGAGAGAGAGAGAGAGAGGGGAGGGGGCGGACAGGTAAAGTAGGTCCTTTATCTAGTGGTTCAGGAATCTGAAAGCTCATAACTAGAACAGCCCAAGCTGAGGCTAGGTATGAAAGACCTTAATAGTTGCCCCACACAAACCCCATACAATCCCATGTGGCAAGACAGAGTTCGTGGTCTTGAATTCGCCGTGGATGAATGTTGGATCTCACAATTGTTGCACTGTCAATATTAATGAATGGGGTTGGCTTACTTCCTAGTTCTTGAGCTTAAAGTTCTCTTCATTATCGACTAATTGTGTATTTAATGACCCCACTTTGAGCAAACGAGTCCTTGGTGGACCGTATAATAAATGTTTACCAAGGGAGAGTTGAGAATGACGCAAGTTCCCTGGAAGGAATGTGATAATATTATTGTCATTTCGTAAACTCCACTTTATCTTGCCGGCACCATTGCTAAATATTCAAGTATGTCCTTGAAAAGAGGCCCTTTTATAGTACGAAAATAAATGCCCACTTTTGGTCCTTTTCGGTATAATCATTATATAAGAAGAGAAGTTGAAGAAGGAGACGAAGTAGAAAAAAAGAAGAAGAAGAAGAAGAAGAAGAAGAAGAAGAAGAAGAAGAAGAAGAAGAAGAAGAAGAACAAGAACAAGAACAAGAAGAACAAGAACAAGAACAAGAAGAACAAGAACAAGAACAAAAACAAGAAGAGCAAGAAGAAGAAGAAGAAGAAGAAGAAGAACAACAACAACAACAACAACAACAACAAGTAAACAGAGAAGGAGAAGAAGAAGATGAAAAAGGAGGAGAGGTAGAGATTAAAAGATTAACATCTTATTGTTAATAAAGTAGAAACAAAAACAACAAAAAAGAAGAAAAAAAAAACACGAAACAATGGATGGAAAGGCGAACATCAGCTAACATTAAATGCGTCATTTTACCTAATTCGACCTTCCCTTGCCCTACGGTGATTATTTGTAACTCTTTTCGAAGCCCTTACATTCCTCTTTGACCTGTTCTTAATTTATTGTTGAATGGTGTATGACGCAGATTTTAAAACTATTTCCGGCTCTCCGCACCACTCACGGCGTTACGAAGGTTCAAGTTATCCTAGGTAGATTTGACCTGCCCTGAGCTCTGGAGGTCAAGCCGGAAGGTCAGGACTAGGGTCTGGGTCATCAGGTATTACCGCCAGTCTTGCCCGGTCTGCTCTTGTTCCCCTTACGAGTTGTCGTCACAACTCTTGTATTGATCTTTGACTCGGTAGATAAACGAGCTGTTCAAGTCCTGAAAATCTCTCAGCTCCGTGTAACTAAATAACAATTCGGTAGAAATAGGACTGCCGCACTTGTCTTACGCCATTTACTAGAGACGGGCGTTACGTACTGTACACATTTGCCCTCTTTTCTAGATATCATTCAGGCTGCATGAATTAGATAGGTGAAAACCTTTCTCTACTAGTCACGTGACGTTCACCATCGAAGAGTTTTACCTGGCCTACCTTAGCAGCGTTGTAGTGCTCTACACTCTACTGTTTACAGTACTTCCAGCCATCGGCTGACTGATGTAACATGGCACAGCCAGCTCTCTCCCACCTTGAACTTGACCAGAACTGGTATCAGATGGATATTTCTGGTCACTGCCTGGCTAGCTGTCTCAGATTTTATTTACGTCATAAAAAATCTCTGGTATCAGGAGCCATTCTAGTCGAATCATTCCCATATGATACTGATTATCTACCTTTGCACGAAAGATTAGAAAGAACGTAGGAGACTTGGAAGAAGAAACCAGAGGTACACAGGATTCTTGTGTTTGTTGAGCCTTCACCTCATTGTTTTTGCCATGGCTCTTTTACTTATCAGCTGATCAGAGTCAACACACCAGTTAGCTGTGAAAAAAAAAGGACCGTATTACTCGTTGAGGTAGCTCTTACGCCCTCATTTCTCTGTTGTTTTGTTGACTGTGTTACGGAGTAAGGCAAATTTTAGTCTAAAGGCCGCATTTTTTTTCTTTCTAATATGGGAGTTTTGAAACAATTGCGTTTAAGTTACTTGCAATATGGGTGTCACACCTCTTGTTTTGAATGAGAAAGGATGGTCAATGTTTTAAGAGTGTGCACGAAAATACTGGTGATTATAAGGAGTAACGGAGAGGAAGAATAATGATTGAGCACAGATTAAATATCTGAAATGAAAGAAAGGTAACAAACGAAGTGACAGAGATATGAACCGATAAATATAATCATACATACATGCAACCCATACATATATAGGCACCTATACATCGATGGATGGAACGTTGGAGCGATAAATGGACAATTGATTGGATGGACGAAGTGTGGGAAAGAAAGAGGAAGAGGTAGAGTTTAAGAGATAAAAAAAGAAGTAGAAATACATGTGAGAACGACGCTGTTGAGAGATTAAAGAAAAAAAACTTGGAATGGTGTCAGTGTGTGGGAGGGGCGGAAAGGCAGAGACTGAAAGAGATCTGAGATAAAACGTTGAGATAGCAATATGTTGATGAATATAAGTTTGTAGACAGATAAACATGATGACTGGAATCACCAGAGCCACTGAGTGATTGTTTACATATCTATCGCAACTGTGTTCCACTTTTCTTCTTATTTTTTTCCCGTTTTATTTAAAACAAACAAAAGAATAAAAGCAACGACCAGACCAATAAACTTCAGTGTTGTCTTCGCTTTTTACAGCCTGTTAGACAGGCATGGGTCTTGTAAGAATCCGGTGATACCGTTCTAAGTTCAGAAGGTTCTGTGAGTAGAGCTGATCTCCGCCTTCCCAATACTCACTCTCTACACACCGAGATTGGAAGGGCCTGTGGGTGAGTTCTCCGCCGCCTTCCTCTTTGTCTGTTCTAGTGGCTGCTTGAGCTAGCACATCTCGGGCACGCGTCAATCGATGGGAGAGGTGGTGACCTTACTGGGAGCGACGTGGGAGCACGTGCAGCGGTAGTAGCTGCGTGGGTGCACATGAACAGACACACTCAAGCGCACACACACATAAAGGTACATACACAGACACGATCACGCAGATATCGGGTAGCATATTTTATTGATGCTGTCTTCTTTTATTTCTTTAAAGTTCCTCCCTGGAATTTTTTTTTATTTTTTTTTTAACGAATTTGCCTCTTTTCGTCCGTCTTTCTCTGTATGCATTTACTTCCACCCTTATCGCGTTGTGCTTTTTTCTTTCTGTTCCTCGTTCTCTATCGATTCTTTACCCTCCCATCTTAATTCCTTTACCCTCCCATCACTTTTTTTTCTTTTGTTTAGAATAGCAGAAAAAAAAATCACAAATCTAGAACTAACTTGAGACCAACAAAGAGAATAAGAATCGTAAAAAAAAAAAACCCACACACACACAAGAAAGGACAATTAATGGTATGGACAGGAATCGAACCCGGACCTCTTAACCACCCACCGCCTTGCAGCGACGAGTTAGACCAGACACCCATTCTTACCACATTACCATTCTTACCTCTTTTCTTTTGTTCAAATTACCTTCCCATCCAGGTCTCTTTCTTTGTTATTGTTGTTTTAGGTCATGTCTGTGCCTACGATTCCCCGCTGTCAGTAAAAGTTGTTCAGAGGTTGTCTTGTTTTGCTCACCGACTTCTGTTTCAGTCCTTCCCTACACATACTTCGGCCCTATTAGGTTTCCTAGGCCTGCTGCGGGTGTACGTCGAGTCTTATTCTACCTGGCACGTGCACTAATCTCTCATACCAGCTAAGAAACTCAGAAGCCAAAATTTGATTTATATGAACCAACAGTCTGACATTGAAATATAGCTTACGCTCTATTATTCAACTGAGAGTTTCGATTATGGTGGGTGTAAGTTATGTATCTGTGGATTGTTATGGGAAAATGGATTTCGTGTTGTTTTGCGCGCTTTATTAAGCAAATCCCAAGGCTATAACTAAGGTCACGAGAAAGAACGGAACATTTCCATCACGGTATTATATAAGCGAAGATATTTCAAAGTCTGTTATGATGACACATTATGTTGATAACATTACCGAGTGTTTGTACGCATTGAAAAAATATAAATGGTGCTTTATCTATAACACTTAGTGCACATGTTTTCACTTCTTTCGTCTTATTTGCCGGTATCGAGTTAGATGTAAGTTTGTGATTGGTTTTTCTGTATTATTGTACTACTTATTCATATGAAATGGATAAGTTAGTGACCCAGGAACCGGAAAAAAATCAAATTCTTTTCAGATCTTTCCACGCATCTTTGGGACCCACCACAAATCTTGTCTGTTCTATCGACGCTTCCCTCATATTTTTGCTGCTGTTTTTAATGACCAGTTTCGTCTGTCATTTATAATGACCTGCCATTGGCCCCCTAGGGCGATGGGTCAGTGGACTGGCTGGGCAACTCTAATGGGTCAAACTTTTTGTTACCTCTTTTTCTCTCCTGTTGACTTTGTGTTTAATTAGCTCGGTTTTTCATGTGAACTCTCCAAGAGAGACCGAATGTCACTAATCTTTATGTGCATATACGTGCAATAAAGCGCTTTTGATCCAAACTCTAAAACAAAATGACTGTCTACAGAAATGATCTAGTCTAGAATTTCTCGTGCTATAATTAATATTACATGTTTCAAAATCTAAAGACCGTTTTCATGCTAAAATAATTTTACTACAATGCTTTTACTCTATATGAAAAAAGATTATTAAATATTCTCGATAAAGCGCTTTTTTTTTTGTAGCAGTAGTAGCCAAGAATTCTAGTTATACATATTATGCAAACATCCTCTTGTTTAGCGTTGGGACCTGGAGGTGAATGAAATAAATGCGTCTGGCTGAGATCGTGGTGGAACATGAGGGCTGGTCTGTGCACAAATAGGTCCATTAAGTCATTGGTTTCCATCTTTTCCAACAGAATGCTAAGTGGACTTAAGGTTATTCTGAGTTCAAAGGGCACGGGGAGGTTAGATCAAAGATGTGATAATTTTCCTCGTTATATTTGAGAGAGAGAGAGAGAGAGAGAGAGAGAGAGAGAGAGAGAGAGAGAGAGAGAGAGAGAGAGAGAGAGAGAGAGAGAGAGAGAGCGCATACTAAGTGGTGTCATTTTGCATTTGTTCACTGTTCTCTACGATGTCCTTGTAGAGCCAGACTGTGAATTCAATCTCTGCATCAGTCAACACAATAATTTTTCTCTCGCCCCGCTAGCGCTCCGCG
Organism: Elysia crispata; assembly: GCA_033675545.1. NCBI lineage: Eukaryota > Metazoa > Mollusca > Gastropoda > Plakobranchidae > Elysia > Elysia crispata. The sequence goes on along the minus strand of JAWDGP010003865.1, from coordinate 533,897 downwards.
TCGTTTCGTGTGAAGCTTATTATCAACTGGTTTGCACACTGGGAAGGTTTTTGATCAGACAGAATTGACACCGGCCACCTGGTGAAGAATCAAATATCATACACGCATGCTGGTCTTTGTGGCTGACAGTTGGTTGTAGTAGAATCTTAGACATCTAGATATATACTGTTTTCCACAAAAGAGAAAAAAATCTTTGACCTTACTTTTCATAATCTGCCTCCGTCCACTCAGCATCCCTCCCTCTCTACCTTTTTCCATCTATTTTTTTCTTCCAATATCCGTCACAAACTTATGATATTCGCACGGTTCTCGATGTGATCGAATCTGTCGCATGTTCCTAGTTTTGCCGACACAGAAACTTGTTGTTCAACTTATTTCATATCACCCTTTCATGCACACCGTGAATGCAATCAGTGCATGGAGACGTGACAATTTCTCCCTGTGGTTTTACATAAAGGCCTTTTTTTGTGCTCAAAGAACAATAAAGATTCTGTTCATTCACCATTTTCGACAATATTTTCTGATAGATTTGCGTTGGTTTATATTTTAGACCAGAAATTATAAGGCAATTTTTGCGATAGCGGTGGCTTTGAAATAAGCACACTCATAATATTGTATGACACAGTCAATCGTCCTTATTTCACTCACCCCTTCCCCTAATACAACAACTGATTTACAAAGAACATACACTTACATGTGTTTATCTCCGCGCCCTCCGTTTGTATCTAGCCATTTTTTTTACTCGAACCTCGATCTATCACTTGACGCACAGTTCCCGGCTCCCAATAATTTTCCTCGATGGAGATTACTAAGCTCTTCAGAGCTGAGGCTACAAGGAATTTGTATTTCGTTAGCGATGTTCCCGGCCTAATTGAATTGCCAAACATGAAGAATAAGTATTTGTGCAGGGGAAAAATATTGGAATTCTGGGCTTTCTCATGTCTCCAGAGTTTTAGTGGCGCAGCGGCCTGCAGTGTGGAGAGGGATGCTTCCTAATGAGATCAATAGACCAGTGGTTGCCCTCGTCATGACTGCATGGATGTTGCCTCCTCTTTGTCTCGCTAAGTCTTGTCCCCCCCCCCCCTCTCTCTCTCTCTCTCTCTCTCTCTCTCTCTCTCTCTCTCTCTCTCTCTCTCTCTCTCTCTCTCTCCCTCTCTCTCTCCCTCCCTCTCTCTCACTCCCCCCCCCTCTCTCTCTCTCTCTCTCTCTCTCTCTCTCTCTCTCTCTCTCTCTCTCTCTCCCTCTCTCCTTCTCTCTCTCTCTCTCTCCCTCTCTCTCTCTCTCTCTCTCTCTCTCTCTCTCTCTCTCTCTCTCTCTCTCTCTCTCTCTCTCTCTCTCTCACTCTCTCTCTCGCTCTCTCTCTCGCTCCCTCTCTCGCTCTCTCTCATTCCCTCTCTCTCACTCCCTCTCTCACTCCCTCCCTCTCTCTCGCTCTCTCACTCCCTCTCTCACTCTCTCTCATTCCCTCTCTCTCACTCCCTCTCTCTCTCCTCCCTCCCTCTCTCTCACTCCCCCCCTCTCTCTCTCTCTCTCTCTCTCTCTCTCTCTCTCTCTCTCTCTCTAGGTTTAAAACACTCTGATGAAGCCACAATGAAGGCGAAACGTTTTTATGTTTAATCTATACTTGTGTTGTTTCTTTTTTTAGTCCCGTAGTTATAAAGTGGTGTGCCTGTCTCTTTTTAAACCTTGTTTCACACTTTTTACAGACACACACGCGTCCTTTTTGGATCCTTTATAATTACCAAGTTGTCCTCCAAGTGTGGTGTTTTTGCTTTTCTATTTGGACTCTCTCTCTCTCTCTCTCTCTCTCTCTCTCTCTCTCTCTCTCTCTCTCTCTCTCTCTCTCTCTCTCTCTCTCTCTCAGCCAGTTTCGTAGCTCGCTCAAAGATTCTGCCACTCCTCGGCTCATTCGACCAACCACCTCCTCTCCCTCTTCCCCCTCTCTTCTGTTTCATAGTCATCGGACTTTTTCGAGATTCTTGTGTTTAATTTACTCTCTCTCTCTCTCTCTCTCTCTCTCTCTCTCTCTCTCTCTCTCTCTCTCTCTCTCTCTCTCTCTCTCTCTCTGTCTCTCTCTCTTTCTCTCTCTTTCTCTGTCTCTCTCTCTGTCTCTCTCTCTTTCTCTCTCTTTCTCTTTCTCATTGTTTGTCTCCTTTTTCTCTCTCTCAATTGTATTCCATTCTTTTTATCCCGCCCTTTGTTTTTTGTCTCGTTATCTTTTCCTTTCATTCGCTCTAGATCCTTCTCTTTCTACACCTCTCTTCAATTTTTAGTGTATTATTGTATTTACTTCTGTCTCTATTTTCTGTCTTATCTTATCTCTTTTCGTGCTCTTTTTTGTTTTTGTTTTTGTTTTGTTTTGTTTTTTTGGGGGGCTTTGGAAATTTCACTTTTTTCATTCTCTCAATACACCTTTTTCTTTTTTTTAGGATAGTAGAAGCATTCACAAGACCACTTTCATTTTTCTCTATTTTTTTTTTCTTTTTTCTGTTTTTTAATTTCTTGGTTAGTTCATTCCAACTAAAGAGACATACTTGATGAAAAGTTTGGTTTGGATTCGCTGGTCCAGTTTTTTATTTAGGTCTAGGCGTTATCAGCAGAGCCAACTATTAAAACATCAAAGCCAAATGTAATGTTAAAACATGTTCGTTCAAAGGTTGGCACTTCAAAGGACTGTAGCACCTGGACATGAATCTACCACCCTCAGTTTTTGTTTTGTTTTGCTTTTATCACCCTGATAAGTTCTCTTGTGCTTTGCTTATCGGTGAGATGACTTAACAGGAGTTCAGTTAGTTTACTTAAACAAGCATTGCCAAACCGATCCTTCATTTCCCTTGAGGACTTGTCTCATTCATGTCCAATATTTATTTTTCAGTCGCTCAGAACTTCAACACAAGCTTTTGTAGTTTATAAATGGTATTAATTTGTTGCAACATTAAAATATAAGTAATTATTTATTTGAGCTGCAAAACAAGAAGCTAAGATAAATTGTTCAGAATAACGTTTGATAAAGTCTGTATCTAGATCAGGATAGCAAAGTTTTGTTTCTGTAGTAGTAGAAAACAAGGGATTGCTTTGAGAATGTCGGCAGAATATGTGAGTAAGCTACAAGTGAGCTATCTTGTTTTTGAATCTCAATTAATCTCAAGAGATTTTAGGTTACTCTAAGTCGTGCTCATTTACAGAGGGTTCGCTTCTCTGTCTTTGTCAGTAAAAGCTAAACTGGTGTGCCTCAAGTTGATTTTGATAATTTTGAAAACATCTTACTTAAGATTTTAGTTTCCGAAAATAATTCGTCAGTAATACACGATAGTATCTAGTAGTATTTAAACCTTTTTTTTTAAAGGTGTAGGGTCGCGTTTCTTAAGACTGAAATAGACTATAGATGTGATTAAACAGGTTACAGCAAGAGTGTATGGCGATGGTGGATTTTGATTCATTCTTCTTGCCTTCGTTATTTGGTTCCCAAGGGCAATAGAGGTAGCAAACAATCAATCGAAACAATATATATTGTTTTAACTACTCCACAATCTTTCTCTTTATCATTATCCATATTGAAGATTTATTTGTCTGCTTTTTGTTTTGTACGCGACAAAACTTGTGTGAATTTCATACCTAAAGTGTCTTATGTGGTCCCATGCACTGATATTCGGATATCAGACATTTCCAGACCGAAAGACACCCAATCCATGATCGAGTATGTTCCGGGGTGAGATAAACATAACATAGTCGCTTGATGCTCGTTATATCCATGAGACACGCCGGCTCTCTTGATCAAAGCTCTCTAAGAGATCATTGTAGGCCTATTATAGATATCCGCATGTTTATTTACCCGCAATAACATTTAATGTTTGTGTCCACAGCGACTTTCAACTTACCGGTACACTTTGAGGTCCGAGGGACGTCTTCTTGTGTTTATTCCCACTGCTCGTGTGTTTACTGGTGATTAGTTCCAAAACCTCTGGAACATTAATGACTACTTATTCATAGCCTGACAAGATCTGAAACAGGTGACAAACCATTACCAACATTTTGAGCGGTGCGTTTCTTTCCACCCCATTTCTATCTTTTATTTTCATCTTTTCTTTCCTCTTTCTCTCCTCCTGGACTTACTTTCACTTTCTGTTTTTATCTTTCTATTTGTAAGCAACCGGAAAGCTGAAGAGCAGCGTGTATTATCATCATCCAAAGCAAACGGAAATTGTCTCCTTTTTCTCCAAACTTGACCACCATGTATCCATCGCTAACACTCGCGTTCTCTTCACTTTCCAGAAGAATGGCGGTCTCCTTCCCTCCGAGGTGTCCTCCGAGATGAGGCAGTCGGACTCCTCCAGGGAGGATGTAGGCCTGGACGAGAAGGAGGAAAACTTCAAAGAGCGAGAGAACTGGACAGGGAAACTCGACTTCGTCCTCTCTTGCGTCGGCTTCGCTGTTGGTCTCGGCAACATCTGGCGCTTCCCGTACCTGTGCTACGCTAGTGGAGGAGGTGAGTCGGTTGTTGTTTGGTGGTGCTGATGTTGTCCAAGCTGTGACGTGGGGATCTCTTAGGATATGATATCGAGCTTCATTGTAGTGGAGCTCGCATGATGAATGATATTGTCGAGATGAATAGAAGTCTTATGATGTGTGATGTTATGAAGATGTGTGACAGGAAGTGTCGTGGCGGATGTCATGATGACATAAGAAAAGATGTTAGGGGCTGAATATGATATATGGTGATGGATGATAAAGCTTTTGATGCGGTGATGAATGATTAAATTGGAAATTGGTTGTGAAATGATGAAAGAGCTTAAATTATGACATGATGGTGGCTGGTAGCATAGCGCTAATGATTGTGACATGATAGAGCTTTGGACGAACACGGTGTGGTGTAGGGCGCGATTATTGTGTTAATGATGGACGGTGATAATTGTCTTGGAGAGGGATGATAGTTCGATGGGATATTAATTGATAGTGTGAGGGTGAATCTGTGATTGTTTTGCATATAATAATTTATAATCGATTGAGGCACGTTTTTTTTTTTAAGGAAATTGGGTTGATAAGATGGATGATTTCATAAGGATGATAGTGAAATGAGTCTGAGTGTGGTGTAGTGATTCAGATGATTGATGATGATGATGGTGGTTGACGCGAGCTGGGGTTGATGGTGTGGTTGTGGTGTGCTGATCGAAGGTGTTGAGAAGATGAGTATGTTTTGTAGCGTGATGAAAGAACGCATGCAAATAAATTACATTAAATGAATAATGTCTTGAAAGGATGATCAGAAATCTTTCAGATGGTGTGAATAATTATGGACGGTTTTTTAATGATAGAAATGACGTAAGCATGAGTTGAGAAGAGGTACTTTCTTGTGGTTATGTGGATAATAAATTATTATGATGTGCATTGCCTCTACGATAGACAACTGAGCACAAAACTGTGATTTCACTTTTGCCGTATATCTACCCTATAATCAACCAATGAGTAGCTTAAGCCCCGTTCAGTAAGTGTGATTTTTTCCGTTCTTTTTTCTTTTCTTTTACTATAAAGATTTGATCCTCTTTGTTCGAGCTATATCACGTCACCAGAAATATGCCCTATGATTTTACCATCGCATAATGACCGCTGTTTTTTTCTGCACCTAAGAGATCTCTAGGCTCGGAATCGCGCTCTTTTGGCCTTGGACTCAAACAGATTAGTTGTGTTAAGCCTCTGGATTGCGCGGCAAGCAGCTGGTGAGCACTCAATGGAACCACACTGGGACATGCAATCTGGCAATCAGCAATGCTGCAGTGCTGCAACTAGCTTTGAAGCTTGCTAGTTTAGAGATTAGTTTACATGGTGTTGCCTCAATCTCAGCAGGTGATTCAAACTATATTTGAAGCAGTGAAAGTTAGTCCAAATGTAAGTGACCTTGGAAATGCCATCAATACTAAGCAATTTAATATGTGGTGCATCTTTTTTTTTCGTCCATGACTATCGCCCAGTCTTTAATGCCCCAGTGCATCACAGTGTACCACAGGGCGCATGCAGGCGTGTAACTGACCAGATAGTGCTGTGAAAATATCCAGATTCTCCCCTTTCTGATCCTAAGATCTTCTCTCCTACTGACCACTAAGAATGCACACTCGACTTGATTGATTTAATCTTGACCGAGCGGAGGCGAGTTACTATGTTGACCCTCCCCCCTCTCCTCCTCCTAAATGTTTTTCTCCTTACCTGTGGCAGAGCTGATCATTCCATTCACCGAGTTATAACAATAAGTAAGAGGTGAGCGGTCAAGGTTTCCATAGATTTCTCAGAGACATTTATGGCAATTTTTTTTTTATTTTTTTTTTTTTTATTGGTCTTCATATCTATCATAAAAGCTTAGCACAATCGAGATTGTTGTTACCAATAAAGGATTTAGCATTTACAGATTACATTAGTACAAACCTCGGACCTTACACAAGAATGAGATGAAGGCTTTGTTGTTGTACTAAACTAATTATTTCTTTCTGACTTGTTCCAGGTGCTTTCTTGTTTCCCTACATCGTATTCCTGGCAGTTTGTGGCCTGCCTCTTTTCTTCCTGGAGACCAGCTATGGCCAGTTCGCCAGCCTCAGTCCCATCACTGTGTGGAGACTCTGCCCTCTTTTTAAAGGTTTGGATAACATGATTGGAAAGTTTTCATCATCTTTACTAATTTATACAAATAAAATGTTTCGAGAGCCGAAGTTTCTATATCTTTCTCTCTTTTCTCTCTTTCTTTTCCCTCGCCAATAAGATAGAAAATTTGGATAAACGTCATTACCCACTCTATACAGCTTTTCATCAGTCTTATATCTATCTGTGTGCTTCTTTTTTTTTTTTCTTTTTCCCTGAATACCGTCCTTTTACTTCCTCTTTGAATTTTCCTCCCTTTTTTCCTCCCACTCTCCCTTTTCATACTCCATCCCAACACACATTTGTAAAACTCTTTCACACCACACACCAGGCATCGGTTACGGCATGGTCATCATCTCCGGTATAGTCTGCGTCTACTACAACATCATCATCACCTGGACCTTTTACTACCTGTTCGCGTCGATGAGAGCCACTCTGCCGTGGAGTACATGCGGCAACTGGTGGAACACGCCTCAGTGTACAGATCAAGACATCATCTACAACGCCACATCCCCGAACGCTTCCGACAGCAACGGCACTTCAGTGCGTACAGCCAGCGAGGAATTCTGGGAGTGAGTTCTCATTGTATTAGAATGCTACTGAGAGATTGGAGAAGATACTGGCGAGTAGAAGCATGTCTCCTTCGATTTATCAGTCACAAAGTACTGCATACCAGGAAATAAGAGGTTCCTCTTCTATTCTTCGTTTCAAACATTTTAGTCTTAGTTTCCATTTTAATTGCCTGTCCCAGAATATTGAATACCGGTATATTTAAATCTTCCTCCTATTCTTAATAATTATATTTTCATCCAATATTTTGGGGTCTAAAATTTACATGAAATTGACTATGCAGTCTATTTCGTTCACCTAGTCTTCATGATCTAACCTTGCATTGGTTGTTACTCATTTTATTGAGAAGATGCCGGTTAATGTTTTCAGTATAAAGGGTCAGTTTTCGCCTGCTATACGTCAGACCAAGCATCGTTATCTTATTATTATACTTTTTAAAACTTCTAAATCTTATTTGAATTTCTACGGTACACGTCGTCCTGCAGATATATTTTAAAACGCCATCTCACTAAGAGATGAGATAATGGTAGACGTTCTCATGATTTTGTTAACCACAAGAAACTTCAACGTCAAATAATAATTTGGCATGTTGATTGTTAGAGATTAAAATTCTGGGAAATAATATTCTAAATTGCTTTAAATCCATGATAGTCTTGTACAGAAAAAAGAGGCGTCGTTGACTCATTCAAGTAGAGGTGTTTTGTTTAAAGTGGAAGGTGTAGACGGAAACTACCATATTATATTGGAGCATTGATGGAGCCAACACCTGATTTCACCACCTTGAAACAATGTCCTTGGTAATGACCATCATTTCTTCTGGTGTCACGGGGAGAAAGAAAAATAAACAGACTGTTATTTTACCTGGTTGTCTATGAAAACCCAGTGTTATTTTTGGCACAGGTTGTTGTTACTGGATTTAGCCGACTTCAGTACTTAGTTCGACCTCTGATTTATCATTGAAGGAGCTTTCTGATATTTTGACTTGTTCGGTTTAGCTCTCTGATGATGTTGCAATGGTAATGGAAATTCTTTTGTCATACCGTATGGCTGAAAGAGAGTGACATTGGCTGAATAATAGTCCCAAATGTGAGACTGGTGATAAAGGTCTGTTTTCCATTTGTCAAAGGTCCCTTAAGTTTCCCTTTTTGAAGAGCTTGTCTGTTTGCCATGCATTTATTTTTACAAAGCGTAGACTTTAACTGATCAGTACATCACCAGTAACGTGTGTGCTTCACAACCAGTGGCCATTATGGTTAAAGTTAAATGTCAAGACATGATCATAAACTGTGGGCATTCAGGTAAAAAATTTAATGTCAAGACAGGATCACAAACTTTGGTCTTATGAAAAGGCGTATCAAACACATCGACAGTCTGTTTACCTGTTTCTGTTCCTCTGACCTTTAACCCACAGGTGCTCATCCTTTGACAATAAATACCAGATGGTTTCTTTGTTTACTGCTTGATATGACATTTCTGTGTATGCCCACGTTTTTCTTGCATCAGACAGTAGGTAACCAGCAGTGTGCACACCTAGGACAGGCAGGTATCTTGGATGATACAAGATTATAATTTACCTCCTTCCTCTCATTCTTCAACCTTTCTTCCTCTTCTTCCTATTCTACTTTCAGCTCTCATAAGCCCTTGACCTCCTCTTATTCTTTCTTTTCCACGCCCTTTCCTTCATTTCTCACCCCTCCACTTGCATGCTTCAGTACACACTTTATGCTTCAGCTTTCTCTTTGCTCCTCCTCTTCTTTATATCTTCTCTCTCGCGCGCGCTCTCTGTCTCTCTGTCTCTCTGTCTCTCTCTCTCTCTCTCTCTCTCTCTCTCTGTATCTATGCTTCCTCCTTAAAAACTTATTCTTTCTCCTTCGCTTTATTATCTGAATCTCTTCTATTTAACACCTTTTTCTACTCCAAATTGTCATCGCCGTCGCTTGCCTTGTTTTCCTTCTTGTCTTCTTTTAAAGTTTCCAGTGTTGTTCTTGCTGTTGTTGTTGTTGTTGTTGTTGTTGTTGTTGTTTCTTCTTCTTCTTCTTCTTCTTCTTCTTCTTCTTCTTCTTCTTCTTCTTCTTCTTCTTCTTCTTCTTCTTCTTCTTCTTCTCCTTCTTTTCTTCCTCCTCCCCTCCTCATGCTACTACTTCTACTACTATCACTACTACCACTGCTACTACTACTACTACTACTACTACTACTACTACTGCTGCTGCTGCTGCTGCTGCTGCTGCTGCTGCTGCTGCTGCTGCTGCTACTACTACTACTACTACCACTACTACTTCGGCTGTTCCTAGTTTGTCCTCTTTGTGCTCTACCTTCCCAAACTTATATGGCATCTGTGAATTAGTTTAAGTTTTATTTTCAACTCTATTGCGCCTAAAGATGGCATGTTTGGTTTATTCAAAATGCCTCAGGTCATCTTGTCGGGTTTTACCATAAAGTTATCTAATCACATGATACTCTCTATCTTTAAAGTACATTAACTAATTTATCTGAAGAAATCTGGCAAAGAAAAAAAAAATCGTATTTATCCCACTAGAACTTAGAGTAGTGCTCAAGAATTTAGATGTTTTGTTTTTAAGCTCAATGCTCTATAGTTTAACATGTTTATTAACTTTTCTGATGATCGAAAACTTAAAAAAAAAAAAAAACAACAAACAAACCAGCCAGTACAAATATCAGAACTGTTTTTTTTTTTGTTTTTTTTTTGTTCTTTGTTTTTTGTTTTTTAACTTAACCTACTTAGAGAGGGTTTGTAAATAGAAAGAGATGATAAAACATGAATATCAGTTTTTTTTACTCTATTATTTATTCTTGCTTTAGTTTTCTAAATGAAAAACAACCATTGATATAGAAAAAATAGAAGACCAAAGATATTCTGATTAGAGAGGAAGCAGATATTTGTCTTTTGAAGATAGGAAGGGTGGGCAGAGGATAAGATGAAATCTGCTTTTACCAAAATCTTTGATCTCGTTGAAGATTGCTTTAACCTTTGAGCCCCAAAATATTAAAAATGTTTTTAACTATTTTTTATCTTGTGGTCAAAGTCTGATATCGTTTCATGAAGTGCCCCTGACAATGGTATCTTCTTTTTTACAAGATAAAAACATTTGTTGTTGTTTTTGTTGTTGTTGTTGTTGTTGTTGTTGTTGTTGTTGTTGTTGTTGTTGTTGTTGTTGTTCATGTCTATTTTAGCTCTCGACTTTTCAAATCATTGCTTCAACCGTATATCTTGCTCAGCAGCAAGAAAAGCTGCTTTGATAGTATTTAAATATTCTGAACCTAATTTTGCAGTTCATGGTATCTTTCAACTCTCAGCATACAGCAGACAACAGTCAAATTATAACATTATTTTGATACCTGAACTTTACAGATGCAATACTTTTTCATTAGGTCGTTAGAGATACACTTTCTATACAGTTAGTGTAGACTTTCCTTTTTTGTTTCCTATAAAAAAAAAGGTTTGTATGTCAAAGAGATGGGTGGGGAAAAAAACATCTAAGAAGAAGTAAACAAATTGTGTGCTTTGACCTGATATAAAAGTAGAAGAGCACTAGTAATTTGGTGATATTGTTCCTTTTTTTGTTCGCTAGTTGTTTTTTTTTCAAACGCTTAAAAAATAGATTTCTGCTTACAAAAAAAAATTCAGATAGAGCTTATGAAAAAAAAAATTGTTTCAAGTCACTTTAAAATTATTTCCCCCAAGAGGCAAATTGATGTTTACAGAGATAACAAACTGGCGTTTGCACACCTGCAATTTGGATGTCAAGAAGTACATGTATGTAAATCAGCAGTTAAAATTTGTACTTTGAACTGGACTTGACTGACACTTGAGCCACAATTTTATGCCACATCTCAATGCATTGCAATGATATGGAAAACAAATAAAAATGATATACTTCACAAACTTTAACTTCCATCCCACCCTATTTTATGTTGTTGCATTTATTTTGTTGTATTTTCTATATTTTTAAGCGCAATTAAGAGGATGTTCTTTTATTAGTCACAATGAGCACTTGTGGTTCTAAGGTAAATTTCCAGTCTGAGACAAATGTAAGAAGGAAACATCAGTCAGAGTTTTTAACAAGCCATCACAAATGATTTGCTGCCTCACTTTTTCAGCTTCTGTTTATAGGAGCTTCCCTGTTAGTAGAAAAGCTTTGAGTAAGCCCAATCGTGAATAAGCTATATCTATCAGTCATCTAGTCCAGGCTGCATATAGAGTGAAGTCTACTTTTTCGAAACTTTATTTTTACATTGCACTATGAAATCTTTTCTCAGGTACAACGTATTGGAACGCTCCAGTGGCCTGGAAAATTTTGGTGGTCTGAGGTGGCCTTTATTTGGCTGCCTGTGTCTAGCGTGGTTTATCGTGTTTCTGTGTTTGTGTAAAGGTGTCAAGTCATCTGGAAAGGTAATAAGTGCTTTAGGCTTGGGTAATTAGATATCTGACAAAAAAAATTATTTCTGCATTATATTACACATAAGTTTTAACTTTATCCATTGGAATTGAGCAGTAAATAATACTCTTATTGTTAACGATAAACAAAACTGTAACACTGCATGAATTGAAATATTCTAGTCCTCTCAAAAATTCTTTATGTATAGAGTATTTCCCACAAAGTAGTATTTCTATTTTCTAACGTAGATGACACTTGTAGGAACTGCCATTCATTCTTTGTATTCAATGTGTCAGTAAGTGAGAAACTAAGTACCCTGTGCATTTTTATCTTCTGATGTCCTATGTATTCTGGCAAGAATAAAAGTGTTGAAGGTACTGGTATAAGAGTAAATTTTAATGGAAATGGCTTGAAACCAATATAATAATAGCATTTTCCTATTGTTTCTCATATAGGTTATTATTTTTCCGCTTCAAGTAATTGTGACATTCCTTCACTCACTCTCAGGTGGTTTATGTGACAGCAACCTTTCCATATCTGGTTTTGTCCATCCTGCTTATCCGAGGCCTGACACTACGGGGTGCTATGCATGGCATCAAATGGTATCTGGTTCCTCAGTGGGAGAAACTTGCCTCTTTCAAGGTGTGGGGTGACGCTGCCACCCAGATCTTCTTCTCTGTGGGAATGGCATGGGGCTCTCTCATCACACTGGCCAGCTATAACAAGTTCAACAACAATGTCTTCAGGTAAGCCACAAGTGCAGACAAGAAAATAAAATTACTAAATCTCTGTGTTTTGTTCAAAGGAAATAGAGATGGGAAAGACAGCAGCAACAACGGCAGAACTATTGTTGTGTGCTTCAAATGTTTGTCTAAATTTGTAAGACACTGACCATGGATATTGGCTGCAGCTCAATATTAATTTTGAATGAAAGCTTAAACAATGATTATGCTAAGGCTATTTAGATCAATCTAGCAGTTACTTCAATGGCTCCCTCTTTTCATTTTCTATTGAAAGCATAAAAAGTAAAAAAAAAGAAAATAAAGAAAGAAACAACCAGTTGTCTCTCTTAGAAAAAGGGTAGTGAACTTTTTACTTTCTGTTTTTTGGGTTTGTTTTTTTTGGTTTTTTTGTTTGATAGGAAAATGGGGAGTGGGAATTGTTTTTAAGTTCTAAAGCCAATTTCTAACCATTCAGATAAATCTAGTACCTTGGGCTTCACCAAATAATTTTAGATGTTTGATGCTGCTTTCAACATACCAGCTTTTTGGGAGTTTTTATGTAAATTTTTGTGCAGTGTTTTCTTCACTTAACACTTTTTTCCCCTAGGTTTGAAATTCTCAAACATCCTGCTGTGCATATTGAGAAGCGAAGTCTCCTTTATTAATCCACTTTCTACGCGAACTTTACCCCCAGTTACACTGGCAGCTGTCGCAGAGACTTTATTAAACCAATTTTTTATTTTAAATCCCACCCCAACCCCTCCCTGTCCCATGTCCTTGCCCCTATCAATACTCACGACCCCCCCACTCGCAGAGACGCTATGATTGTCCCTTGCATTAACTGCTTCACCTCGGTGTTTGCTGGCCTTGTCATCTTCTCTGTGCTGGGCTTCATGAGCCAATCTACTGGTGTACCTATAGAGAAGGTGGTCACTCAGGGCCCTGGTCTCATCTTTATTGTGTACCCTGAGGCTGTGGCTAAGATGCCCATTTCACACTTTTGGGCAATCCTCTTCTTCCTCATGATCTTCACGATTGGCCTGGACAGTCAGGTAGGATTTACATGTTATAAGATGTGATTACACCTTCTTTGCAATCAGTGGGAACCACTTGGAATACAGAAGCTATTTAGAAGAGGGAAAAGAGAAAAAGGAAGCCCAACTTCTTTTAATATTCAGTTACGGGAATTTTTTTTTGCAAATAATATTTGCACTAACAGGAACAGCATGAATTCCAGCATTGAACAAAATCAAGGCATGGTTTGAATTATGTAAATGATTTAACCAAAGCTCATATTCATTATTTTTTTTTTCAAGCGAAGGAGACATGAGGACATCATTCTTAAATCTCTTCACATTAATTCCCACTGGTTGCAAAGCAAAAGATAAATGATTCGATCCCAAGAGCTCAAGGGGGATAAAAATGGGAGGGGCTTGCTTTACAAAATTTGCAAATAGGCTCGAGCCTATAATGTCTATCATTCCATGACTCTTTTATATTCCATCTTCTCACTCTTTCTATCTATCATGCAATAAAATGTCAGTCATACAAGAAAATGATGTTGATTAAGTGGAAATTGGGGAACAATGTTAACAAAATTTTATATATGAATTTAGTTAAATTCCCGAGGCTAGATCATTAGAGCTTTGAAGTTGTTTTTTTTTCCTTGTCCTAACTTTGACCTTAACTGTGTTGGGCTAACACATTGTTTGAATGTTGAGGTCGTGGAGAGAGAGCGACACGGGACGTGGCTCAGATACCTTCTATCCCACAGATCTACACGCCATCCATCCTGCTCTTCCTCATGCTCGTAACTATTCGCCCTGCGGCGTCAGATGGAGTTACATAATGGCCTCCCGTCAAAAGAAAAGGGTAGGAAAAGTAAAGGTTGGACGGTATTCTCGCCACCCTTTTCCGCCTTGATGGGCCAAAATAGTACTTGTTATGCCTAGTGAGGTATATCAGAGAGGGAATATAAAGCAGGAATAGAACTAGAGGAAGTCAAATCATAGGCTTTTGGTAAAATAATGAGGAAAAAGTGGATGAAAATAAGCAAAATGGGTAACTATTGCACTGTTTCACAGCTTTCATCTGTGTTGCACAGGATAGGCCAACCTTTTAATCTAGATTTAATCTTTGGCAAAAAAAAAAAAAAAAAGGAAAAGAAAAACAGCCTCCCTATGTCTATGAAAGTCAGTTAACAGTGCTTTCCACACTGAAATCTACACTTTTTTTTTTTATTTTCCGTTGTTCAATGTAAAAATTAGAGATGAGATTTATTGTATTCATAATATTTATTATATTCATAAACATCAGATAATTTGAACAAGGAAGTTTGCAATGCAGTTATTTATATTTGAAAACGCAAAGCCTGAACCAAAATATTTGTATTTTAATATTAATGTTTACATATAGAGAGGCTCATTATTAAGCTGTAATTTTTTTTCATGATTTAATTTGACAAAGCAGATGCTAAAGGCCATATTGGGTTGAATCATATAATACAAAAGATTAAAATATACATTTCTCTATGATATTCTTAAAAGGTTCTCAGTAGGGGTAGCAGTTAAATGGTGTGATGTTAATAAAATGATTTGACTTGAATGTAGATGAGTTTCATAGGCAATTTAGGGAGATTTCAAAATTCAACACAAAATAAGTTCTGGGACAACTGCATGAACAAGCAGTGTGAGAACAAAAAAATTTAATGTTTAGATAATGTAGGTTTATATGATAACCAAATATGAGTCACTCCCACACCAAGCACATTGCTAAATACTAAAAGCAGATTTTTAAATCTTGATAGCAAGGAATAAATCAAGATAGAGATGTAGGGAGGAAAGTGGTTTTCTGGTGTTGGTATCTTCATACAGCTTCTTGACTAGATATTGGGTTCAGCTTGAAAGTTGGTGGCTTTAAGTTGATGTAATTGTATAAATGAGATCATTTGTCAAGAAGTATCGCAATACCATCACTGATGCCATTTTAACCTCCATGAACACGAAGATGCTTTAAAAAATGAGAGGCAGTAGGCTCTGCATAGTTACCAATTCAAATTCAAATGTGAAAGCTGTGAAACATCAATAGCTCTAGTGCCAGTTTTCCTCTGAATAAGAAGGGGGAGACTGGGTTTGAAGAACTCTTTGTTAGATGGGATTCTGGAAAGATATCAGCACTGCAAAGTATAAGCAGTTGCATATATAGCTTAGAGCAGGGAAACTAGGAAATAGGCAGGACTTGTTAGGGGCTGTCTACCAAAATGCCTTTATCTCAATGAGGTTATTTTGGTCTTCTAAGTTTCTTGTACTCATTGTTCAAGAAATCACTGCAGCAAAAAAATGATTGGGGCTTAGAAAAAAAAAGTTTGAAAAAAAAAGAAGAAAAAAAAAGAGAGAGACAAAGAAAAAAAAAAGACCGCTGTGTAAAGTTCATATTAGATTTCAACGTTTTTGCCTGTCAAATTACAATGTACTTTTCAGATTTTGTGTGTCTTCTTTTGTTCAATAAACTTGTTATACACAAAAAAAATGTCTTTATTTGTATTTAAAAAAAAATGTCTTTATTTATAAGAAAAAAAAAAAAGAAAAGAAAAGAAAGAAAGAAAAAACAAACATTATTCATTATTCATCATTTCATAACCTTTCAACTTATGTGAATAAAATTTGCATGTCAGACTTCATTGCATGTAAGTTTGGAATTTAAGAGTGAATTTTTTTTTTTTTTTTTTTTATTGGCGTGTGTGTATGCTTTGCACATAGTTAAGTTTTGAAATATCTTCCAAAATTTTTTTTTCTCATTTATCCCTTTTACTTTTGAAAAAATGTTCCCTATACATGTCTATACTGATAGATAAATTTTCATCTTTCATAGCCAGGGCAAATTTCTTCTAACACCACCTATTCTTTCCTCAAGATTTAAAAAAAAATGTCTTTTAGGTCTCCTCTCTCACCAGGTATTTTTCTTCTTAGGTCTCTCACTTTAAAAAAAAAATAATAAATGAATAAATGCAGAAGACATTATTTTTAAAACCAGTATACTATTTTATTCACTGCAAACCCTGTACTGTAATCCACTCAGTTTGGAATGTTCGAGACGATGACGAGTGCTTTTGTAGATGAGTACCCTGGTTTTTTGAGGAAGAAGAAGGTGCTTTTCACAGCTTTCATGTGCTTTGTAGAATTCTGCATCGGAATCCCCATGGTATACGAGGTGGGAGTTTATTACTTTGTTTAAAACATATTATTCAATTTCTGGAACAATAAAAACCTTATCACTAATGTGGTATAGAGTATTGAAAAAGCTTTTCATCTATGAAGTTGGTTTATCAGTCTAAGTCATGAGTACTCTGATTAATATATTAAAAATCCTTGTGGCTATTAAATTATGAGATATTAATGCCATCTTTATTTTTATTTAAAAAAAAAGAATATCTTTTATTAGGTTCACAAATTTAAGATGTTTCGCCACCATTTTCCTTCAGAGATTATGTAAATTGTTCAACAAAGGATGTTGGTATGGACAGTAGCAAAAACTGTACACATAATTTGTATTATAAATAATCCAATACTTAAGAAATTTAAGTTAAGATGATTAGTCAACCAAAGGATTTTTTTTTTTTATGTGATAAAACTATTTTAGCTTTCTATACAAAGTGAAGAGATTATTTCTGGTTTTGTCTACTATGGCACTCAATATTTTTATCTTTTTTTTTTACTGATGTGTTCCATCTATTCTTTGTCAAGGAATGCAAAAATTAATTAAATGGCTTTCCCTTTTTTTTTTTGAATTCTCAAAACCACATCAGAGTTTTGAGTCCAAAAAATAAAATCTTTCTTTAATGTCATCTTTGAAACAGAAACAATGAAACAAAAAAAAATGTAAATAGGAAAATAAAATCAGAGCATCTGGCAAAGAAAAGGTTTTGCAGGCGCTAACTACAAGATTTTTTTGATTTATCGAATTAAAATTCTTTTGATTGTGTTAGATATGTTTCCAGAAGGAGGTCTTAAAATTTGCTTTTATGTATGCTTCCTCTCCTGGTATTTATGTTCTTGTTTGTTTTGTTGTTGCTGTATTATTGTTATAGATAGCGGTATCTGATACACGATTTTTCGATTTTTTTTAACTTAAAAGTGATATTTATCTCTGTTATCTTACTTAGGAGTATTTCTTTTAACATCATAAACATCGCATCATTATCATCATCATTATTGTATTACTGCCACCTCTCATTA
The DNA here is from genome assembly GCA_033675545.1 of Elysia crispata. Taxonomy (NCBI): domain Eukaryota; kingdom Metazoa; phylum Mollusca; class Gastropoda; family Plakobranchidae; genus Elysia; species Elysia crispata. The sequence goes on along the minus strand of JAWDGP010003865.1, from coordinate 516,350 downwards.
GTATTTCTGTTATAATTTAGAGTTCGATTTTCGTATAAAAAAAAAAAACTCCTTAAATTTTTCAATGATATCTTACAAAGTTTGTAGGATGTGAAGTTTGTAAGGTCGTCAAGTATTTAATGCTAACAGTAATATATAAAAGACCTGATATTTTTTGGGGAGATACCTGAAGAATGCTTGATTATGTAAAAGGATTAATTTTTTATTGTGCAGGGAGGGATCTACCTGCTGACGCTGATGGACTGGTACAGCTCTTGCTTCTCCCTGATGCTGCTGTCATTGACTGAATGCCTGGTCATTTCCTGGATCTATGGTGTCGATCGCTTCACAAAAGACATTGAATTGATGATTGGCTTTCGTCCGTCAACTTACTGGAAGTTAATGTGGAAATATTTCACTCCAGCCATTGTGCTTGTGAGTTAACTGTAATTTTTTTTTTTGTAATATATAGCTTTATTTTTAATGTGAATGAACAAAAGAAGTAAAAAAAAGAACTGTCATTTAGTATGGGGTATTACTAAAGTGATAATTAATCCTAGCGCCCGTGATCGCTCAACATGGTATTGTACCACATTGCTCACTGACACCCAGTGACAATGTTGTTCAGTATACAATTTTTCGATAGGGAACAACACTTAGTTATGATCTTTTAACTTTTGCCAAGGATATTTCATCATTTTCTGATAAGGTTCTAGTTTTATTTTCTTTTTACCGTGTGTGAAGAGGTTGACTGTTTTCAAAGCTGTGATTTCTTTTATATGGCATTTAAATTCCTCAATCTTTGAGTAGTCAATTTGCTCAAGAAGACCTTGTAGATCAAGATAGTCTTGTAGATCCAGAGGAGGGTAATATAAATGAGGAGAGCAATAGCTGAGTCTGAAAAGGGAGGTGAAGAAGAAGAAGAAGAGTGCTCACAGCCTACATCTAGATCTGGATTCTGAACCTATCACAAATGATCCGAACAATCCTTTTCCTTTGTCCTCTACCCTTTGCGGTTTTGAAGTGGAACTATTTACCCTCAGAACAGGCCCAAATCTTGATTGTCTTGACTTTGACTACTCTGATTTCTTCAAAATTTATATTTCTGGCTCTTTCATGATCCTAGCTGCAGAGCAAACAAACCTCTTTGCTGTCGAAACTATAGGAGCTCAAACCCTTTTCAAAATTGTCACAGCAGATGACATTTCAAGAAGAAGTGTTATATTTGCTGATCAAAGATCATCAGAACTGCCTTTGGCAGGCACCCTGCGACTGTTTTGTTTTTGGATGTCTGATTTGCGATAAGATGTTTGACCCAAATCTAAGTGAATGTTTTTAACCATGAAAAAAATAATTGAGCAGTGGCAAATGCAAATTTAAATAAGAACAAAATACAATTTTTGACAATTTTTTTCTCTTTATTTTTTTTCCCAAACAGTAATAGTTAAAGGCTTATTTCAGCAACATGTGGTACCATATATTAATCAAAAGTGTATCTTTTTCTGCAAAATATGGTATTCTTTAAACATTTTTATCTCTTTTAGTTCAGACATATTTTTTTTCATTCTCTTTCACAGTCAGTGAGTTTATGAGCTTAAAGCATGCTTATTTTGAAATAAAAAAAACTTTTGTCCTTTAAAACCTTTTGGCATCATCATTTTGTTTGCAATGTTCCTAATGATATCTCTCCAATTTTTCAGTTCATCTGGACATTCAGTCTGAATCAGCTTCAGCGTGTGAAATTGGACAAGTACAGCTACCCTGATTGGGCTATAGTGCTTGGATGGGGCTTTGCTCTTTGTTCTGTCATTCCTGTCCCCATCTGTGCTACAGTCGCTATCTGTCAGGAGAAATCTGGAACAATTCTACAGGTATAAAATACACTTATATTGGATAAGTTAGACACTGTGCTTTTAGAAAAAAAATAGCACAGTTAAAGATACTGGAAATTTGGAAATTTTTGCTTGTCAATTCCTTTTTTTTTTTGAATGGGTAAAAATTGGAAGAATGAAAAGAGAATCAAGAGAAGGATGTATATTTCAAAATCTTGAAAGTTTCAACTGGTCTTAATTGAATGTAAATCCTCATGTCAATCTCCTCATTGTATTAAAAATTTTTTTTTTCTTAGAAAATCTTGAAGCTTATCCAACCAGCTGCAAATTTTGGGCCATCCCAGGCAAAGGACAAGGAACGGTATCTTGCCAGCCTAAACGAGTTTGATTGGCTGCGTCTGAGAGCAGTCAAGGCTGGGTTAGATTGGAGAACATACAAACACATGCAAACAACCAGCTCTAACAAGATGACAATAGATGATCCTCTTACAACAACAGTAAATATGGCCCCTTATGGTCCTCAAGAAGTAGAAAACAAGAACCTTGAACCATCTGCCCCAGTAGTTGATCCTCCAGCCTATGGAGTATGGCTGACAAATGGAAACGGATCTGCCCCTGGCATTGATATAAATGGTGCAGCTGTGATGAATGCTGACAGTAAAGCGGAGTCAGAATCTAAATGTTAGAGATTGTGCTTTGTCCTCTGTCTTAGTTTTATTGATCTTTTTTCTCACTTTGACATCTTCATGTCCTCTCTTCCTCTTTCTGTCTCTGTCTAAATTGAAATTTCTATCTGTCGTCTTATCTATAAAGTTGTAAATACCAGCAGGAAAATTTATTTGCTGAACTCAACAAATGAGGATGACTTTTTAGCTCCAGAGTTTGTTTTTTTTGTTTTTTTTTTCATTTTATGCTTTTAGCTATTTACTTTTCATTGCACATGTTTTGGTAGCAACTTTTCCGATTGTACTACAAATGATAACCCCTTTTTTTTAATATGATTGGGTGCAAGCTTGTGCTGGTGTAAAAAAAAAGAAAATCCAAACATTATTTCATCATTTACAAAGACATGAATAGAGAGAAACAGATATGATAGACATTACAAATAGATAAAAGACTACAAAGAGAGAGAGAGAGAGAGAGAGAGAGAGAGAGAGAGAGAGAGAGAGAGAGAGAGAGAGAGAGAGAGAGAGAGAGAGAGAGAGAGAGAGAGAGAGAGAGAGAAAATCACATATCATTTTTAGACTTATCAGTATGGGAATTGTTGTGCCATATAATTTAATCTCATCTTCATTCTGCATTTTTATAAAATCTAGGATTTATAGCGATGAAGCTTTAAAGCAAAGCAGGTAACAACTATTCATGATAATCTTAAAAACACCTCTGAAGATTCAAGAAAGGATTTAAAATGCTATTAGAATTTTGGCACTTTACATGTAGAAGATTTTCTTTGGCACATTAATTGAAAACTTGACGCTGTATCAATAAGTTAATGAACACTCCGTGCAACTTGCTAAAGAGCCATTTGTTTTGATTGTAAAGCATAACTCAAAATATCCTGGTTGAGAAGCACAGTAAAAAAAACAAAAATAGGTAGAGTGCAGCTCTAAAAGGTAACAAAACAAAACAAGACAAGTCACATGACTTTCCTTCTTTTGACCTCATGGCAAATCAGATATCTGTGGACGGAAATTTTACAGACATATGCCAAAATTTTAATTTTTTTTTAAACGATTTTAATACCTGTTTAATTTTTGTTTTACATCTTTTATGCTCTCCTATAATTGTAGCATAGTGTTGAGAATAAAAATCTTTATGTTCAATGTGTTGTGGAATTATTGAGATGGAGGTGAAGATAAGCTAATTATTTTTAACATAATTGACAGTAATTTTATAATAACATTCCACCAAACTTACCTGTAGTTTATCTTACACTCAGATTGTCAACGTCTTTTGCAATAATCGAAACAAGACAATCATAGTGAGGACATTTTTTTCTTGTATTTCAAGAAAACTAGTAATATTTTTTGAGGTATGTGAATGAATATCGTGGATTTCCTTAGGTAAAATTGATTATAGCTGCAGAACATGCTTCAATCTCAGCCTTGCCAAAGCAACACTATTTATATCTTGTTGCCTAACCTTTGGTCTTTCGTCTTTAACCGAAAAAATAAATACCCTGTGTTTCATATCTATTTTAGGTAATATATAAGCAAGATCTTTACTTACATGAATTCACTTATTCAGCTATGTGTCAAGCTCCAAAGCAAAGGGAATTTAAAAAGAGAAAGTTGTAAGTGGCCTCAAATGAAAAACTTGCATGTATTAGCTGTCAAGGTGACGGTGTTTGTTTTATTTTAAATTATTTCATTTTTTAATCTACATTCTTAAGGCAAATTTTATATCATTTTACAAATCCATAGTATTGAAGTTTTTTAAAACATCAAAGCAATGCAATAATTTATTGTCTAAAATTTAGTGTTGGAGCACACAAACAATTTGTCCAGAGAGCAACTTTTTTTTTGTAAAATTTTTTGTACAACACATGGCAAAAAGTTTAATAATATTGTTGAACTAGTGATGTTGTTTTATATCTTTTTGTTTCCAATGTCCGCCATGGTATTTTCTCATCAAGTATGTGCCTCCGGTATTAATTTTTGTTTTATAAATTTTGCATTTGACTTTTGTATGATAATTGTTAGAGTATGATAACTTATTATTTTTAACCGGGTCAGATGAAACAATTCTGAAAGAGTGAGACTGAGACCTGGAGAGAGAGAGAGAGAGAGAGAGAGAGAGAGAGAGAGAGAGAGAGAGAGAGTGTTAAAAATAAAAAAGGTGCACAAAAGATGGGATACAAAAAAAAAATGTGAGACTGGCCAAGATGAGAGAGAAAATAATAAGTTAACTTAAAGAGAGAGAATAATCCCTGTAGTGCAGAAAGATACATTGTGGGAGAGCAAGAAACAATGAAGGATAAATGAGATGAGAACAGAATGGACCTTTATGTCACTTTTCACTATTTTCTGATCATCGTAATCAAGTTGAGTAGCTTCTATGTTTCTCTGGATGTTGTGGAGCAACAGCATTCCTAAAAAACGCTCGAGTTTTCACCTGCTTGTTTGGTGCTTTCATGTACATTGATAGTATACATGGTATTGAAAACTTGCTTTTTAGCTCTATGAAAAATTTAAATTGCTTGAAAGTATTAGGTTGTGGTGTTTGAAATTATGTAGACAGATTACGTCATTTAAAAAATGGAATACATTTTTGTTTGAAATAATAAATTTGAAAAAGGAAAGAAAACATCCAGGTAGAGAGAATCCATTTTGATTTATAGCCAGTCATGATTGAAGATTTGAAAAAGATTCTGTTACAGATTTACAGAAAGTATCAGAAAATCTGGTTTGACATCGGCAAATTTAAAAAATGTGTTGAAATTCAGATTCAAATAGGTAGCAAACATTGTATCAAGACAAAAGAAAACCCCAATACGATTGTTATGAGTCCTTTTTTATACTTTATTCAAATTCATTCTGGTGACAAACAAGCTGATTGAGATTTTAATTTTTATCAATAAAAAACAGCTTCTATTATAACACTTATTATAAAGAGACATTGATCCTTTTTACAAAATTGGCCTTCATTTTTTTTTACAATGAAAATTGAACCTAAAGTTATTGCAATTGCTATTTTGAGCCTTTTGTTTTTTTCTCCCAGTGGCATCTAAAGAGAACTAATGATCTCCCTTTCTTATACTGTAAAGCAAAAAAAAAATTTTTCATGGAATACAGTGTGTGACATCCAGGGCAAATAATTAAAAAATGGCAGATAAATTAAAGCTGGTGCAAAATGAACGTAGTGATTGATTTCTCAATTTTTTAAAATAAATATTTAGAATACATTGCCTTTGGATATTAAAAGGCAGAAAACTCCTTTTCCAAAGAATCAAAATATCAAAATTCTTATGTATACATTGGAATTACCCTGGGTGCCTCACATGTCATTTACTCTAGATAATCCTTGTGACAGAAAACACCTGTCAGCCGTGCTGTTGTACAGTAGCTAAAATGTTGTTCTTATCAAAAGATTTTTGGAATTAAAAAAAATATATAAATTCATAGCATTGTCTCTTTTTTTTTTTTTTTGGAGTTGTGTGGTTTATTTTCATAGTATTGTCATAGCTGTGTGAATCTGAAAGTGATTTTATGGGTATTACAAAAGTAAACAAGATGCTTTCTAGACAATTCTCTCCCTCCCTCTCTCTCTCTCTCTCTCTCTCTCTCTCTCTCTCTCTCTCTCTCTCTCTCTCTCTCTCTCTCTCTCTCTCTCTCTCTCTCTCTCTCTCTCTCTCTCTCTCTCTCTCTCTCATTAGTGAATCATCTCATGAGAAACAAAACAATCTTGACATATCTTTGGCTGCATAGACACCCTTTCAAGCTATAAATCTTTTTGACTTGTTACCAATTACAAAATTATCCTATTACAATCTGACACAAGTGAAAGGAGGAAAAGCTTCGACCGAAAATGTTGCCTTTTTTAATTATGCATTGTTTAGTTAAGGTCACTTAATTACTCAGGCTCATGACCACAAGGTTTGGAGCTCCAACAGAGTTAATTTTCTACAAGTGTCACGAAAAAAACCTCACTATCTCACAGCTATATACTATTACGGCATAACTGAGATTTTTTTTTCTTTTCTTCGTTTCTTTGTTTATGTGAACGTACAACTTTTCAAACAAGTGGTCGTTTTCCATCTGGCTCTCTGTACTGTATATTTTAAAAAGCTTGGATCTGTGAGTTAGAAATTAATGCAAGTTGTTGAAATCTTGTATATTGGCTGGTAACAAGTAGTAATAGTGAAATTTATCTGTTTAAATGGAACCACAAAGACAATTAGCCTGAAGAGAAAATTAGCGATTTAAATACCTCAAAAATCTGTGAGCAATGTACTCAACAGAGCAAATATTATTGATATAATGCAATATCTTTTTGATGTGGCAGTGGATGCATACAAAGCTTTTGTACGTCTAAAACAATTTTTATATACCTCACTAAGCAAAGACCAAAAAGAGGTAAAAAAAAAAGTTATTAGTTTTTATGAAGTGAAAAATTTTATTAATTTTATATTTTAACACTTGTTAATATTTCAAACTCATCCTGATACCAAAAATATTTCTGAAGTTTTTACAACATAATTATGTGTTTCCTGCTGGGTAATTTTCTCTTTTAAGTATTTATGGTGTGTCAGTTTTTATCACATTCTTTTGGATCAGGAGCCATTTGTGTTTTTTCAAAATGATATCAACATTTTCAGACGATTTCCTTTTTTTTTTTATTTTAGTAGTGGTAACATATGATTTGCTGAATCTTTTTATTTTCATTAATAGTTACGTCTCTGACCCAGTTTTTACCTTCTATTATTGCTGTCATAGTCAAGGAAAAAACACAAGGAAAAAAAAAGAAATTGACATAGACTATGACAACAAATTCTTGTAAGGTCTTAAATTATCAGCTTAAATTAATTAAAAATCTATGATTCAAGACTCGCTTTGTAAGTATCTTTAGCCAAGAGTTGCAGTTACAAGCAAGTTTAATAGTTAGAATTCATTTCAATTTTTGCTATGAAGAAAGCTATTTCTTTAGGTAGTTGACAACAAAGTTTTATTTTACCTAATTAAAACATTTGGGCGCACCAACCTTCAAAATATAAAATGTCTAAAAGTATATTTTTCCTCACATTTGTTTCAAATAAATTTTAACATTGACCAACGCGTTTTTCGAGCTTAAAAAGGTTAAAAAATTTTCAACAAAATTTGTGAGTTTTGCAGAAAAGATAAAATATTTTTAAATCTTTTCAAATAGTTACTGAGGAAAAATCTGTCAACTATAATTAATTTCATGAGCTGTTTTTCTGCATTCACATTTTGAACATCAGACTGAGATGGGACGTTACAAGAGAATGTGTGCAAAAAGATTGATAATTTAAATAAGCTAAGGAAAAGATAGAATAACGGATGTTGACTATTGAGCATCATTCATTTGACTCGATATATTGCGCTAAAATGATAAATTGCTGGAAGATGTTTTTTTTTCCATTTTTCGTCATTAGCAGATTTAACATCAATATAATCTATTGATTTATCAATCTATCTATCATTCTCTCCTTCTATGCCTATCATCTATCACTCTTTATTCTGTTTTTCTCCATCATTCTTTATCACTCATTCTCTCTTTATCTGTATTTTATCACTATATCTTTCTGAATTTCAATACCTTTATCTTCTTTCTCTCTTTTAAATCCTCTTTTTTTTTGGCTCTTCCATTTTCCTTGTGTGTTTCTCTCTCTCTCTCTCTCTCTCTCTCTCTCTCTCTCTCTCTCTCTCTCTCTCTCTCTCTCTCTCTCTCTCTCTCTCTCTCTCTCTCTCTCTCTCTCTCTCTTTCTCTCTCTCTATCTATCCATCTATCTATCTATCTATCTATTTGACTATCTCTCTCTGACTTCATCTATTTACCTTTCTGTGCTTGATGGTTATATTAGCATTACGTGATAAAGCTGGACAAGAAGGAGCGTTTATGAAAATACAGCAATTATCTATCCATTTATCTATCTATCTGTTTATCTATCCGTGTGTCTATCGATCTATCTATCTATCTATCTATCTATCTATCTATCTATCTATCTATATATATATATATATATATATATATATGTACATATGTATATATATTTACAAAGATAGACAGATAGATATCCTTCATTTCAAATTGGTACATATGCACACTGGCTAAAGTGCTAAACTAGGAGAGTTTTCGGATATAAGTTTTACTTTTCAAGTATTTTTATGATACGCATGTTTAAGTACTCTTCCTGCACTCGAATCATGCACTTCATGAGTATAATTATGTGAGTGAAATGTATTAATATCTACCCATTTGTCTATTTCTCTCTCTCTATCTCTCTCTCTCTCTCTCTCTCTCTCTCTCTCTCTCTCTCTCTCTCTCTCTCTCTCTCTCTCTCTCTCTCTCTCTCTCTCTCTCTCTCTCTCTTGTCCTCTTGTCTCTTATCTGTAAAGTTTTCAATAGGTCAAGCACCAGTGTTTAATCATAAAAGCAGTGCCTGTATAAATATAGAACTGCTAGAGAAGATACGTTGAGTGTATATTTCTCTTTTCTTCCTTTACAGTTTTGTTTTTTAACTGAGAAAGTAACTGATTTATAATTTTACATGGGCCACATAGTTGTGCAAGAAAGTGAAAACCGAAATAGTTGCTAAAAGTCACGTGATTCTTATCTAGCCAACTAGCATCGGAAACGGTTGTGTGTGTACAACCAAATGACTCGGAACTTCGCATAGCTTACAAAATAAAACATGAAAAAATGATTGTGGAAAAAAGAAAAGAACTTGTCAAAGTTTTTTTTTTTTTTTGTTTTTTTTTTTGGCTCGATTTAAGTTGTCACAACTGATCACCTGTGACAGGTGTGACTTGTCTTGCAGTTGCAGGCAAAGCTAATCATGTATTTTTGGCTGAGTTTCCTAGGTTTGATTGGACTTTACTGTAAGTTTATTTCGTTTCATTTAAGTTTTTTTCAAAAATGTAGATTAATATTGCAATGGAAGATGGAAAAATTATTTAGAGTTGGTTTTTTTTGTTTGTTTGTTTGTTTGTTTGTTTTTGTTCTTAGATTTCTTAATAAAAAACAAACAAAATGTTCATAAATATTAAAAATAATTTCTTTAAGCCTAACGACGCTTTTGGCTTTAAGTAATGAAATAAAAAGGATTCCTGGAAGAAAACATTTTCTTTGTATTTCTTAGCATTTTATAATAATCTGTGGGTGTATTTTTGCTGCTTACTTTCTTTAAAACATTTTCTGAGAGGAAGAAGAGAAGCTATGATTTCTCCCACTATCGTCTACTATAACAAGAGTTGTATTTTCGATACAGGAAAACAGCAACTGTTAGTCCATACTCTCTAAACCTAATAAAAGATCATTTACAACACTTATTTCAAGGCTATGTAGATACGCTCAAGATTTGTCTCAAGCTATGTGGTTTATTTACTTTTTCATCTTTCAACATGGCAGTGCTTCGATTTGTAGCTCATCAATAACATGTTCGATTGTAGATATGCTAATACACCGAATAATTATAAGCACCACTAAGAGAATGGCTGAGGCATGGAACTCGCGTCCTGAACATGAGAGAGCCTATTATTCACAGCTAAGAAACCCAATGCTAATGAATGCTTTTAGGTTCTCATCCTCTCAATCTTGCCGTTTGTGGGTGACCTATTTGCCTCAAAGAAATAAGGTCTCTATATGATGCTTTATCATCTAAAAGACCTGAGGTTAATGTCTTCTTCCTTAACACGTCCGGCCAGCATGTAGCACATCTCAGAGACCTGTAGTTAATGTCTTCTTTACTAACACGTCCGGCCAGCATGTAGCACATCTCAGAGACCTGAAGTTAATGTCTTCTTTTCTAACACGTCCGGCCAGCATGTAGCACATCTCAGAGACCTGAAGTTAATGTCTTCTTTTCTAACACGTCCGGCCAGCATGTAGCACATCTCAGAGACCTGTAGTTAATGTCTCCTTTTCTAACACGTCCGGCCACCATGTAGCACATCTCAGAGACCTGAAGTTAATGTCTCCTTTTCTAACACGTCCGGCCAGCATGTAGCGCATCTCAAAGACCTGTAATTAATGTCTTCTTTCCTAACACGTCCGGCCAGCATGTAACGCATCTCAGAGACCTGAAGTTAATGTCTCCTTTTCTAACACGTCCGGCCAGCATGTAGCACATCTCAGAGACCTGTAGTTAATGTCTTCTTTTCTAACACGTCCGGCCAGCATGTAGCGCATCTCAGAGACCTGTAGTTAATGTCTTCTTTTCTAACACGTCCGGCCAGCATGTGGCACATCTCAGAGACCTGCAGTTAATCTCTTCTTTACTAACACGTCCGGCCAGCATGTAGCGCATCTCAGAGACCTGTAGTTAATGTCCTTTTTCCTAAAACGTCCGGCCAGCATGTAGCGCATATCAGAGACCTGTAGTTAATGTCTTCTTTTCTAACACGTCCGGCCAGCATGTAGCGCATCTCAGAGACCTGTAGTTAATGTCCTTTTTCCTAAAACGTCCGGCCAGCATGTAGCGCATATCAGAGACCTGTAGTTAATGTCTTCTTTTCTAACACGTCCGGCCAGCATGTAGCACATCTCAGAGACCTGTAGTTAATGTCTTCTTTACTAACACGTCCGGCCAGCATGTAGCGCATCTCAGAGACCTGTAGTTAATGTCTTCTTTACTAACACGTCCGGCCAGCATGTAGCGCATCTCAGAGACCTGTAGTTAATGTCTTCTTTACTAACACGTCCGGCCAGCATGTAGCACATCTCAGAGACCTGTAGTTAATGTCTTCTTTACTAACACGTCCGGCCAGCATGTAGCACATCTCAGAGACCTGTAGTTAATGTCTTCTTTACTAACACGTCCGGCCAGCATGTAGCGCATCTCAGAGACCTGTAGTTAATGTCTTCTTTACTAACACGTCCGGCCAGCATGTAGCACATCTCAGAGACCTGTAGTTAATGTCTTCTTTCCTAACACGTCCGGCCAGCATGTAGCACATCTCAGAGACCTGTAGTTAATGTCTTCTTTCCTAACACGTCCGGCCAGCATGTAGCGCATCTCAGAGACCTGTAGTTAATGTCTTCTTTACTAACACGTCCGGCCAGCATGTAGCACATCTCAGAGACCTGTAGTTAATGTCTTCTTTACTAACACGTCCGGCCAGCATGTAGCGCATCTCAGAGACCTGTAGTTAATGTCTTCTTTTCTAACACGTCCGGCCAGCATGTAGCACATCTCAGAGACCTGTAGTTAATGTCTTCTTTTCTAACACGTCCGGCCAGCATGTAGCACATCTCAGAGACCTGTAGTTAATGTCTTCTTTTCTAACACGTCCGGCCAGCATGTAGCACATCTCAGAGACCTGTAGTTAATGTCTTCTTTTCTAACACGTCCGGCCAGCATGTAGCGCATCTCAGAGACCTGTAGTTAATGTCTTCTTTTCTAACACGTCCGGCCAGCATGTAGCGCATCTCAGAGACCTGTAGTTAATGTCCTTTTTCCTAAAACGTCCGGCCAGCATGTAGAGCATCTCAGAGACCTGTAGTTAATGTCTTCTTTTCTAACACGTCCGGCCAGCATGTAGAGCATCTCAGAGACCTGTAGTTAATGTCTTCTTTTCTAACACGTCCGGCCAGCATGTAGCGCATCTCAGAGCTACTTCGACCCTCACTGCGGTGGACGCCAGGTGATTGTACACCTGTTCGAGTGGAGGTGGGAGGATGTTGCGGCCGAGTGTGAGCGCTACCTGGGGCCTAAAGGCTTCTGTGGAGTTCAGGTAAGAAGTGGGGGCAGGGAAAATATGGGTTGGATTTAATATGAAAAGATAGGGTTGGAAATATTGAATTTAAAGTAATAAGAATGGTTGTTTCGACCAATATCCGAATATTTATGATCAACAAATAAGTAATTTTATAAACTTATAATGCTTATTTTACAAAATGCATTTTGAAGAAGAAGCCAAATGCGCATATCTATCTCTCCTTTGTATCTATCTCAAGCTCTGTCAATCTATTTATGTCTCTATCTATCTATCTCCTCTTCATTTCTCATTCCTCTCGATCTCCTCTTCTTTCTCATTCTTATTTTTCTACTGTTTCTTTTCACTATCACCTTTCTTTTTTTCTATTATCTCCCAATATATCTCTTTCTCTCTACCTATGCCTATCTATCTATCTATCTATCTATCTATCTATCTATCTATATATATATATATATATATCTGTCTATCACCAGCTCACTCGAAAAATATTTACACATACTGGTTAAATGATAGGCGGTAGTTTTACCCCAGTTCCTTTCGATGCATGAATTTGTAATAATATGTAAATTTAATCACCCCCTTTTTTAACAATTACTAACTAGTCCACAATAAACTAAAAATAAATTCCTTTAGACAATTCTCCTGGCTACAGCTCGATATTGTAACGAGGCTACTGTCCTCCCAGCAATATGTTATTTACGATCGTGTCCTTAAAACTAATTTTTTGTTAGGTGTCACCTCCAAACGAAAATGCAGTTGTGAAGTCCAACCCCTCTCGCCCATGGTGGGAGCGCTACCAACCTGTCAGCTATCACCTAAACACCAGGTCTGGGGATGAAAAAGATTTCAAGGACATGGTAGATAGGTGTAAGGCTGTTGGTGTCAGGTAAGCTAATATGGGGGAAATGGTTATAAGAGTGACTATGAACATGATGATGAGTATAGGGATGGTGATGATGATGATGATTATAGTAGTAATAATAATAATAATGATAGTAATAATAATAATAATAATAATAATAATAATAATAATAATAATAATAATAATAATAATAATAATAATAATAATAATAATAATAATAATAATAATAATAATAATACTTTTTAGTCCAGATGGGAGATTTTTCATTTGGTGCCAGTTATGGTGCTGATGATGATAGTGATGTGTTGTTGATGATAATGAGGAGAATCTTTCTCTCTTGTTTTTAAAATTATTTTCTGACACTGCAAAGGTCATAAGGTTAACAATTTGGAATTCGCATTTAAAAACGACACAATTTCTGAGAATGACAAAGTAAGTGCAGCCGGAATTACAATGAGAGCATTATTATTTCGTTCTTTTCGAGAAAACAAAAATAAGTTAAAAATAATAGAAACTTTTTTTTTATGAAATAAATATATCTAAAGTTATTAGTTTTATATAGCAATTTTTATCCAAGTCATCTATGTGGCGTGCTATGTGAAAACATCAGATGATCGGCGGAGGGTAAATAAGAAGTTCTATTTCTCTTGTTAACACGAGTCATTGATCTTAGCTGGTGTTAAAACACGGTTCGGTTATTAACCAGGAAAAGGTTGAGATAAGAATTACATATTAAAAAAGTAGTATTGTTCAATTGGAACCGTTGATTTTCTCTTCATTTTCTATGGATCTTGCATGTCTGTGTGTTCGACACTACGTCTGGCAACTGACAGGTGGCATCCTGGAGAAGTCTTGCTCTTTGTTTTAATTTATATATATATATATAACTGTTTTGACAAACACATGAGTCGTTGGCAAAAGGAAAGGAGTATCGCATATGTTTAGATTAAGATAATATTATCGAATAGACTTAACATAACGGAAGAGAAATATTCTTCCTCTGTTTAACTTTCTACAATTACACCGATGACTTAGTAAAACAAGTTCAAAATACTCTTATGATTATGCTCAATCATCTCCCCCCCCCTCTCTTTCTCTCTCTCTCTCTCTCTCTCTCTCTCTCTCTCTTTCTCTCTCTCTCTCTCTCTCTCTCTCTCTCTCTCTCTCTCTCTCTCTCTCTCTCTCACTCTCTCTCTCTCTCTCTCTCTCTCTCTCTCTCTCTCTCTCTCTCTCTCTCTCTCTCTCTCTCTCTCTCTCTCTCTCTCTCTCTCTTTCTCTCTCTCACTCTCTCTCTCTCACTCTCTCTCTCTCTCTCTCTCTCTCTCTCTCTCTCTCTCTCTCTCTCTCTCTCTCTCTCTCTCTCTCTCTCTCTCTCTCTCTCTCTCTCTCATTCTCTCTCTCTCTCTCTCTCTCTCTCTCTCTCTCTCTCTCTCTCTCTCTCTCTCTCTCTCTCTCTCTCTCTCTCTCTCTCTCTGATAATAAAGCAGAAATAGTAGTCCTATGACGGTCTAGCCTCGAAGATGTAAAGTCTTGGAATTAGAATACGGACGTTCTGGGTTTAATTCCCTGCTGTGCTCTCGACAGGTGAGATCAGATCCCAGCCGCATCAATGACTTGACAGAAAGCTATTACCTTCTTATCTTATAAGCATCTTTGGGAATACTCAGGGACATAAAATTAAGCAAACAAAACGATAGTGTGTATTGAACAAAAGCTGCTCGTTCGTCTTATGGTCTGCATCAAAACACGCATACCTGCACACATACATGAACCTGGACAGGGGGAAGAAGTCGTCACCTTCAATCAAATTCATGTTTAAAATATTCATACTCGTATACAACTGCATGCATTTGTATGTTGCATACATCTTTGGAAGCAGAGTAGATTTTCCAAAGGCTAATGTATTTTTCTAAAGAACGCGAAATATCTTTACTTCGAATCGGTGTAGCATATTGTTCAGTCAGTAGTGGTTCGATAGTTGGTTGGTTTGCGTATGATAAAACATGTGGGTTTGGATCCTGTCTAACTAATTTTATGCATAGCTTGATATTAAAAACCAACGTTTTGTTTTGTTTTTTGTTTTTGTTTTTGAACAGATTTTTTTAAAAGACTTAAAAAGCGTAAAACTGATCAAGAAAAGTTCAAGAGACAGTTGACGCATGCAACCAAGGTCCATAAAGAGGGTGGATTTTTTTTTTTACTTCTTTCCTTCTCAATTCCTATTTCCCTTAAATTTCACCACATGTCTTTGACCATGGCCTGGCAGAATCTACGCGGACGTCGTGATCAACCATATGGCCGGCTCAGATAGGAAGGGACTTGGCACAGGAGGTACAAGCTTTGACGGGGCTACCGGCGACTTCCCAGGGGTTCCATTCTCAGCAGATAACTTCCACTCCGCTTCAGACTGCGGTGCTCGGGGAGATATAAAGCAAGTTTCTCTTTCTCTTTGTTTTATTTGTTTTTCTTTATCCAGCTTTCGTTGCCTCTATCTCTGTTTCTTCCTGATTGTTATAGTTTTTAAAGAACCTACTCTCTACGACAGCAAAATACACGAAGAGGACGGTTAGGACGCATTCAAGGTCTGAAAGATGTTTTAGTATTTTACCAATAAAATAAGACAGCAAAACGAAGTTCAAACCAACTGCGGCCAAAAAATAAACAAAAAAAGATTATTCTTTGTCCCACAGTAAGGCCATTCAACAAAAAAGGCAAATTGTATTGTATTATATATGGTCTGACTAGTTTTTTGCTTAACCAATTTTTTTCAATGCATTTTGATGAAGATTCTCGTTTTAGCTACTTTTCTGTCTTAGAACAAAAGGAAAAGCATCGTCAAGAATAAAAGACAATAGTCTCACGCACTGAAATAAGCTGAAATATGCGTTGCAGCTGCATTATGTCACACACATTATAACTATGAATTCTTTTCACATGAATAAAGACAAAAACATGACAAGAAACTGATGCAAACAACTCAAATAAGACTCCAATAATCCTCTGCTGGTTTTATTGATTTTTAGTCCGTAATTATGTAGAACGTACTGACAGTACTTTACAAAAAATTATTGATTCTTGTCATATGTTTAGATCTTTTTGCAACAAATAAATTTCATAAACATCTTTATTCTATAAAGGAATCGAAAAACGTCAGATCAACATTTGTTTATCTTTGAAAGTCACCTTTTACACATGCACTCTGTACTCTTGGTCACCCACAGCTACCAGGTGTCCAGTCAAGTTCGTAACTGCGATCTGTTAGGACTGAGGGACCTCGACTACTCCCAGAGTTATGTCCTAAACAAGGTGGCTGCCTACCTCAACAAGCTGATAGACCTGGGCGTGGCTGGCTTCAGAGTGGACGCTGCCAAACACATGTGGCCAGACGATATCTCAGCTCTTCAGAAGAAGGCAGGCTTTAAACCACTGGGATTTAATAAACTTTAGGGAAAAAATCAATACATCAGGGATGGCAAACAGCTTAATTGGTTTAATTGAAGACTGACAATACAGAGATTCACAGTTTGATCACTGGTTGGATCTCATCTAAGAATTCGTTGAATCAGAAAAATTAAAATCTTTGATATCTCTGTTAGAACACTAAGGGGTGGTCTGGGTTCCATTCTCTTCTTTGTTTATTTAGAAAACGTTCACATTGAAGTCAGAATCACATTATTCAAAACAAAGACATACTTCGAATCGCAGCCAAAAGGAACAAGACAGAATTAAAGATCTGTTAAGAAACTAAGAAGATTTGAAGAAAACGAAAAACTAAGTTAGCCTATTCATCACAAATTTATAGGTCTTGAAAGAACAGAGCAGTCCTCATCTTCAGCCCTCATTGAGGTGAATCCTTCTTTCAAAATAAGAAAATATCTTAAATTTCAGAGAAAAATACATCCATATGGTTCCCCTATAAAAAGCCATATCTCTCAACTATAGAAAATTATGACTGTAACCTTATGTAACGGGACAGTGAAAGATTTGCTGTGCAAACGGTCTCTTTGAAATGGCTATCATTGATACCAATGCATCAGTGATTTTTTTTTTCAGCTACAAGATTTACCTGAAGGAGGGAAGCCTTTCTTCTGCCTGGAGGTCATCGACTTTGATTCCGAGGCAGTCAAAGATCGTGAATACTTCAGTCTGGGTTACGTCACTGGTATGTGGAGCGAGGAGCATTTTTAACAGAATAGAAGAGATCGTATCACAGAACAAACAGCCGAAAATATATTTAAAAAAAAAAACACTCGCACCAAATTTAAAATTAATGTGATCTTTTCCAACAATATTTCTTAGCAAAGTTCGGATAGAATAGAAGGATATAGAAGTAATATAGCAGTAAGAGTGATAAAGGCTGGCTTTCAACTAAGGATGTTGTATTGAGGAGGATTTTTCGAATTATTTATACCGTTTTTAGACATAAAATATTGCCTCTCAAGAGATATAAAAACTGCTCACATCCAGGTGTTTCATTTGTGGTAAGATCGCTCTGATCCGACATCATTGAATGTGGTTGTACAAGATATCTCTACAAAAAATATTACTTTTCATGTTAATGTTTATCGAAGCGAAGATGACATTTTTAGTTGAGTCCTGCGATTTTGTAGGTCGTAGATTGCATTAAGGTCGCAGTTTCTAGTCAACGTCTGACAATGCATGTGTGGCGTTTTAAGTAGGAATGCAATCACTGTATAGTGGAGAATGCCATTTTCATCTTCGAACAATGACCATATTGGCCAACTTTCTCCACACCAGAGTTCCGGTACCACCAGAAGGTGAAGGACGGTGTATCCAGCTTTAACCGCCTCAAGGACGTCCAGGACGCCGGCTGGAGTATGGTGCCCTCAGACAAAGCTCTGGTGTTTGTAGACAACCACGATACACAGAGGCAGATGGGCACGCTCAACTATAAGGCATGTATGGGTCAGGGCACAATGGGTTAGGTTATATAGAAGTAGCTTGAAACGTTATATCAGCAACAAAGAAGTTGCAAGCATCATGATTCCAAACGTTCAGCAGTAACATTCTGACATTAAGAACGAAGCTGAAAAAATAATATGAACTAAATTCCATACATATTAAAGCTCCTTTTTATTTTTTGATTGCCGCTATCCTAAAAAGACACTTTTTATTCTTTTTTATTACTGTTATTATTATTATTATTATTATTATTATTATTATTATTATTATTATTATTATTATTATTATTATTATTATTATTATTATTATAATATTACTATTATTATTTATATTACTTTTATTTTTTCCACATAGTTGATAAATATCGACATAACAAACGAGAAAAAGAAAAAGAAAAACTAATAATATGACGAATGGGGTTGCCCCTTCATGAAATTTTCTTTAGTTTTTATTGTGCTTGCCTTTGTTCCAAATAACGAAGGCTGTTTTGAAGGAACGCCCTAAATTTGCTACATCTTCTCAGATTTATTTAAACTTGTTCAAAACAATTCGGAGCCTTTTGGATACTGGTGAGCCTCGTTCCTAGAGGACTCCTTCCCATTCATTTATTAATTACATAATACGGAAAATAATGTTTTATTTTGGTGGATTCTGCCAACGGTTAAAAAAAAAGATACAGGAGGTGTGTGTGTGTGTGTGTGTGTGAGTATCAAGAGATAATAGATAGAGAAAGAGAGACAGAGAACCAGAGGGATAGAGAGAGACCATATTGGATAGTAGAGTAACGTGGTATAAGCTATGAACAGATAGAGAACGAGGGGGAAAGGGTCAATTTAGAGGGTGGGACAGGAGTGACAATGTGTTTAGATTGTTTTGAGACATTAATGTCGATTCGTGTTAAAGTCTCGAAATCAAATCAATGAAGTATAAGATCTTGGCAAAGCTGCCATACATGGTATACATTGTACAATCTGACGTGGCATCCCTTTTACAGCGCGGCGACCAATATAAGCGTGCGGTGGCCTTCACCTTGGCTAATGACTACGGTTTGGTGAGGGTGATGAGTAGCTTCAGTTTCCGGCGCAAAGACGAAGGACCTCCCCACGAGGCGGACTATTCTATTAAGAGTGTGAGCATCAATTCTGACGGCACGTGTGGCAACAGATGGGTGTGTGAGCACAGGTGAAGCACCGGAGCAAGGATAAGTTTTCTGGTTTTCTTCCTTTGAAGATCAATAAAATAGTGAGGTAAAAATGAAAGGAGCATTGAGAGAGGAAATTGGTGGAAATATAAAGATCATTCATATCACTATTCCGCACCCTTCATAATTTTATACAAGTTTTAATCTGGCTCCTCTTCATTGCCTTATCAAGCAAGTGGCACATCTTAGAACATGCATATATGTATATATGTATATATATATATATATATATATATATATATATATATATATATATACACACACACACACACATTTTTACATAGCAATGGCTTCATGCGAAATACCTTTGCCCGACCCTTTTGCTTACTGCCTGATAATTATGTAACGTCCTAATATATATATATATATATATATATATGTATGTATATAGCATAATTATAGTTTTATATTGGGTATCAAAAGGTCGACTTTAATAATGATATCTTTGATAACGACCCATCACGACCTCTGTCTATTCGCTCACCAGGTGGAACATGATAGGAAACCTGGCCCGGTTCAGGACAGCCGTGCATGGCGAGAAGGTTACAAACTGGGTGTACAGAAACCGGGTGCTCTCCTTCAGTAGGGGGCACAAGGGATTTTTCGCCATGAGCCGCACAGATTTCACTGTCACCAGAGATACAGGTAGGGCAGCTCCATCTCATCCACTCCCCTCACAGATTTCACTGTCACCAGAGATACAGGTAGGGCAGCTCCATCTCATCCACTCCCCTCACAGATTTCACTGTCACCAGAGATACAGGTAGGGCAGCTCTATCTCTTCCACTCCCCTCACAGATTTCACTGTCACCAGAGATACAGGTAGGGCAGCTCTATCTCTTCCACTCCCCTCACAGATTTCACTGTCACCAGAGATACAGGTAGGGCAGCTCTATCTCTTCCACTCCCCTCACAGATTTCACTGTCACCAGAGATACAGGTAGGGCAGCTCTATCTCTTCCGCTCCCCTCACAGATTTCACTGTCACCAGAGATACAGGTAAGGCAGCTCTATCTCATCCACTCCCCTCACAGATTTCACTGTCACCAGAGATACAGGTAAGGCAGCTCTATCTCTTCCGCTCCCCTCACAGATTTCACTGTCACCAGAGATACAGGTAGGGCAGCTCTATCTCTTCCACTCCCCTCACAGATATCACTGTCACCAGAGATACAGGTAGGGCAGCTCTATCTCTTCCACTCCCCTCACAGATTTCACTGTCACCAGAGATACAGGTAGGGCAGCTCTATCTCTTCCACTCCCCTCACAGATTTCACTGTCACCAGAGATACAGGTAAGGCAGCTCCATCTCATCCACTCCCCTCACAGATTTCACTGTCACCAGAGATACAGGTAAGGCAGCTCCATCTCTTCCGCTCCCCTCACAGATTTCACTGTCACCAGAGGTACAGGTAGGGCAGCTCCATCTCTTCCGCTCCCCTCACAGATTTCACTGTCACCAGAGATTACGCTCAAGCCAAAACATACAGCTTTCCCTGCCCCCCTTCCCCCTCTCTCTCTCTCTTCCTCTCTCACACACACACTCTCTCCTTCCCTCTCTCTCTCCATCTTTTTCTCTCTCTCACACACACACTAACTGCCTGCGAAACACGCAACAAATATCACAGACCTTAACCTCTCACATCTATATTCTGTTGTTTTCCCCGCTTCAGGTTTACCTGCTGGAGAGTATTGCGACTTAATCAGTGATTGCGCCATGACAGTATCAGTTGACACCAAAGGAAGTGCCACATTCAGCCCAGCTCACTCGTCAGAGCCGTTTGTAGCTATAATAACAGGTGGACATTCGTGATTGAAATAATGCTTATATGATAGTATTAGTTGTTTGTTTTTTTCTGAGCAAATCTATTTACACTGAAACTATTTACACAGTTTTCTAGCTATGGAAGTGTTATAATACATGTATGTATATCTCTTACCGATAGAGCGCCCAGCTCCACTGAACTATCACCGATCTTTAAGCCTGTGAGAAGGGTTTGCGTACCATAAATGATACATGTACATGTATTTGGCGTATACCTGAGTAATAAGTCACCAGACTACCAACATAGTATGCAAGAGATATTTTTTAACAAAACGGGTGCTAAACAAACCTGAGGGAGACCGCAGGCCCTGCTTTCTGCAGGATCTCTGTGTTGGAGATTTAAGAAACGATATTGTTAAATCACTATCCAATCTGACACGGACATGTTTGATCGGCCTGGAAAAAAAGGACTGTGACTTAAACTATGTGCGAGTAAGCTCTATTTATGAGTCAATAATTACATAATCATGTGGTCATCCAATCAATGTGGGATTCTTTATTGGTAAACACTTGTAATAAGTCAAACATTTATGCTCATAAAAACTCTCAAAATTAGAGTGAACTTTTTGGGGCGGGGTTCAAGTTGACAGCATTTAAATGCAACATTTAACTTAACTTTCAAGGGAAAAAAAGTGATTCTTGAAATTTCTTAACCGCCTTTATCTTTTCAATAGAAATCAGTACTAATGCATGTAGGTATGGAACATCATTCTTGTCCTCAGAGGAAAAGGCGAATCAGACTGACTCACTGAACACTAAGGACAGCGACAGCGGCAGCCCTAAAGTTCAGAGCAAAGATAAGCCGGTCGGGGATGCCCCTAGTCCTCCTGTCCAAGTTTCACCTACGGTCTTTGGTGATGTCACACTGGACCATACAACACAAGATCCTGTCAGGGATCAGGAACCAAAACAAATAAGCGTCCCAAAACCAAGAGCAGACAACGATCGAAAAGGAAAGTTGCCGATTGCTTCAAACTTTAACTCGTCAAACGTCAGCAAACAACCGGATGCAGTTGCTCAGAATGGCAGCGACTTCCGGCGGACGGTTATAGTGATTGAGAGAGAAACCAGGCCCGGCCAAAACGTCTTCATCAGAGGAGGTCTGGAGTCGTCCCTCACATCAGGTAGGTTGCATGCAGCGCAAGAGATAAGTCAAGATTGTCTCGGCAAATTTGAGACCTTTTTTTTTTTTAATGGATTAGGAAAAAACGTTAACATTAGCTCTTCCATATCTTATCTTCAGGATTTAAGTTAAATAGCTATTTTTAAACATTGCTCCAATGTCAGATAGGATTGTTTCATCTCAAAGCATTAACTTTCTCGGGAATAGAGCAATGGGAAAACTACGAGGTTGGTAAGGTTTTAAAAGAGTCCACGTGTATAGAGATAACGCAAATTAATTGATTAGGACTGTAATCTTTGTACATATTTTTTGGATGTTCTTGTTGCTGTTTTTTCTGTTTTGGGTGTTGAGAATGATGATGTTCTTTTTTGTTTTTGCTCTTTTTTTGTAGAAACTAACCACTTAATTCGTTTTACAAAAGTGATTTAATTAAACATATCAAATCATCGAATGAATCATTTAGCCTACCTCTCTCTTATTTTGGACCCAAACATAACTAATCTGTTAAACCAACCTTTTCTCATATTAAAAAGATTTGACTGATTACAAGTTAGTAATAAACCATTAAATAAACCATTTCAAGTCATCCTAATAACCTAGTAGTGAGCTAGCAAGTTCTGCAGTCAAATCATTATAGTTTATATCTGCTTATCTGTTCCGTTGGATACTGCACACTATAAAATATCTTTCGTTCATTCTAACCCCGCAATGTTTTTTCCTATGCCTTTGTCGGGCTATCTGTTTCCAACATATCATTTTGTTATCCTCCATCCTCTTGCAGGATGCACCTGGGATGTGCAAACCAGCCCCTGTAGCATCCCAATAAGGCACTTCCAGGATTACTCCGACGACGACTATCTAAAAGTAAGAATTGGCCTCATGGGATGTGTCAATTGTAATGGAAAGGAGATCGTACTCGTTGCAAAATTTAGACAGACACAAAATATGTGTGTGAAGAAAAATATCATGCTCACTTGGAGATCATACATTAATAACTATTCCAGCATGTTTCTTTAAACATGTACACTTGTTTTTACCGTCTAGGGAAAAAATGGTATAAAAATTGCTATTGTTGCCACGTGTATATGTCTTGTCCTTTTATTTCTAGTTTTCTATGAGATATGTTGAACTTGATGCCATTAAATGATATTACAACCGACCATGTTAGTATTGCATGAAATCACTATTGATTGAGTTATACATTGTATCTTAATCGACATCTCTGGGTGACGAAGGATACACACATTATACTGCACATGATGCACTCATTTACTAAATTATTTAGAGGTAACCTTAGGTAGTAGTACTAGTACCGTTGAAATTTTTGTCATTCACTCTGGTACTCATGTTCACTTTCTCTCCACCCCCACCCTCCTCCCTCCCTGCCCCCAAACCCCTCTCACGTCTGTCTTCTGGTCTGGTCATAGCTGAACTCCTGGCGGAAGGGTGACCACTTCCTGGACTGGAATGGTGCAGAGCCGAAACAAGATACGTTTCTAGGGAAGCAGGCTTCGGGCACTCCAGCTTTCTTGTCCACAACAGATAATGATCCCAGCGGCATCAGCAATCTCATAGAGTAAGGCTAATGTGTATGTAACAGCTGGCTTATCTTTTATGATTCTGCCTGTCATGTAATATACGTTAAATGTTATTGTAAGATTAAGAGTCCTGCAACATGGATTGGATCCGGTGAGCTCATAAGTACAGATTAATATTGGACTTTCTCTTGTAATAATTTGTTTGCACGATGACTTTTTTTTTCAACTAATCAGTAATGAAATCTTTTCTGAACTAAATTTGGTATTGCTAGTGTGTACAAGTTTCATATTTTAACGGTTTATCTTGCTATGACTTCATGCTCTAGCGATAAGCAGAGCTGATTGTGTGATTGCCAAGCCAGCCTTTATTTTCATATACATTCATAATGACAGTCTTAAGGAAAGGCTCTTTCTTAGTTCCTGCTTCTCACATTTGTTCAACTCATAGTAATACTGCAGATCATTTTTTTTAAGTTAAGTAGACTAATTCAATTACATGGACCACACTTACTGAAAGAATCATATTCTTTCTATATCACAATCTATTGGGTTTACCTACTTTTTATTTTCACAGTCACGAAATAATTTAAAAATAGTAAAGCCTCACCATTTCTTTCATTGCCAATTAGACTGGAACCAGAAGTTCAGTTTCGAAAATATTCATGCTGTCAATTATCAGCGAGTGGTCTATACACTCACAACTAGGTCTCCAGAGATAAATGTATCTTGCAACCTCACATCATTATCACTAGTATATACGTCGATACTATAATGATTTGTGTAATGGTGTCAGGAACGCTTTTCAAGTTTTCATAATAAGGCTGTAGCATTATGAATAAAATTAGAGTTTCCATGGTACCTCTATCTAGGAAGTCTATCGAATGGGTACCTTTTTAACATAGACATGATTATTTCATCTTTGCTCTTAAGTGTATCAAATTCAAATTCTAAGTTTATTCCGCCATTATTCTCTCTTTATTAACCAGATGGGGCGACTATGACTGGATAGTGGACATTGAGATGGACTGTGCACGGACTCAGAATGGCTATTTCCAGGTCAGGGCACTGGTCAACGGTCTCATGGAGCGTAGGTTCCGCCAAGCAGTTGGTCCGTGCAAGGGGGACGGAGCACCTGCCACGGTACCATTTGAATCCAAGTACCACATAGGTCGCTGTGGCTACCTGAATTTATTCACCTTCGGCATGGAGGAGTGTCAGATCCTCGACCTTCTTTAGAGAACTGTGGCAGTTCCATATGATTATGAGGTTGGGTGAGAAAGGACGAGACAGGCCCGGATAAGGGGGGTGGGAGAGAGAGGGAGAGAGAGAGGAAAGAGAGGGGGGGGAGAGAGAGAGAGAGAGAGAGGGAGAGAGAGAAAGAGAGAGAGAGAGAGAGAGAGAGAGAGAGAGAGAGAGAGAGAGAGAGAGAGAGAGAGAGAGAGAGGAAAGCCTGAAAGAATGCTGAGACACTTACGGGGACAGATATGCTTCTTTGCATGAAAATAAAAACTAAAGCAAAGTACAGAAGAAGGTTAATTTGATCTCATAATGTATATAAACTTATCTTCAAACTCTTGAAATTCAACTTGCATAAAATCTAATGCCAGCATCCATTGTGAGGTTGCTCTTCTCAAGATAATCGAAGTTGTTCAGGATAAAAATTTATAGGTTGGAATTTGAGTGCATTTTCTAACTGAAGACTGAACTGTTTGAGCATCAAGCGTGAGACTTCATTTATTTCTACCCGATGAACAGGACAGAGACATCTTGAACTAAATCAGTCTGGTGGAGTTAGGCAGAACCTACTTTCAAGTTTGCACTGCCTCCAGACAGTATACATATAGTCAAAATATTTTATTTTTTTTTCTAGTATATTTTACAAGAAAGTAAAATCTGGAAAATTACATGCAACTAGTACATACTGATGAAAGGGAAGGCATGTATACATCGCGTTCTGTTGTGGCAAAATAAAGGAGAGCCATTTAGTTCAGCTGGTAAGTGCTAGAGGTTAGGACTGTAGGACTGACAATAACAGGACTGTAAGTTCCAAATATATCTCAGATGTCTCGTGATAGAATAGGATCTGAGTTAAACCATCCTATCCCTTGCTTAACAAAAAAGGCATTGCCTCAATATAAGATCATAGTACCTGTACTTCGGCGATATAAAACTAATCAAAGATTTGACTATTTAGAAGCAGTACAGCACTTGCAGATGTCAGGTCTTTTGTATGCGATGATGCAACCGCAACAATGAAGGCAAAGAAACTAATTTTATTGCACTGGTTAGAATTTCTAGCCTTAGAAATGGATCTCAAAGTTTCATTCGAATTTGCAGCTAATGGATTATTGGGTAGACTGCCATTCAACTAATTGAAGAAGGGGAGTTCTGCCTTGGACAACAAAGTTACAAATTAGTCACATTAGAAAAAAAAAAGGCAGAACAGGTTAACAGCAAGAACTGCAGAACCTCTATCTCAAAACTGTATTTGTGATTTTAATAGAATTCCATGATGTAAAAGAGAGCAAAAAAAGTAACAAAATTAACCACACATAAATTGGTAAACAAAACCTATGAGATGCAATATTTTATACACATGAAATGATAATACTCACAAAATCTTTTAAATCCGAGGTTTTTATCCTAGATTTCTAAATAAGCTAAAGGTATTGACAATATTATATTTACATCATTTTGGTATATTTTTATATGAAGATAACAATTATGCTTGTTACAAAAACTTCCATTTCATAAAATTAGGGCAAATATTAAGAGTATTAACCATAATGAAAAAAACTTTTCATACAGGGAGATAGGTTTTGTTCAACATATTCTTCGCTTTTCTTTTTAGAGCTGGTTTGCAACACTCTATTATTGCTTTCCCCAATAGGACTTATTACTATCACAATAAAGTTTACACAATTCAACAGACTTAGTGATGCGAAATTCATACAATTCATTTTACACATGTATAGATCATGTGAAACAAAAAAAAATTTGACACTTGACCGGGCTGCTTGTCATCTCTCTCTCTCTCTCTCTCTCTCTCTCTCTCTCTCTCTCTCTCTCTCTCTCTCTCTCTCTCTCTCTCTCTCTCTCTCTCTCTCTCTCTCTCTCTCTCTCTCTCTCTCTCTCTCTCTCTCTCTCTCTCTCTCTCTCTCTCTCTCTCTCTCTCTCTCTCTCTCTCTCTCTCTCTCTCTCTCTCTCTCTCTCTCTCTCTCTCTCTCTCTCTCTCTCTCTCTCTCTCTCTCTCTCTCTCTCTCTCTCTCTCTCTCTCTCTCTCTCTCTCTCTCTCTCTCTCTCTCTCTCTCTCTCTCTCTCTCTCTCTCTCTCTCTCTCTCTCTCTCTCTCTCTCTCTCTCTCTCTCTCTCTCTCTCTCTCTCTCTCTCTCTCTCTCTCTCTCTCTCTCTCTCTCTCTCTCTCTCTCTCTCTCTCTCTCTCTCTCTCTCTCTCTCTCTCTCTCTCTCTCTCTCTCTCTCTCTCTCTCTCTCTCTCTCTCTCTCTCTCTCTCTCTCTCTCTCTCTCTCTCTCTCTCTCTCTCTCTCTCTCTCTCTCTCTCTCTCTCTCTCTCTCTCTCTCTCTCTCTCTCTCTCTCTCTCTCTCTCTCTCTCTCTCTCTCTCTCTCTCTCTCTCTCTCTCTCTCTCTCTCTCTCTCTCTCTCTCTCTCTCTCTCTCTCTCTCTCTCTCTCTCTCTCTCTCTCTCTCTCTCTCTCTCTCTCTCTCTCTCTCTCTCTCTCTCTCTCTCTCTCTCTCTCTCTCTCTCTCTCTCTCTCTCTCTCTCTCTCTCTCTCTCTCTCTCTCTCTCTCTCTCTCTCTCTCTCTCTCTCTCTCTCTTTCTCTCTCTCTCTTCTTTCTCAGCTCCTCCTCATCTATCTTCATTAAGAAGCCCATCAAGTTTCCTATGAAATTTATAGAGTGTAAAGAGAAAACAAAATATGAACCACCCTTTCCTGAGAATATTATCAACCCAAGCAAATCTGTGCCAGCTTAAAGTGCAGTACAAACAGACATTAAGTGTATGGTCATCTTCTTTATGTCTTATTCAGTTATTGCCCATGTTTCATCATCATTGCTACCTACTAAATCCTCCGACAACCAAACATTCAACTTTTTAAAGTATCAGTGGTAATCTATATCTCTCACGTCCAAACAAAGTAAGTTCAAAGTAAAATCTTTACATTGATAGGTCTGAATATTAAGACCAATGTATATTTCTAAGCTTCCCATAGAGAAAACTGCATGAATTTATCACAGCTCTGCAAAGAAATATATTTGTTTACATGATGACAAAAATAAAAAGCAAAAAAAAATACAGACTAAAAGTTCTCTTTTTCAGAACTTAATATAACCTACATCCTGCTATCATTATTCTGCAAACTTTTATCTAATTAAACCGTTAAAGAGATTTCCTCAGAATTTGATTTTATCGGACTAACACTTGATATTTCCATTCACCATTTCGAAAAATCAGTGCAGTATGACTGGTTCTTAAAATGCACAGGATGTCATATCATTCATTACGGAATGTAAGTGTGCGGACCTATAGCACTGGTATTAAAATCTAGAATTGAAAGATTTTCTGGTTTTTGTTCAAGACACTCCGTAATCAGTGAATGAGCTTGTGCTCCTATCTTACTATTTCTTCTTTGCCTCCTGGAGAGTATGTTTGCTGAGATAAGACAGCCCTGAAGGCAGGGCAGGTTTAATGCCATAAAGCAGACTTGACAACACAGCATCTTTGAACCTAGGTAAAACTAGAAAAGAACAAAAGTATATCTAACTGGCCTGTAAGAAAACATTTTTTTTTAAATTGCAAATCATGACTAGACTCCTTCAAAGTTTTTTAAATTAAAACATGGCAATCATAAATTTAATACTAAATTGGGATTCATAAAGTTAATCTTATGTATCTTAGTTTATCAAATCAAAAATTGAAAGTTTTATATTTTCCATCTTTTTGCGGAGAACAAAAATTGTTTCTTTATTTCATAAAATGTCTTAATTTTTTAAATTTGCATCAATTTAATTATAAACAAGTTATGGTAATTGACATGAAAATCTTAATCCTTTGTGTGAGCTAAACCTGGCTGGTTTAGGCCCCTGAAATTTCTGTAGAGCTAAGCAAAGATCAAAAAACCACATTGCCATTCCAATTGCTGGATAATCTTTATCATAAGGTAATCATTTTATCTTTCGCACAACGAGCAAAAAAAAAAAACCTACATTAATCTTCATTTTATGTACATCTCATAATAAATAGATAGAACCAAAGAGAGTGCCGGTAGAAACACAATGCCTAATTCAATTCAGCCAAAAAAGTTTGATGAGATTTTTAATCTGTAAAACTAAAAGTTTTAGTAAAAATATAATTTTTCTCTCTAATAATAGTATTTCTCCATACTTGCCACAACTTTTTTTTTCTTTTTTTTTTAAGCTTTACATTATTTCAAGGAGAATATAGAAATAAAAAAAGTGCAATAGGCCTGCTACTTTTAAGTTCACCTTATTTGCTAATTTGAATTAAATACTTTCTAAATAGAATGCTATAGTGACAATATTTAAAAAGTGACTAGCACTAGTAGAGCTTCAATCTTGCTCTATACAAAATAACTTCCAGATGAAAAATTAAAATTAGCAGTTTTTAGAAGTGGGAAAAAGGCAAGGAAAGTGAACTTTAAAATCAAACAGCACTGAATTATCTTCTCTCTATTTAGTCCTAAATCCAAAATGTTCAGAGGTAGATAATGAGGGCAAGTTGGACAGTGCATGCATACTGTTACATGTGAAGTGTCTCAGCTTAGACAACTTCGAAGGCTATCGAGGTATTTTTGGGTACAAAACAAGCTATCATAAATTAAAAGATTCCTGCACTTCCATTTGAAAATAGCTGATATCACTGCTCTTATCCATCTTTTTTTTTTTTTTTTACTTTTTTTCCTTTCAAATACAAAATCTTTTGACATTGTCAAAGGCTCTAATTCTGCTTGTTTAAAAGACAGTTTTCATCTTGCTCTCTCTCTCTCTCTCTCTCTCTCTCTCTCTCTCTCTCTCTCTCTCTCTCTCTCTCTCTCTCTCTCCATTGTATTCAGTTTGCTTTTTCCTTTCATACTGCCATCTTGCCCTATATTTTCATCTCCCAAGTGTTTTCATGCAAGTCATACTCTGACAGTTTATTTCAATCAATTTTCAAAATAAATGATTCTTATGGAAAAATTTAAGTCTATTTCTTTGAATATTAGCTTAACTGTTTTGAAAGTAGAGCAATCATTTTAATGGTCTTCAGATATTATAATATCAATACTTCTATTTCATATCTGTGACCATTACATCTTTCTAGAAGATACTTATGATCCAAATTTTAATTTCCTAAAATTCTTGTAAGCACTCATTATCCAGACTAAATTATATGTGCCCACATACAGAGGAATAAAGATTTATATATATATATATATATCTGTGACCATTACATCTTTCTAAAAGATACTTATAATCCAAATTTTAATTTCCTAAAATTCTTGTAAGCACTCATTATCCAGACTAAATTATATGAGCCCACATACAGAGGAATAAAGATTTGGCATTACAAACAAGCTCAACAGAATGATAATCACACCTGATTTGAGCAAAGCAGAATTTTTTATATAATTTGTCTTAGTGTCTGCATCTAAGGTTTTTTTTGTCTGATGCCAAAAAGCCCTATGGCAGATATGAACAAAAAAGCTGAATTCCGTTATTTCTCTGTTTATGGCAAGATATTTAAAATCCAATGCAAATGATCATTGTAGGTCTTCAGGCAAGCATCATAACAAACTGATGCTGATGCTCCCATTAGAGCAAAGTAAACTTTGAAAACTAATTCACAAGATAAATCTTAAAATCTAATTCATTAGTCACAACCAGTAACCCAAAGTAACTTAGAGCAGGCCATCAAATGAAAAAGGATCTTTCAGTCAATCTTAGAAGCTTGAGACAATTGCAATGGAACTGTTTGCTGCGATTCCAATTGGTTGATTACACAATTTGAATAAAGAACTTTAGACAAAATATTTTACTCAAATATGCTGTGAAAATTATGGGCACATCCATTTTAAAATTTAAAGTATATCTACTGAAAAGAATAACCCTGTGCCTCATGGCTTAATTACAAAATTTAAAAAATAGGTTATAGCTTTATCTTCACGTCAGGGAAAGATTATAGCTGCCATGGTGATGAGCCATCACTTGAAACGGTGAGCAGTGATCCATTGGGAAGGAGGGCGCCCACTTGAACACTTGCGTCACTGATGGAGCTGCAGGCATGACGGCAAGAGATACTTGGGTTCCATTACGTGGGATCACTTGAGGCTTGGTGAATAAAATCTTCATTTTTGAAGAACAGGCAGTTGGTTCTCTGAGGCAATACCTATCAAGATAAAAATAAGGCTGAGTAAACAAATTGGTTCAAATTTTTTACCAAATTAATGGGCTATAAGTCTGTGTGTGTGGATGTGTGTGAAATCTGCACATAAAATGAACACACAAGAAGCAAAAAGTGGATGAGGGAATTTAGGCAGACCTTATGAAATAATGAGCTACCGTTATATAAAAAAAAAAAAATTCACCCATTGGAGTAGGTTATCCAGCTTTTCTAAGAAAAGTCAAACTAAATCAAATATTATATACACGTATTTCAGACTTATTAAGTGTTACAAAAAATGGGTTACGTTGCCTTCTGGCAGTCCCGGCAATAGCTTTACTTTAAACATATTATTATGATAAACAAACAAAAGTGTGATAAGGAGACAACTGAAAGACAGAGTTATAAATACAAGCTCAACCAAAGGTTCAATGTAATTTTATTTTGTTTGAAGTGGTGCTATCATGTCAATATCAGAAAATGTTTTACCACTGACACATCTACATCAAAGAAGCTAGTTCTGCTGAACTCTTGTTCTCTTTCAAACATGGATATGACATATTAAATATGAATATATTGTTTTTTATATAAAAGTTATTTTGCTAATGTGTTGTATTCCTAAAGAAATTGGTGCATGGTTACAATTGCTTTTTTTTTTAAAGTAATGTCCACACTAAAATTCTTAGCTTATAAAAAAAATGTTAACCCTTGCCATGTCACAGAGCATTCTCTGCATTACACTGATCAAGGTAACGTCAAATTGACAATGAGACAAATTGATGTTTGAAATTGACAACTCTATGACTAGAATAACTATTAGCAAAGGCTTTTGAACAACACTAGTACATATATTTTTTTAAAGATTGATGCAAGAAAAAATTAAATGTACTAACCTTCGTACACAAGAACTGCTTGAATCCTATTTACTGCTTAGACTTCCAGAATTACCTGTAATATAATAAGCAAGAGAGGAATGATAAAGATGACATATATATGAGCACAATTTTCGTTTAACAAAAGTAATGTTTTACTCTGACAAAATAAAAACTTGCAGCCACTTATATTTTTAAAATAAATGGCTATCTCCAAATATGTTATATGTAGGTTAAAAACATGTTGCTGCAGTTTTACAGGTTTATTGTGAACATTTAGGAAAAAATAACGGGTTTCAGGTCTTCAGAGAAACTTTAACAAACTTTTTATTTAAGAAATTGTTTTCCAAAAGATTATTCAACCTTCAAAAGAGGGAGAGGAGAGAAAAAATAAATAGAATATGCCACACATCATTTTAAAGTGTTAGTGTATTTGGCTAAACATGCTTTTTAATTCCAAACAAAATTTTTATACAAGAAAAATGGAACATAAATGAGAGCATTATTATAGCTTTTTAAAAATTTAGGACCCATTTGTAAACGTAATTTTGGTGAAAAATGATATTCTCTAATTTAAGGGGGAAAAAAATAACCAAAAAATCTACAGCAGAAGTATTCTTTTGATTTTAAGTAAATGCTAAAAAATATTATGTCTCATACTGCAGCCATATTTGATCTAACTACATGTTTTTAAAGAAATAAAAAGCAAATAATTTAAAAAAAAAAAAAAGAATATAAACATGAAGTTGTAGAAAAACTGAATCCTTCAATTTATGGAGATGACACAATAAGGTTTATATCAACTCATTATGATTCAAAAGTTTCGGTGTAACATAGCCACAGCTCAAATACATGTGCAGAAAGATGACAAAGCTATATGAGGGGAAAAAGCACATTCAGTGAGATAAGGTTAAAAGTGGAGAGAAATAGTAAAGAGCGTTACAATCTTCCAAGATGCCCAACTAAACCATACAAATCCCTGGTGCTCTTTCTAAAACAAAAACAGATAGAATTTTTTTCAGTATATATATATTAAATATTATGATTAAATCTAACTAAAATCTTCACCATCAGCATAATGATTGTGACAGAAAAAAAAACAATACAATTTGCATTAACATCATTCATAATGAAGTCACTTTAAAAGTAGAATGTAGGGCAAAGTGATTCAACTATAGCAAAAGTGGAGACAAAATCAAAAAGATCCAGAGCCTTTAACATGGAAAAAAAATACAAAGTATACATCAAATGAAAATTATTACAACATTCTGACGAAGCTAGTGAGGAAAAAAAAAAAAAACCCAGCTAAAACTCCATTTCTCAATATCTGCACATGAGGGCTTTTCTTACTCTTAGTAAAACAATTTGTTTGTTTGTTTTTTTTTCAATGTCTTTAAGTGAATTGATCTGTGAATTCGGGAGAAGATAGAAAAAAATACCTTGACACACAAAAAGAAAAGGTGAAACTGTGACAACTTCATTCCATATCTCCATTAGTAAACTATAACTCATTAAAAACATTAAATCTTCTGCCAAATGCAATGGCTACATATATGTGTAATTGTTTTCCTGTGCATTGCACACATGTACAACTTTTGTACATACTGGATAGTGTCTGCTCCTTGGAAGGAGAGAGCTTTTGTCAATTTAAATACTTTTTAAAAGTAAAAGATTTTAAATAAAAAAACAAACTGTCAATAACAACACGTTTTGCTGTTGAAAACTAGTAGTAAAGAAGATAACAGAGAAACAATTTGCATTGATATTTTCTTTACAAGTATTTGTAACAATTATACATAAGTCAACCACAACCGCTAAGTGCATACAGGTCAGCAAAGAAAGCAATGGAAGAGCAGCCACCATAGAGGGAAAAATATGCAAAAAAACAAAAAGAAAAAAAGGTATCCAATACATTCTATTATATTAAATAAAAACCAGCAAAAAACCAAAATGAACAAAGAAGGCCAGCAACTCTGAAAGCTAGGTAAGCTTCACTTGCCTTGGCCTTTAGGAGGTTGCATGTGAGATGATGGCCCTGGAACTTTGTCAGGGTTAGGCTTTTCAGACCAAGTGCAAGGCTTCCGTTCCACTTGGTGCAAGACAGTAGTATCACCACCACCATTCTTAGAACCTGCTACACTTCTCACATCCACTACAGATTTTGCTAGTGGGTTTCCCTCTCGAAAAAGTGAAGTTATATCTTCAGCACGATCTATGGGGTTACAATTACTGTTCCTTGAGTTAGATCCCTTGTCCATACCAAATTCCCTAAAGAGATCAGAGTTCTGAGGGTTCACTTTCAGTTTTGGGGTGCTTTTTGTTATATCTGTACCGGGAGATTTGTGGGGACTTTTTCTTGCTTGCATCAAACTTTCTACGTCAAACACAGACTTTTGCATCTCTGAAAAGATATTCTTCTGATTTTTGAGAGACATAGGCTGTTGACTTTCAGCTTTTGGTTTCGAAACTTTAGAAACATAACTTGATGTGACAGATCCAGTTTGGGATTGTGAAAGCTGCCAAGCAACTCGACCAGGGACAAGTCCAGATCTAATTGCCACTGGGGCTTGATTTTGAATAGTCTCTCCTTTAGTTCCCCCTCCCATATTTTCTCGTAATTTCAGTAAATTTTCTTGCAGCTTGCTAGGACTTAGCTTAGCAAAGTCTGGCGGGTGACGAGGCAAGCCTTTGTTGTTACTAGCAGAAACTACAGATCTTGCAATATCAGCCTCTGCCCTATTAGTCTGAGAAGAAGGCATGGTTGGAGGCACATCTGGCCTCGTACTTTTAGGTCCTGGAAGCAAAGATAGGTCAGAGGTCATCTTACTAATTAATATCTCACCCACCATGATCCATTGTGATTGTTTGTGCTGATGAAAGCTGATGACAATAATAGTGTGGGCTTGAAACATGAAAGAAATGACCAGAATGAAATCTTCAATAAAATTGCAACAGTTTTTCCTTTAGTGACCATGTCATACAGAAATGCAGGTCATATAACCTTAATTTTAGTAAATTTTCTTTTCAGGTTTTATGAAAAGTTTTACACATTCACACCCAACTGACCTTTTTAAACTTCACAAATTTTATTATGGAAGCGTCAAATTCAGAATTAATACTTGTTAATTAAGTCTATCATTCAGAATGATAATCCCACTAACGCCTCCTCACATACACAGTATCACTGTTATTTCATTGAGTTCTTTCAAAGCCTGTTGGAGCTTAGCTGAATAAGTTAAACATAGGCTGTCTCATCTGATTTGAAACATAAAATCTATGCAAAGACAGAAAAGCAGAAGAAAAAACATAATGGACGTGTAGTAAATGAAGGCACCTCCTTGTTTTGAAAGTCAACAATTTTTCATAACAATCTAATGCCACTGTCAAAATGAACGTGACGGAATCACTATGATTGCAAGGAATATGTATGTTTCACTCACATATGATCATAAAATTTGAAAAAAAAAATTCAAATGAGTAACAGCAAAATTTAATTCTTTTCTTGATCCAAATTTTAATTTCAGGTAAAATTCAGAACATTTTTTTGACTCATCTCTCTCACTACATGACAATGCATCATAGCAGTCAGGGCAGAAAGACAATATCCATTTAATTTTTTTGAATATCTTTTCCGATTTTTGCATTCGTTTTCTTTATTTGCATAAAGCTTTTGCAATCTAGCATATGTTCCTCCTGCAAAAAAATGTGATAAACCAAGTCCTCTCAATTAATTAGTGAAAAGTTAATCACAGACGTTAAGACAATGTTATAAATTTAAGAAGAATAAACATAATTATTAGCCAAGCAATTTTGTTTCTTACACCTACCACTTCTCTTGCAATTCAAAATTATGATGCTATCTAAGAAGAGAACTTTAGCTGGCTTACATCTGTCTCACATTTAAGGACAAACCTTAAGAGACGTCCAAATTCATAAGCTGAAATACATTATTTATGGGTTAGTCTAATAAATCTGTGTGCTATGTAAATAAAAAGTTAATATCTAATACACTCACCTGCAAAGCCCATCAAATTACGAGCTAATGCAAGATTCTGCAAGGCCTGGCCTTCCATCGCCTCCTGAGATCGGATCTGTGACTGAATCTGCTCATACAGAGTCAGCTTTGCACTTCCCTCCCCAGGTGAGAGTTGCTGTTGTGGTGAAAGTGAGTTACTACCTCTCGAAGGAGGTGAAGGCTGCTCTGGCTGGTAAGGTCTTTTTGGAGGACTAGGGGAGCTAACAGCTTTGCTGATGAGTACAGCCGATTTAGACATCAGGCTGGGGCTTGTGTGGCTCTGTGGTAATGTCCTGATAGCTGCTGGTCTGCTTGTATGGTCATGTGATGATTTGGAAGACCCTGGACTAACACTTACCGTCTGTGAAAGTCTATTTGATCCAGGACTATTTAAAATTGCTTGGTTAGGCCCCGTCTGCTGTCCAGGGACAAGACCTACTGGGTTTTGCTGAGGTCTGTAGGAAATAAGGTTACTGGTTTTACTGACAGACTGAGTGTGAGGGAAGCGTGCTTTGGGATGCGAGTTGGAGGTGCCCAGGATAATACCAGACTTAACCTGCTGGTTTGGGTTTCTAGGTTGGACTCCAGTCTGTGATATCACACTGCTGTTGCCACTACTGGATGCTGCCTGAGGTTTTTGCTGCTGGAGTGACTGTGAGTACAGCTTGGAGCTGCCAATGCTGCTGTTCTGGACCCCTTGCCCTGGGCTCAGAGATACAAGAGGGGTTGGGCTGAAAGACACGGGTGGTTTTGAGAGCCCAGTCTGAGGGGTCGAACTAGTGAGGTGTGATGATTTTGTCTGTCCCTGCTGCAAGTTCCCTGACTTAGAAGAGGTGCTACCTGCGCTCCCACCAGCCCTCTGCTGCTGCCCTTGGCTTACAGACACAGGCTTTAGAACAACCTTGGCCTGATATATTGAGTCAAGATTACTTCCCCAGCGGGAAGAAGACATGTCTCCTGCCTTGAATTGTGATACAGAGGGTTGTGAAAGAGGTAGCCCTCCCTGAGTGGAAATGTTCCGTGATGATGATGGCTGCCCTTGTGCTGGCTGGGGTAACCGTGGTTGTCGAGCCCACTGGTGTGATTGATGCAATGTAAGTTTTGATATAGGTTTGGATGACTGGAGTTGCTGCCCTTGTTTTTGCTGTGTAAAGAAACAAAATGTAATTTACAAATGCAGTAGAGCAGTTTTGAAATGATTGGCTATTAAAGAGTATTTTCATAGGAGGCCTCAAAAAGTAAATGTTGGTTGTTGGGTAAATTACAAGCACATCAAACAAAATGATTAAAAGAAAAGGCAGATTTTGTTATATATATATATATATATATATATATATCTGAAGAGCCAGATAGTCTCATAATAGTAATGAACCTGTCAAAATTAAATGTATGAATCCCTCACCGTTATGGTAACTTTGTCTGACCCTAACAAAGTCGGGGCCATTCCTGACTGCATAGAGGGAGGCTTCAAAGGTGATTCTGTAATGTCTATAACCTCCACAGGGGGTGGTGATAGCTTTCGGATCACAGACGAAGGACCTGTGGGCCTGACAGGAGATACAATGCTGGGGGAGGAACCTGGTAAATGAACAACAATAGTGTCCCCTCTTCCACCAATATGATCTCTTGATCCTGAATCCTTGCCCGCCTTCTCTATTCCCTTTTTGCTTTGGCTTGAAATCTCGATGACATCCTCTGTTTTTGAAACCCGAGCGACAGATGCAACAGCGTTGGTTATGCTGGCATCTGAAGGCACTGCCGACAATGGTTTCGTACTGGGAGGAACCAACTTATCCTTATTTCTGCAAATATCAGAGAAAAGAAATTAAAATAAACCTGCTAATATAAATATTATGGTAAACTCCTCAAAGATTTTCACAACAAAACATGTAGAAGTAAAAACCCTTTTCATAATCTTTCTGCATTAACAGTAATTACCATTAATCTCTATGAAAAAAAATAAAGCTTACGAAGAAGCACTATCATCACTACTTACGGCTTTTCAGGTACTGCCTTGGCCAGATCTTCATGACACATCCTGCATTCTTTCATAAGGACCCTATGACAAAAAACGGACACAATGTTAGAGTAGATGGGGTTGAAAATGAATTAGGACTATACTTACACGAGAAAAAGAAAATTATTCTGAGACCTCTAAAGCTGATATATGAGCTTTATAAATAAGGCTATAAAATTAGTCTTAGATGAGTTTGGAGAAAACAAATAGGGATAAAAAAAATCACCGTATCTGCATCCATCCAGGTGGCCATAAGCGCCGCACATCATTTTCCAGAAAAGTTTTAATGTAGTCTTCAGCAGTTTGGTTTCTAGACTTGAAAATTTTGAAGCTTCTCATCTTCAGGATGACTATATCCTCCAAGAAACGCCTGGGGTCCAAGAAAAAAATTAGAACATTTTATAGTTAAATTTCAATATGCATGTATTTTTTTCTACAACTAATTTTGATTTGAAAAAAAAATAATACATATGCATGAAATTAAAGAACTTAATCTCATGATTATTTCTGACCATTGTCAATTTCAAATCAAAGGCCATGGAAACTCCGTCTCAATGGCACCCTATAAAGCAACCCAAAAATGACATAAATATATATATATATACACAGAGACAGAGACCCAAAAATGACATAAATATATATATATATACACAGAGACAGAGACAGAGACAGAGGCAGAGAGAGAGACAGACAGACAGACAGACAGACAGACAGACAGAGATAGAGAGAGGGAGAAGGAGAGAAAAAAAAAATCCTGCTTACCTTGTTTCACTTGTCCAATGAAATTCCCGCTTAGGACGTTTGAATTTTTTAGATGTCGCATCTTGCTTTGTCTCATCCTCCTCACTCTCAGTAGAAGCTTCTTCCTTCGGTCCATCAGTGCTGGAGTTTTTTTCAGCCTCTGCCCTACATAATTTAAACATGAAAAACATCAAAATCAGTGAAATTCAAAAGAAAGACTGTTTATCAGGCATAAATCCAATGAGTTTATAAAGTTCCTATGTGCCTTTTATGTTACTATTGAGATAGAGACTTTTTAAAATCTCATACGAATAAAGATAAACTGGGTCCCCAAGTAAATTTTTATGGATCGTAACTTACTATAGATCTTAGCTATACAGTGATGTCAGAGCTTAAATTATATCATTTTTAAATATTTGATTTGGATCTTTAGGACATTAAAAAAATCAAAGGGATCTTCCTCACCATGACTAAAGGTCTTATCCACACAAAGTTATGGCATACATCCTGGCCTGCGTTTAGCCATGCACTCCATTCCCCAGTCTCCACATGGGGAGATTTTTTATACGTACACGCAAGAGAGTTTACCAGGGTTATTTCCAATTATGACTGGAGACATGCCTAGCAGATAACAAACAGGGTCCGTACTGTACAGTTATCTTGTCAGTCGACTGTGTACTGTTCATTCATTATCCAAAAAAAAGGGTCATAATCTATTCGTTGTAATTAGAAAATAAAACCTTCAAAACACCCCAAATTATTCATCTTGTCTGATTCCCCAAAATTGAATACTGGAGAAGAGATAACATCGCTGAGGTCTCGCCTTTTTCTTGGAATTTTTGAGTCTGCTCAATGTTCAAAGTTAAAAAAAAAAAGATCTTGACGTATAACTTCGATTTAAAGGGAGAATTGTGTAACGAACAAATAGTTAGCTAAATGGATTCTGCCTAAACTGAAACAACTTTTCATTTTTCAGTACAGGGGAGCTAGCCTTTCACTTGAATGACAACCAAAGCAATTCTTTGCTTAGAATTAGCAGGTCAGGAAATCTTGTTTTTTTTTTTGTTTATTATTATTCCTATAAAAATTAATGTTTTTGGTTGTTGTTTGGTAGCAAAATAGTGATAAATTTGATGTAGAATTTAAATATGCAAGAAGAAAAGTGATTTAAAGTGATTTTTCAGAAATTGTATGTATTAATAACAAGTCCACTCC
This sequence comes from Elysia crispata, assembly GCA_033675545.1. Lineage (NCBI taxonomy): Eukaryota > Metazoa > Mollusca > Gastropoda > Plakobranchidae > Elysia > Elysia crispata. Next base: position 476,414 of record JAWDGP010003865.1, on the reverse strand, counting down.
ATTGAAACCCCGCCCCAGGAGAAATTTATCGGAAAGATGGAAAGTTCCCACCTCGCTCTGCGTTTGAGGTCTCGCTTCATAATATTGCCGATACACGGACGGTTTTATGGGGGTTGAAGATTGGAGGTACCTTATACAAGCCAGGATGTATGCTAAAACCGTCTGTGAGTAGGGGCTATTAGATCTCTTACAACTTGAAAACAGAAACTAATTCCCCCATCCCATCACACAAATGTCTCAGATAATCTATATATATGTTAGGTCAATCAAAAAATAGATTTAAGTTCTATATAAGAAACAATGTAGAAATAATTACATTCCATAATAGCAGGTAAAGCTTTCTGCTTTTCCTCTTATCTACTTTAGTTCTTATTCTAACCATATTTCAATCCTTCCCAACACCTTACCATATTTATGTACTGTAACGATTTCTTGGCGGATGGATAAGGAATATATGTTGAAAAAACAAAATAATAATAATAAGGCACAGGAAGAACCTTCATTGAAGAGTTCTACTCTTGTTTAGTGGCAGAAAGCAATGATTATCTTTGAATAGGTTTTCTCATTGTTTTCAATCACAAAACGCTTATTTGTGGCTGTTATCTCAGGCAGTTTTGCTTTTTTTGTTAATAAAAAATCTGGTTATCTTTGGCTGGTGAGATTAAAATTAGACTCTATATCTGTGCCTTTTACCACGACTTCAGTGGTAAAAGTCACTACTTTTATAGAACAGCAAATATATTACACTCCTCTTCATGAGATCTTCCAACATACTTAGCCTTGTGGAGCTCTTGTTGGTACTTCTCTTGTAGAGCTGGCATGACTGCATCAATTGCTGTGAAGAGAAGAAAAATTTAGTTGATAATTCCAGATTAAACCTGGTATTGCAACACTTTGCTGATGATTGATAGGTTGATTGAATGAAGAGGCTATAGAATAATGTAGTTCTTATGGAGAATGCTAGAAATCTCACATACTGCAGAATTGAAACCAAATGTGTTACAAGAAGCTGACAAGACAAGATCACTCATAAACAGAAAACATAAATGCCAGGTATCCTTTTTTTGGCCAAATGATTAAAGGAATGATCAAAGGAAAACCCAGCACAGGAAAAAGGTGGCATACAGGAATAACTAATGCCAAGGTTTATAAACATGCATAGTGTGTGTGTGTGTGTGTGGGGGGGGGGGGGTTGCACACAAATCGTATGGTCTCCAAACAAACAATAGATCACAAAAAAAATATATATATATATATAACAGAAATCAGTAAGTTATTTTTTAACAATCAATGCAACAGAAATAAATAAATAGATACAAAGAGATTTTATTCTGAAATCAAAACATTTCTTGAAGGACGTTTGGTTTTGTTACCTCTTGGGCCTTTTTAGCCACTAGTGGCGGTTGAGGTTAAATAGGTCTCTTTTGGCTTGAAATGCCTATCAAAAGTCCTATTTTGCAACAGAGGCACGCTTAAAAAAGTAATTTAAAATAATAAAGCGAGAGTGTATATATCATGGATGTAATTACAGTAATGCTGTGCCACTTCCGACACTAATGCACATACATGACATCTTCATCTTTACCTTTCTTCAGACGCTGCATGGGCTCCTTCATTTGATCTTCTTCTTGTGTCTCATGCAGTTTCTTGGCACGGCGAAGCAATGCAGGTTTATTACAGGGCAAATGATCCCCAAGATGACCAAAGATGGCTGAACGTTTACCATAGGCAAGACTGTAAGAGCCTATCTCAATTCTACAACAAATATAAGGGAGCAAAGAAAAAAGATTATATCTACAGTTTTGAAAAATGGAAAAAGATATTTTGTAGTTTTAAACTATGATGCAATAATAGAACAACAATTTAATTTATGAATAGAGAGCATGACTGGAACTGAAAATTATTTCCTCTTTTTTTATTTTGGAAAGTCAACCTATCTTTGTCTTATTTTCCTTGCTCACTTGAAGTTAATGATCAAAACATGTCCGACATACATATGATTAACATGGCTACAACAGTAACTTTTACTGGAGGTTAAGATCACTTACTCTAGAAGCAACTTGTTTATCTCTGGAGAGAAAAACTTGCATTTCCCTTCAGTGCTTTCCTTTGCACACTGAAAAAGCCGTGGAATAAAAAAAAAGGTATATTTACATAATGATCACCAGTATGACTTGAATGATCATAAAATCTTTCAATTCTGAGAATTCATACAATAAAATATTCATTTAAAAATAAAAATAAAAAAAAAACCATTCAAACATATTAAAATTCGAGTGCATTCATCATAACTATTTTAACATAAGTTAAGAATCTATTTCAAAACTCTAACCTTTTTCAGGCATTCAATGGAGTTGAGCATATCGCCAGGTAACTGTGCTGGGAGCGGGGTTAATTTATCTCCTGTTTGCTGCTCTCCCTTGCCCTCATCGCCTGACTTACTAGATGACTCATCTTTCAGCGCATCTTGCAGGACAGCACCAGGTTTCTCCTGAAAAACGCAGGAACAAACAATTTATTTTAACAAACATACCTGAAAAGTTTGCCATCATAAAACTGTCTTGTAAAAAGAACTGAATGTTCCAATGTACCCAGTACCTCTACTGTAAAACGACAACCTATAAAATTATTCCATATTTCAGCAATTTTCTTGATAGTTGAGAAAAAAAAAACTCATAGTGTATTTGTTTCACTGAATATGAAAGATGCTCATGAATTTTTTACAAGAGTGTCAGTAAAAAGGAGAGAATAACAGACTTTACAATAATATTAACCATCCCTTTCAGGTTGTACTTACAAGACCTTGTGAACATGTTTAACTGTGAGGGAAAAAACTGCACTTAAAAAAATAACAAAAAAGTCATGTCTTTCAGAAGCTGTTCGCGCAGGAAGAATTTTAATTGCATTCATCCTGAATTCTCTTCAAGAAAATTATGCACTTTTCCAGCCTTTAACAAATGGCTTTATCTAGCTCCATTATGAAGCTGAAATAGAATGCCCACTTATTTTTTCCACTTCAATATTAAAGCAAGAAGAGAGAACAAGAAAATAAGCCTCTTAACTTCCACCATCTGGATAAAAAAATTGTTTCAAAGCTGTAAATATATTGCATCCCTTACTTTACAAATAAATGACTAAATATAGAAGAAGATCAATATGAAAAATTACCTCTGAATCCATTTCAGGTTTAGACCCATTTTCTCCAGATTTTGTTATCGTTTGCACTGAAGACACTACAGATGTGGTAGAGGTGGCGACAGCCACAGTTACTCCTGAGTTTGAATTAATCACATTATTTCCAGTTCCTGAGATAGCACTAACTGCTCCATTGCTGCTGGCAGTAGTTGATGTGATTGAGGTAGATATACTTGGAATGGCACTTGTTGTAGTTGCGGTTGGGGTGGGAATGGTACCAGGTGAGAATGGAATTTGACGTTCCCCAGGTTTTGACAGCTTTTTCCTAGATTAAAAAAAAAAGGAAAAATAAATAAGCAAGACAAGCTGCTAAATAAGGAGAAAAAATGACAAAATTTCACAGCCTATTGATTTTTATCTATTTATTTTCCAAAACACATTGCCTTTGGATGGTTTACTCTGAGGCATTAGGGGCAATAAGCAGAAATGTCAATCTCAAGACACAGCCAGTGATGAGAATCCGTCTGTTTCATGTTGAGTTTTTGTTCAACATAGTGAGATTCATTACAGACAAAAATGTATCAAAGACAATGACTTGCATCAAAGCTCATTCTAGCTATAAATTGATTTGCTGACATCCTCTTAGGGTCAAAGCACACAAGAACCGTCCGTTAAGGACAGCCTGTAACAGCCAGTCATCCCTTATTAGGACAGTCTCCTTCCGTTTACAATAGCAGACGCCGGCCGGACCAGCTAGATCCGTTACATATATTACAGCGTGCGACATCCTGTGTATGTCATAAAACTTGGCCTGTGTCGGCCCAGGCGCAATCTTGTATCGCTCCTTGATTCAGAACTTTATGTTCAAATTTCTAAAAAATGCTAGGCCAGAAATGCAAAAAAATCATTACATTTTGCCTTAGCTATCACGAAGACTTGTTTTAAATCAAAGATAATTATGAATCTAAGCTTAGTTATTGAAAAACTTGTGAATTCAGTCGGGCATGTAACTCGCAGAACTCATTTACTTTGGCCGCTGACCTAGATCTAGATAAACTATCGGTCAGTAGTGTCCACGTGATGAGAGGACAGGCACTAGAGTCGATCGACCATGACCTTTGGTCCCAACATCACAAGTGTGGGCTGATCATATAGGTTGGGTGCGCATACCAGAATTCAAGCAATGACTGGCTGTTACGGGCTGTTCGTTTTATGAAGGCCCTAGCGTGCTCAGACCCTTACAGTATACAAGCAGTTTCAAAAAAATGAAACACAGAAATCTCACAATATTCAATGTTAGTATATGTTTTCTTACAAGCACAGGATTTCACTTAAAATGTTCTTACATTTTAAAAGATCATCAACTTTATAAGTATCATTTCACAAGATCAAAAATCCAAATTTGTCTTTACTTTTAACTTTTAACCCTGGTTCCTCAAGATCCAATTTCATTTTCTAAAATTTTTTTTTGTAATGCAACTTGTGGCTCTCCTAAAAGAATTTGAGCTCATGAAAATGAGAATATTCTTGTTTCTATTTTCCATGGCTTATGAAATTTGAGCTCATGAAAATGAGAATATTCTTGTTTCTATTTTCCAGGGCTTATGACATTTGTGTCCATTTTGCGATTGCATTTTTTTCCCTCTCAATCTAATAAAACTTTGGTGTAGATATGTTATTACAACCTTTGAAAACTTGATACGTACATTAACTTTTGAGGGTTCTTTTTCTTCTTCTTTTTAATGAGAGGTTCTCCATCAATCCCATCAGAGAGCTTCTTCTTCTTCTTTTCTAATGCTTTACTTTCCAAGAGTTTCTTTCTCTGAATGCCACAAAAAATTTAAAAAAAAAATATATTTTTTTTAAATCACACATAATTATGAGACATCACAAGTACATTAAAAGTAATCTTGGTTCAGCCTTTTGTGATTTGGAGAAAACAATTAATAATTGGGAAGAATTCTTGTAAAAGATTGTTGTTTTTTTTTGACAATGCAACCTCTAGCTATTTTCTTAATTTTGTGCTAGGAGTGTGAGAAAGTCCCAAATTTGCAAAGTTCAACCTAAAAATATATTAAATTTTTATGGAATTAAGGAAAATAGTATTCCAGGTTAACCTAGGCAAAGCATTCTTATCATCAAAAGTCTTAGAGAGTTCAAAATAAAATATAGAACATAATTTAAAGTTCAAAGAAAAAGAAAAAAATAAACTACAAGAATTTGGTCACATTTTTAACAATTTCACCTTATCTATAAATATACATTTTTCTTAAATTACAATATTATTTCTTGTTTGTATTTAAAATAATGTGTTGACTTAAGGGAGATACATATTTCAAAGCCATACCTTCATAGCCTTAAACTTTTTAGCCAAAGTTTCTCCAGTTTCCACTTCACTATCTGAGTCAAGTACACCCTAAAAAGAAGAAAACAATGCTCAAAAAAATATTCACTTTTGGAAACATGATTCAAAGCCTTTCTAACTTCATATGCAATGATTGATTTTGAACACAACAAGGTTAACAATACCATCCATACAATGTTACTATGATGACGGAAGCAGAAATATGAGAGCCAGAAAAATCTGATGCTCTCCCTTAGAATACAGGCATTATAAAGACCACAATGAGAGAAAAGGAAAGGGAGTCATTTAATAAGAAAATACAATATCATCTTAAACCCACAGCAGAATAGGCTTTGAGAAAGTTTACAAAATACAAGGACATAAAACTGGAAATTTTGAGGGTTTAAACGAAATAATAACACCACTTAGGATACTTTTATGTATGAGATTCATTAGTTTCATACTAATCAATTACTGAATCGTTAGTAAGGCTAAAAGTTCGAGCTGGATATACCATTTGATGTTCAGTATGTATGATCAAAAAAAAAAATTATCAAAGAATCTATTCTAGTCTTCTCTGTAGCAGCTGTACTTGTGCTAAGTTCTTATGACTAAAAAAAATTTTGCCCATATACATTACATTGTGTAATGATTGAAACAAATGACAGAACGAGATTAGGATGCTTTTTTTTATGGGTAACAAATAATTGAAAACAAAAAAATGAGGATCATGAGGTCTGTAAATTGATTTTGCATCCATCAGGAGTAATTAAACCTGGTAGGGAGTTGTTAATTTTCTCTCAGTCCTGAATGTATTTCAACCTTGATGTTTTGTTAATTTCAGGAGGTGAGGTTAATTTTCTCCCTGAGAATTCACACAGTAAAATTATCTTTTGTATTCATTCACTGATTGGCCTTGGCCTCTGACCATTTCTTAAAACCTTAACTTAACCTCATCTATCAACATAAAATCATGAAACTATCTAAGTTCACACCTGCCACCACTGAAAATAAGTTTGAAGCCTCATTCTTTGACACTTGCCGAGGGTCACTTTTTTTTCTAAACCAATAAAAGCACTAGTATTATCTATTAGTGAACAGATCATACAAAGTCCTTCTAATTTTAGAAGAAGAAAGGGCACTATGCTAATTACAATACTACCTTCTTCTTCTTTTTCTTTCCATTTTGTGTCTTGATAGGGCTGACAAAAGATTGAATTGAGTCATCTGACAAAGATCGGAAGTCCAATTGGCCTTGGTTAATATAAAATCCACCATGCTTTGTTGTCATTGTGGATGGAATGACTTCATCATACTGAAGAAGAAAAAAAGCAAAGCAAATGTCACTGATTTTCACAAATATTAGAAGTATGAGGTTTGGATAAACGTTTTTAAGTTATCCTGGTAATTTTTTATTCAATTGCAAATACTTAAATGCTCATTCAATACAGTACTTTTGTCTAGGACTGGTTCCTTCCTTTTCATGGCAATCCTCCTTGACACACACTGTGATATGCAACTGACAATTTGCAGTCTGTCTTTAGTTTGCTCATCCATTCCTCTCTCTCTCTCTCTCTCTCTCTCTCTCTCTCTCTCTCTCTCTCTCTCTCTCTCTCTCTCTCTCTCTCTCTCTCTCTCTCTCTCTCTCTCTCTCTCTCTCTCTGTCTCTCTCTCTCTCTGTCTCTCTCTCTCTCTCTCTCTCTCTCTCTCTTTCACTCTCTCTCTCTCTTTCACTCTCTCTCTCTCTCTCTTTCACTCTCTCTCTCTCTCTCTCTCTCTCTCTCTCTTTCACTCTCTCTCTCTCTTTCACTCTCTTTCACTCTCTCTCTCTCTCTCTCTCTCTCTCTCTCTCTTTCACTCTCTCTCTCTCTCTCTCTCTATCACTCTCTCTCTCTCTCTCTCTCTCTCTCTCTCTCTCTCTCTCTCTCTTTCTTTCTCTCTCTCTCTCTCTCTCTCTCTCTCTCTCTCTCTCTCTCTCTCTCTCTCTCTCTCTCTCTCTCTCTCTCTCTCTCTCTCTCTCTCTCTCTCTCTCTCTCTCTCTCTCTCTCTCTCTCTCTCTCTCTCTCTCTCTCTCTCTCTCTCTCTCTCTCTCTCTCTCTCTCTCTCTCTCTCTCTCTCTCTCTCTCTCTCTCTCTCTCTCTCTCTCTCTCTCTCTCTCTCTCTCTCTCTCTCTCTCTCTCTCTCTCTCTCTCTCTCTCTCTCTCTCTCTCTCTCTCTCTCTCTCTCTCTCTCTCTCTCTCTCTCTCTCTCTCTCTCTCTCTCTCTCTCTCTCTCTCTCTCTCTCTCTCTCTCTCTCTCTCTCTCTCTCTCTCTCTCTCTCTCTCTCTCTCTCTCTCTCTCTCTCTCTCTCTCTCTCTCTCTCTCTCTCTCTCTCTCTCTCTCTCTCTCTCTCTCTCTCTCTCTCTCTCTCTCTCTCTCTCTCTCTCTCTCTCTCTCTCTCTCTCTCTCTCTCTCTCTCTCTCTCTCTCTCTCTCTCTCTCTCTCTCTCTCTCTCTCTCTCTCTCTCTCTCTCTCTCTCTCTCTCTCTCTCTCTCTCTCTCTCTCTCTCTCTCTCTCTCTCTCTCTCTCTCTCTCTCTCTCTCTCTCTTTTTCTCATGGTCACTTCCTTCCCTTTTCCTTCACCAAACTCCACTAATTCTATTTTCTTTTAAGCTTTCCTTCAAAAGTCAATCTATACTTATTTCTTGTCTCTTGGATATGAGAATCAGAATAGACTAATCATATTAAAGGATTATCATGATGATATCAGCATGTAACATTTAAAAATTGTTACCACTTGATGCTTTCAAATTCATGTTGGCCAGTGCTTTCTTACAATTATTTTATATGACACATTGCACTGTAATTCTGATGTAAAATGCAAAATGATTTTAATAGAAGATGCAGGCAATGGGCTGTTTCACTATTAAAGTTTGATCCAGATCACTTTACAGTAACAAGAAAAATAGTAGCCAGGAACAGATTCCTTGTCATGGACAATGGCGCACAATAGTATGCTAAATTTTTGTCTTGGATGTAAATGATGGATTATTGCTTTACAAAATTAAGCTACAAATGATAAAGTGTTAACACGATACTATGTGCAAAAGATTACCGCCTCAGTATTGTCAATAAAAGGATCGTCGACGTCATATCCATCTCCAAGATCATAGTAGTCATCCATCTCTCGCGTTCTTTTCTTTTTTCCTGAGTAAGCAGATTTGGGTCCCTGCAAAAAATAAAATAAAACTTAAATAATGTAACAAATTGTGTAGCTCTTAAACACAAAAACGAAGTTACATACTATTGGACAATTGAAAGATATTTTTTTTTTCCACTAAGTGGTAAAAAAATTCATACAATGTGTCTAAAACTGTTCACAATAAATCTAAAACAGCTATCTTGGAAAATTTTATTTTACCCCATAGTTGAGCACCATCTGTACTGTAGAAACATTTTGTAAGAGTGGCATCCGAGTGGCACAAGAAGTTTTTGAAGAACAGATTTAATAGTAAAAGTGTCTGCCTAATGAGTAAGTTTTTCCGTCTTTCACAGTCACTTTTCAGATTGAAACATAAATAGCTCACCGATCAATTAAAAAAAAAAATGCCAAACCCAAGCAAAGATCACTGCCAGTGGTGGATTGGGCTTGAAAAACTTCATTCAAATCAAACTGACACAAATAAATGAAATCAGATCAGTTTTTTTAAGAGAAAATTGGAGCAAAGCAAATGTTTGGCAATGTGAACACAATGTCTTTAATGTTAACTAGAACTTAAAAACTAGCAGTTTATATCAGGCAGGATAATGGAATGAAATTTTCTAAACTTTAAAATAGACACTTCACATTAAATAAATAATGGCTATTTTGGCTTCCTTTCATTCAAATTTAATTGGGTAGATTATCTAATGCATTTTTAATGTTAGCCAGCAAAACATTGATTTCTAATATGAAATATTCCTTTTTGATGGAATAATCAGAATTTGTGACTGAATGCTCAATACCCCAAATTTGCAAAGAGATGATGTATTTTAAAAGAACCAGTTACCACCTTCAGAGTGAACAAGTTCCACATATTCATAAAATTCTTCATCAAAAGTATACTTTAAAGTCTCATGATTATTTCATTTTTTTTTTCACACTTTGTTTAAAATTGGAATACAATGGATCGACCAGTTAAAATTTACAAACTTTTTATCTAAAGCAATTGTTACATCAAACATATTTTTTAAACATTGTTTCATACTGACCAAAAGGATAACAACTTTTTTTTCGAATAAAAAACCTTTTATGACCAAGGAAATCTCCTGATTAGAACGACAAAAATATTTAGGCCATTGCCCATTTCTTTTGTGTATCCACTTTTAAAATGGATTAAAAGACATTTGAAAATGATCTGTATTACTTTTGGCACAATTATAAATGAGCTAAAGAATTAATATGATACACAAGTTTCAAAGCTCAAAGAGTAAAATTCTTTTTAGGGAGCCTCCATATATTGCGTCATCATATATGGGGTGGGAGGTTTTTTTTTTTACATTTTGAATGATGACAAGGGAAGATACGGGAAAGGATGGGGAAAGGGTTTGAGTAGAAGAAAAATGTCAATAAAATATCTGCTAAAGTAACCAACTAATGCCTTTACTGACAAAGTTTATTAAACTGCTAAAAACTACGTTACAGTTAAATTTACTACATGTAAATATAAGTAACAAATTGCACATAAAGTTTATCATATTTCGTTATTGTTAAGCCTTTTGAATTGTAATGGAAATCAAACAAAAGTACATTTGTTGTCTTTCTATTTGTCGAGTTTTTATATCATTATTAAATACCCAGAGGGGAAGAAAATGTTGCCATTTGATGACATCTGATAGTGATAAATTTAAGGGGTGAAGGGGGATAAAAATTCATCATTTTTTAAATGATACATTATGTGAATATTCCCTTATTATTTCATGGCTTGTTCACACAAGGCACAAGGTCTCTCTCCCCTGCCCCTCCCCCCTCCCCTTTTTTTATTTTTTCAAATTTTTGTCTGGAGATCTGATATTTTTTTCCCCAAGTCAAATTAAATTTTACACTTCCATTGTGTCTCCTGCCTAACATGTGACGGTGAGTCTCCTAATTTTGTAATAATAAATTTAAAAATTTACAAATTTTAAAATAATTATACCTTTTTTACGCTAGTAGTAGTAACCAGTAAGCAAGTATTAGTTCAGTGGATTCTGAAGTAAAAATTGATTCTCATGATTGAGGTGATATTAAGTCATATGGTATGAAAACATGTTTCAACGCAGATAAACAACAATCTTTTTACTCTTACATATTTGGCCTCAAACCGTTGAGCAATGGCTGCCACTTCATCAGCATCCACATCATCGTTGAATGGGTCATCATTAGTTGCCGGCTGAGAGGAAACATGTAATATATTAAAGGTGATGATAGAGAATGCATAATATCGTAAATATGGCAACAAGGTTTAAGTATTGTGTTAATATATGATATATATATATATATATATATATATATATGTGTGTGTGTGTGTGTGTGTGTATATATTAATAAGAATTTTATATAAACATATATATTTTAAAAGTTCAACATAAGTGGGAAATTTATCAATAAGCTTATATCCCACTGTTTATAGTCAAAAGGGGGTCTAGCTGATATATTGAACTCACTTGTGTGGAGGAAGGTGTATGACTCAAGTATGCAATGTATAGTGGGACCAAATGTTATCAAATGAACAAAAGTGTTTATAAATGTTAGGAAAATTAATAGTCAACTGTTTTACTATTTTCCTTTGAATACCAGCGATGTGTCACTTTTTGTGTGTGTGTGTGTGTTTTGTTAATGTTTTTCCATCTTTTCTTCCTTTTTTTTTCGGAACATTTTGTAATCAGGAAAAGATGTAAGAAAGAATATAATAAATACAGATTGTCTCAAGGTGGGAATGGTAGAATCTGCGCAATGCCAGCGTGGGCCGACAGAACAGACCCAAGTCCACATCCTCCAAACCTGCCCCCACTTTGAGGAAGTCAAGACTTCAAGTTTGGCCTACAGAAGCTCCAATCAGCCAGAAGCTCTGGAGGTCTGGCGACGACCTCCTGAAAACGACCAATTTCGTTGACCTGACCGGACTATCGATTTAGCACAGTCAAAAAGATTGAACGCAGAAGTAATCTAACAATTGTCACTATTTCATACTGTCTTAAGAATTTTTTTTTTTTTTTTGGTAATTTATTTATTTATTTTCTGTTTTCATTATTTATTTTTTCACTGAGGTGCAATGAAACCATGTAAGTCTAAGTAGCATGTGCGAAAGAACTTTTATAGGACGTAATTATCAAAACTATACTATTACAAGAAATTTGGGGGTGCGCAAATGTTCAGAGAATGATAGAAAATAGGAATAGTAAGCTTATTTAAAAATAAGGACAAAACAATGTATTTGCACATGCTTTTAAATGCCCATTTCTTCATCATCATTTTATCAATTAGTTTCAACCAAATGGACAGTTATGAATTCACGCAACGCAGCACACTTTTTCGCAGAGATTCATAGCCTTATAAATATAATGAGCGTTGAGAACAGTCTTTAAATAGATTGAGAAAGTCTGTTTTTCCATTGTAACAGTAATAAGAAACGACGGCATTTCTTAACCACCAGACTACGATTCAAGAGTACCCTATGTGGGTAATTTTCTTGCTCATAATCAATCATAAAGGCAAGCACTTTTTTTTTATGTAAAGTTCATCTAGTAACAGTGAAATTTGATACTTTGAAATGATTGGCGAAAATATATCCGGTAATTAAAATAATAATAACAACAACAACAATAACAATAATAATAATAATAATAATAATAATAATAATAATAATAATAATAATAATAATAATAATAATAATAATAATAATAATAATAACAATAAGTCCATTTATATTAATGGTGCCCATTCTCATATTTACATAGCTTTATGTGCTTAAATCGTTTTCACTAAACTACATGAAGTTGCGTAACCTGACGAAAGACCATTCAATACAACTTTAAAAGTAACTGTAACAAAGTTTTAATGTATTTGATTTTTTTTTTTAAATTGAAATTGACCGAGGCCTATCTGATACTTAACTTCTTTAAATTTGGGCAGACTAGGAGGCCTTCAGTCTAAAAAAAGATTCATGTAGGCCTATGTGATGATGGGTTAGGGTCAGCACCAATGAAAGCGCTCATCTGATGATGGTATTGATCTTTCTATGAACTTGAAAGAAAATGGGATGAAAGGAGGAAATGGGGGGGAAATTCGTTTCTACAACTAGTACAAGGAGACAGACCCGAATTCATTTCTTTATCATATTGTATGCACCAGAGTACCGACGCGGCAGCTAATAGCAGGTTTTAGATCTAGGTTTAATTCCTGAGTTTTACACAAGAATCAAGTCCAATTTACGATAAAGATTTTGACCACTAACGTTATAGTCTAGAGCAGAAACAGTCAAAATACCGAATGCCGAACAAAACCTCTGCGCTGGAACTTAAATTATTCACCCCCTTCTCGCCCTGCCGAGCTGCTCTCATCATCAAAAAAATGGCGGAGCCGCAAGCCGACGCAGCCTAGCCCGAAGTTAACATCAGATTCCAACGATCCCAGGCCTGACCCGATTCGACCTCTGATCAGCTGGGCCAGACACGAGACACGCCAGTCTATTTACAGAGCAGAAAAAAATGGCTGGCCTTTAAATCTAAGTCCATCTATTTCATTGAGCGACGACGCGTCGTGGTGAGTGCGAACTGGTGAGCTGGGCTTGAACGCGCCCCGCCACGGCCACGATGCTGCGCACTATCCACAGCAGCAACGGCGTAGACCAGCCCGCACAACACTCGACCCGCTTCGCCCGCAGTGCCAGTACTGCTACCGCTGGCACGGCAGTTATTTTTAGAAACTGACCTACATAAAACGCGCAACATTGTGCGACCTTGAGTCTAATCACTTTATAATAATTTTTTTTTGTTCTATCCATAGTCTACACTAGTTTTTTGTTTTTTTTTGTGTTTTTTCAAGTTCCTTTTTCAATGCAAAAAAAAAAAAATAACGATAATAAAGAAAGTTAAAAAAAACTGGAATTAAAAAAAAAATGAGCGAACGCAACGCGTGACTGGCATTTATCAAGCCAGACAATTTTTCACTTCTAAAGTGTAACCCAAATACTAACAAGTTTTCCACCAAAACCATAGTATTAACAAATATGGGGAGTGTTCCAAAGTAATTACGTAACACATGACCAATTCAAACTCGAAGATTAACTTCTAGACGTCGTCTCCATATGTCCATTCTAGATTTCTAGATCTGGCCAGATCTAAAGTGTGTTGCACAGTATGGCAAAAAGTTGGTCATTATCTATTATAATTGAGCGCGCTAAAATGCACGATACAACACACGCATAACTTAGACGTATACGCACAAAAATAGACTCGAGATTTGAACCTATCCACTTGAAGATCTCTTTGTGTGTTATAACGCCGCATTTTTTTTAATTACTTGCGCTTTTCTAACAAGTAATCTAATGACACGCACAGTGTAGTAAAGGCCTTGGGAGCCCCTGCTGAATAACGACAGAAAGCGCCTCTGATCAAGTGTGCCGGCCTATGCTATGCCTGATTCTACACAGTGCCGAAAAAAGGACAAAATGGAGAGATAGAGAGAATGAGGGTGGGCTGAAACGAAAAGAAATGAAAATTGGCACCGAGATTTTGCTTTTGTATGGTTCTCAATATATAAGGACCTCTAGATCTATAATATTGATGCTGTTAACTTGTGACTCTAAGAATGGTTGAAATGAACTATCAGTATGAAGGTGATCGTAAGTTGTAGATCTTGTAGAAATAAAATAAGTGCGAAACTTTTCATATCTGAAAACATTGACTGCAGATGGTTCAAAATGGCGAAGGAGTGTGAGACCATGTTGAAGCCCTTCAAAGCTAGAAGTTGTGGTTGTAGAGACTGTTTCGAGGTTGTCGTGAAGCACACTGGGCTAATACTCTTCTATGGTTATAGGACCAGGCGAGACTAGGTTTAGGCTAAAGCCCTGTGAATAGTATGGACTGTCAGTGATATTTCAGTACAACGACTGAAAACTTATTTTCCAAGCGTTGAAAATGTTGGAGATATAGATCCCCATTTTGGTTTTAACAAATTTAAGGATATTAAAAGACATTTGTCGTTGCAAAACATTTGATGATCAACTATGAAACCTTACCTTTTCATTTTTTATCAGCTCAGTGAATGAGTACTCCGGACAAGTCTCGGCGTTCGATTCCCCAAGGCTCAACTCAAATCGAAATGTCCTGCCTTTTCTTTTCGGTTTTTTTTCTTGTTGAGGTGCTTCAACAGTGGTCAATTGTATCCTCTTTATATCCGACATATTTGTAAAATTATTTTCACAATCAAGGCCTTATAATTTAGAGGCTTTGACATGCATTATTCGCAGCAGAGGCTAAATCTACCGCCATTTTGCGCTGTGACGACAAATTGTGGCACTCACCGGAACGGGTTTCCTTTCGGTTATTCCAAATTTAATAGAAAAGGGGTGTTTTAATATTTAAGTTTGGGGGGTTTTTTGTTAGCAAATCTTGTGAGTGCGTTTTAAATCCATTTATGGCCAGAAATATATTTTTAAAAATTTTCCCTGGTTTCCATGAACTATTTTACTATTTAAAGCTCAATCTTTAAAATATCTTAGTTGAGTTATCCCCTCGATATATAGGTCATTTGTCGACTCTTCCATTGACTTGGGTGGAATCCCCGAAGCAATGTTTAGGTTCAGAGGCACAAGGGTCATACTATGACATCCAGCTTTGATTTAGGTCAAACATAGCCAAGGCGCCTGGTTGGTCACCTCCATGACCTGTGAATAGCCTTTGCACTGGGCGCTGAGATCTTAGCAGAACCTGCAGATATCTAGCCTTTCCTTTCTTGGGAAAAAAATCGTTCTTTGGTAAACTGTAATTTTCTTTAAAAACAGTGTTTACAATTATATAGTGTATGTTTAGAACCAGAAGGCATAAAGCCTTGGATATTTATAGGCGGAGTCAATAACGATTTGGACTATGGACAGTGTTTTTCTTTTGTGTGTGAGTGTGCGTTTGTTTTTTGTTTTTTTTAGTTTTTGTTGTTGTTGTTGTTCACTTTCGTTTTTCCTCGGACCTAAATCAGAAATTGAGTTTTTCTACCAAAAAAAAAAAAAACAAAACAAAACAAGCAATGAACATGAATGAAATCAAACGACACAATAATACTTCAGTAAGATATACGACATTGGAGACGCATGTGAAGTTATCGTTTCTTCGCATATATATATATATATATATATATATATATATATATATATATATATATATATACACACACAGCCTTTCTCTCTCTCACACACACACACATACAACATACAATCTCTCGTCTCTCTTGTCTCAAACACTCTTTTTTCACTGCCTCTCTTTCTCTCTCTCTCTCTCTCTCTCTCTCTCTCTCTCTCTCTCTCTCTCTCTCTCTCTCTCTCTCTCTCTCTCTCTCTCTCTCTCAACTCAGTGTGGACCTCTCCACGTACTATGAAGTAGAGTAAGAAAGAATGGATGGTTGGGGTACGTGCATAATCTGAGACTCCCAATCCACAGCAAAATAGACGGATCGCTTTGACAATGACAATACAAGTAGGATGGAGTGTGTATTATTAACATAAGTACCAGGATAAATGCTTGGAAACTAGGAAATGAAAAAGAATAGTCATGCCAAGCAGATAGCGAAAGTGATGAGGGAGCAAGACCTCTTGTCAAAGACACATTTAGAAACGGATGAACTAAACACATTCAGCTTTTGATCAACAATATGCTTTCGGCCTATAGTATTAGACCAGAAGGGTAAGGCCATTTTCTCCCATCAACATACAGAGCACAAACGTTTAAAAACGCATGTTTCATAATTTGAAAATATGCGCAACTATCTAAGTTGGTCACATGGAGATGGAGAAGACGTCCAGTATATAGTGAACTGTTGTGCATGATTTTCAGCAATTCGCACGTAAACCTTGCTAAGAGATGAGTCGCCCTCCACCAACCTATAGGGGGTCTAATCCTAATTTGCTAATTTATGCACGCGAGAAGACTCGCAATATAACCACACTGACATGCGTTGAATGCAGAAGTAGAAGAAGAAGAAGAAGAAGAAGAAGAAGAAGAAGAAGAAGAAGAAGAAGAAGAAGAAGAAGAAGAAGAAGAAGAAGAAGAAGAAGAAGGAGGAGGAGGAGGAGGAGGAGGGGAAGGAGGAGAAGAAGCGTGAAGAGGAGAAGAAAAAGAACAACTATAAGTAATAGTAGTAGTAGCAGCAGCAGTGATAGTGGCTGTGGGAGTGGTAGTAGTAGTAGTAGTAGTAGTAGCAGCAGCAGCAGCAGCAGCAGCAGCAGTAGTAGTAGTAGTAGTAGTAGTAGTAGTAGTAGTAGTAGTAGTAGTAGTAGTAGTAGTAGTAGTAGTAGTAGTGGTGGTGGTAGTAGTAGTAGTAGCCTTGAGGGCAATATGATAAATATTTTTCATTGTTTCATAACAATTCAATTTCACTTAATGCATGTACCGACAATGGTGGTTCATAACTAAATTTATGATGATTCGTTCTACATAATTTAGGCAGTGATGACCAATAAGTCGAAAGAAAAAAAAAAAAAAACAACAACAACAAAACGATAAAAGTATAATTTAGTAACGCCCAGTTCAACATGTAGCTCCTCTGCCATTCACAGATTTTGAGAAGGATATAGGAGAACTTTGTGTCTTTCATCAGACATTGAACCTTGACCATGAATGCTGGATGTTTCGAGGTTTTGCTGGTGTATTTTCTTTCTTCCTTTTTATACATCGCTTAACCGTTCTACAATCAAATACCTTGTAAAAGGAAATGACACACAAAGCCTCTTGTAGAAATAGAAAGAAAATCTGTTGGAAATATTCAGTGACGATCCATCGGTTCATTGCATGACATATCAGGTCTATTGTTTTACTTTAAAGATTTAGTTATCTCGGTTTGCCCAACCCAGGGATAAAAATTTATATATATATATATACAATTGCAAGGGGATCTTATTTCACTTTATAAACTTGTATAAATTTACTTATTTACTTTTGAAACATTTTCTTTCAATTAATGACATGTGAATTATATTTGATATAAGATGTAAAACACACTGGACGTTAAGAGATCATTGAAACTGAAAGTATGGAATAATCTAAGATTTGAAATCCGAAATGTAAATCCATTAAATCTTTTGAAAATTTAGGTTATGAATCAATTACATGTACTTGGATTGAAATATGTTTTTGATAAAAAAAAAAAAACCCAGTTTCTCTCTCTATATATATATCACATTTATTTAACCAAACAAGTACATGATGATATACATACATGTATACACTGTAATCCTACTCGGCTCTGGAAGTAATGTGCATGTGATATGTATTTATTGCAACGGTTTGCAGTCTGTTGATTTTGTAATGCTAAGAGTTAAAGTACCAGTATGTTTTGTCTTGATTTGGGATTATATTATACATACTTCTAGTTTCAAACCACAGCAACTTGCAGAAATGCAATTCAGTTATAGTTCTGTACGGACTGTCTTTATTGCCAACTGTTCAGATATCCTAAGCACTTATATGGAGAACCATTTTTAGTAGGCCCCAAAGTGAGGAGTGGTTTCATAACACCAGAAAAAAAAAATGCTAGAAACCATACAGTGAAAACTGGCATTAATAATTTCAACCTTGCTTTAATAAGCAGAATAAAATCTGTAAACCTTTAAAAAAAAAAAGAGAAATCCCCCTCCTCACTCATCAGGGGGAAAATTAAGATGGACATGACATGACAAATGGCTGAACACAAAAAAAAAATGAAAAATTCAAATCCTGTTGAATAAATTTTAAGACAGTATTCTTTTTTTTATTATTCAAGTAAAAAAATATGATTGAGCATGAAAGATATTAACAATACATGTAATACAATGTATATTAATTGACTGAGAGTGGCAAGTATAAAAGCGACAGACTTTCGAGGCATATATGTTCTAGAAGCTAGCATACAATGCACAATTTGGAAATATTAAAAAGAAAAGCATTTTCAAGTATATTTGGCTTGGTGTGATCTATAACAAAATAACAGGCAGTTGCTTAAGAAAGTTGGAGCCTGAACACATGACAAAGAAGTAACATCACATAAATTATTGTACACAGCGTTTGATGTAACCTCAACAC
This sequence comes from Elysia crispata, assembly GCA_033675545.1. Lineage (NCBI taxonomy): Eukaryota > Metazoa > Mollusca > Gastropoda > Plakobranchidae > Elysia > Elysia crispata. The sequence goes on along the minus strand of JAWDGP010003865.1, from coordinate 457,666 downwards.
TGCAAGATAATCTCAGGCTTTCTTCACTCAAAAACGAAACCCCACATCCCCTCCCTCAAACAAAGAGTCCATAGAATTATTAGGGCAGATAGTTTTGAAAAAAAAAAAATTAGACAAAAACAGACTTTTCATTGGGCGTTTCTGGTTGAATGAAAAGATCAATCATACATGTAATTCATATATAACCTGAGGCAATTCACTCGCTTTAAATACTTGCAGAAAATTTATTTTGATCCATTGACAAAAACAAAAGTAAGATTGTTACAGAAGCATGCTGGGGAGAGGTAAAATTAGTTGTTTAAAATTAAGTGATTAGAATAGAACTTTTTACTCTAAGTATTACCAATCAGTATACGTATACTATGAACATGTAGCAGATACTTCAAGCATATTGCATCATAAATAATCCTTAAATTATATTCATTTTAAATGTGGTTTATATATATAAATGTATGAAAAAAATCTTAGGATACCACTGCAGGTTCTTGATATGATGAACCAGTTACCATAATGTTTTTTTTTCCAACCCAAAATATCACTGATATTTTTTTCTTGCAACTTTAGTATCAAATCTTTTCAATCGCAGAAAAAAACAAAACAAAACAAAAAAAAAAACAATGATCCTGGAGGAATTTGCTTTAATATTATTAGGCACAGAGGAAGAACATCCAAAGACCGAGAATGAAGACCTACTTGAACTTTGAAATACCTTGTACTGTACTGCAAGCAGGAGATAAGCTCCTATTAACTTGTGTGACAACAGGAGAGATAAAGGAAACATTTAGAGCTGTGCCAAACATTCTCTTTACAGATACACAATACATGAAGTAAGGCTTAATGTGGAGCTAGTCATATGCAACCAGAAGCTAGTACAAGCATAAAGAGATCAATAGGAATACATAATGTCCATATCAATTATCATTATATCCGTCGCAATAATTTATGTAGCAGTTAGTACTTGTGTTTGAAAGTCTAATGTTTTGCGTATCACCCCAATGCTTGAAAGGCAGATGCACTTTGACAAATTCATACATAAAAAAAATTTACAACACATGTATCCATGTACATGTACTTATTTAATGCCAGAAATACCGGTGCAAAAACTTACAAATGAATCAGCATACAGCAGCAGAGGTTAACTTATCACTTGCATTGATTTAAAACTGCTTAACTTGATGTATGCATTGAACCTTTCTTATAATGACCTGTGTCTAAAGTCTCAGTTGTAGCTGGATAAACATTTATGCCAGGCAAATGAAGGTATGTTATTAAAATTTACTTTATACGACACCTGTACCAAGCACATGTGCACATTTTGTTCACAGCTCGATCTCTGAAAATTTTGAAATTTTAAAATGTACATCACACTCTAGTCTAGGCAAGACAAGCAAACATGAGATCATTTCTGTGTCAGGTGTATGGGACAAAACTGACTTGAAATATGGCACCACGGGGAAAAACAGAAACTAAAAAGCTTAAGTAAGACTCAAGAACAGCCAATCAACTTAAGGCTAATTAACACCACAGATTTCATCAAAATGTAAATTAGTCAGTTCACATAATATTTGTTTACCTCACTAGTAGGGCCTAGCTGAAACAAAAAGTATCTTCAGAATTATGCTTCTTGGGTCTATTTTCTGCAGAGCATACTCATAATAAATACATTTAATCTAAAAAACAAGCAGTGATATGAGGCAAGCCTTGATTAAAGAAGCAACCATAAAATAACATAACTCACACCTCAGCACCAAGGTGTTTATCGATACCCATAGTAAGACATAAGGGATGATTAAAACAATCCTCCACAATGTAATACATGTACAGCATGTTGTCTCATTTAGATGATCATGGATGATGTGTACAAAATGAACATTCATCGAAATAAAATATAAGACAATATACAACCATGTCAACCTTCATGCTTTTTCTTTTTTTTTTTTTAGGTTAAATATGTCATTCTTCACAATAAAGCAAAAAACAGAGTTCTGTTAATTTGTTCATGGGTTATTTAGTTCTGTGCCTGTTATAAAAATACAATGGTTCTTCAATACGATACCTGATAATCAGTTTCAGGATTTTGAAGATCCATTTCGTCCTTTTTGGACCAAATAAATCATCAAAACGGGAAATGGTAAATAATTTTGCAAGAAACAGCTTCACAGTCCTGCAGAATTTCTGAAATTTTAAATAGGTAAGGCCTACCTGGTTTTTGATAAGTTTTTACATCCCTAGAGTTTCCTGAAGATCTCAAAGAGATTGTAACTCTGTCAAATCAAGGGATGAGACTGCTTAAAGCCAGCCCACTTTAAGATCATTCAGTATCTTTTTTAGATCATAATATAAAAATTTTAGTAACTCTCGATAAAAAAATTAAACGGTACCATTAATGTTTTACCAAATACATTTACAACATAATAAATTTGATGACAAAACTATCATATACCATAGCAGCTTGTTTTATGATGTACTTAAAACAACGTAAGGGAAATTTGAGGGCACAGTTTAAACACAATAAATTGCCTCAAAATAGCATTATATAAACTAGAACTGTATGGGCTCCCATTCAATACCTTCCTTTGTTGCATCCACATTAAAAAAAATTATCAATTACTCACTGGATGTCCTTTGAGGTCTATAAAAAAAAGAATAGAAAGAATCTAAAACAACTGTAGATTCAAATGTTTCTATAGCTCAAAAAAAAAATTCATCACACATCTTCAATTTTTTCTAGCCACATTCATGTTGGTATTTCATTTAATATACATATATATATATATATATATATATATATATATATATATATATATATATATATATATATATACATATATGAATATTACAACAGAAATTCATAAACAAAATAAAATAATTTGATTTTGAGCTGTCTCCCTCTTTCTCTTTTACCAAAAAATTATATGTCATCACAATTTGAAGCGCACAACAGCCAAATACAAATGTATCTTGAAAGCCAGATGTAACAGGCAATGGTCAACCATCAGTTGTCTCAAAACTTGTCAAAATGACTTAATTCAATTCTATGGGAAAAGTCGGATATTGAAATGAGATAAAGTACTCTTTTTGTTACTTCCTCAAAGGAGCTAAAACGGAGAATACTTATAACTTAAAGCGATTTTCACTACCGACAACCTAAGAAAAAAAACATGGTTCTAAATATTCACACCTTTTCATGTCATATTGGTGCTATGAAATTCATTTGGAGAGGGTGTCAAACAATTCAGCTACCAAGAACTAAGATTCTTGGGAATTGTTAGAGGAGGCCATAACAAATGCTTAGTTGTTTCATAATGTTTTCAAATTAACACAGGAAACCCCACAATTCACTTAAAGAATAAGCCATAAATAATATTGGAAATAAGAAAATGAAGTTTACAATTATAATACTCAAAAACTTACAATGAAAGTTCTGAGGACACTAAGTACTGCAGCAATATCAATTACATCTTGATAATTTTTTTGGCTTTACTGTTTGATTTGCTGGACAGAATTAGAAAGCAAGAAAATTAAAATAAAAAAAAAAGAGAAACATTTGGAAACTGAATCTTGTTAAATTGATGAATTCTACCTGCACATTGCTTTTCCGATGAACAAAGGAAGAAGGGAAAAGTTTGAAACACTTCAAGCATCAAAAATTTCCCCTTAAAATTATTTCATTGCTAGCGTCATAAATGGTTTAATTTAAATTTTATCAAGGCATGCTGAAAACTACGACACAATTTTTACAGCTGAGTGAGCTCTATGGGAAAAGTGTATGCCTATGATCAAATCAGCAGTACATGTTCTTTATTTCAAAGTCTATGGACATATAAACATCTACAAGTTCTAGCATACATTTATGTGGGGTTTACTGTTGTTAGTTTTGTATTGCATCAGGTTCTGTCTGTCCAACTTTAAAGTTTGAACCAAACCATGAACATAAAAAAAATCAAGAGGCAAAGATACAAATCCAGCAAGGTTTACATCAGAAAATACAGAGAATGTACTCAAAGAGAGGAAAAAAAAACAACAAAAATTTCCATTGATGTGCAGTCTGATTAAATTAAAGTGAAGACAAATTCAGAAAAAGTTTCAAGCGTTTTATAAGGTATTTTCATGTCTACAATAACATTTAGATAAACAACTTTAAAATTCCATAAACTAGTGAGAAGATGAAATACATGTAATGCACACTACACAATGCCTTTTCAGATATAGAAAGCGTGAAGTTTTGTTAAGATTCAGACAAGATTGATCCAGTCTAACTCTCTCTCACTTCACTCCAATCAAACAAATTTTATTTTAAGGCTTGCATGACAGATCTCATAGAAAAGAAATTACAGTGGAAACCTCAAAAACTGAAGTCTGATTTTTCGAATTTCTCATAAAATGAATTTTGCAAGATGATAGTTTTTTTTGTTCTCTTTTGGCTTTGTTAGAATTGGACTTGATTTCGAAGTATTTCTGATTTGATTCTCTTAATTCAAAGTCAATACCACCTCATAAGGCATCACAAAAGTGCTACATGCATCTCTCAAGCACCAAGCAATGCCAATCAATGCCCAAGAAAGGCTGATCAGTGCGCTAGCAAATCAAGAAGGGCGCAGATGCATTAACAATTAAGTGCCAGTAGCAAATCTGTACTGATACTGAGTGATAGGAACGTGGGACGGGGGAGGGGGAGGGTTGCTGTATATATGATTCAAAATTTTTTCTACACTTGTCAAAAGATCCATTGGCCAGATTCTATCCTAATTTTTTCTATTTAGTCCAAAATGTACTGACTTGCTTGCAGCAGTTAAACACAACATGAATTACACTTAGAATTGGAGTATGATATTCAAAGGTCACTACACAGCTCAGTCGGTAGAGACTGACTTACATTGGGGAGGTAAAAAAAAAAAAAGCTTGATCACCAACTGGATCAGAACGAGGGAGGGCGGGGGGTTGTAACCCCCCCCCCTCTAACCAGATTAGCATTTAAGCTTGAATTTAATTGACAAGTTAAGAAGAAAACAAAAAGCATTTTGAACATCAAATTCTTATATAACAAGAGAAAAGTTGTTAAAGAAAGTTTCCACATTTCTTTTAGAAGTAAAGATCACAACATGCAAAGAAAAATTAACTTTGAAAGAGTGAGATAAATGTAAGATTATCATATCACCAGCAGCTTGTCTCGGACCATACTAAGAATGCAGAATCTCAACAGTTTTTTGGCACGAGCATTAGTATAAACTGCCAACACACAGTCAGTAGCAATATATGTTATTCCACTGCTCAACTAATGACATCTATTTCATATTTTACACACATTAGAATTTGAAAGCAATTCAAAAAGACAAAGAAAATAAAAATCCATGAAATAGGGCTACTAAAATTTTAATTTTTGTTGCAAAATAGTCTTGCCTGATTAGCATCATCTTTGGTAATAGCACCCAAAATAATGTACTATGATAGCTCTACCTAAGCTTACATAGAACTTTACAAAATCACTGGTCTAGGCCTAGCTGTAATTCCTAAAGAGCATTAGTGATAAATACATTACATGTAATTATATTATACTGCCCATCCAGATCTGTATTTGAGGTGATGATAATGCTGAGTGAAAGACTTTGGGACTTGGTGCTTGAAAGGAAAAAAAATGAAAGGATCTGTAGAATAAATAAATAAACACATAAGATTATTAGTAATGTGACATTTTCAAGAAACTTACCTGCAAATACATTTTTATAATTGAAAATGAATTTATCAAAGAGAATGCTTTCTTAGCAATGTTAATAAATAGGATCTCCTTACAAAGACCTAGGTAAATTGAAGTCAAGAGCTCTGCTTTAAATTTATGTTGGCACATCTTTGATCCCTGCACCTAGTCACTTATAATACTAATGTTCAGAGGCCAACACATTAAAGTCAAAATCTCTAAAAGGATTCACAAAATTGTTTCACACACAAACAATAAAAATTACTCCATGCGTCCTTTAAATATGTTACATGTTCAACAGGGCTGAGGATTTACATTATCACTCTTTCATAAAGTTTTCAAAATCATCTTAGACATGGAAAAGTGTTTTATAAGTTTAATATTTAGTCCAACTTGATCAGATATCTGACGAAAGTTTAAACTTAAATTTTCTATCTCCCAAAGCAAACTATCTAGAAACCCAAACGAAACAGTTCAACCCCATAGGTCGATCATGACGATAGCTGTCATTTGGGACATTTTTGAGCCATTTAATGTTGTAAAATGAAAGCCAAAATTAATATTTGCCAAACTTAAACAGTGCAATTTTGACGATTAACTTTTTGTGAGCCAGTGTTGAATATCATTTCAGAAGAAAACAAACTACGCTTATGATTTTGAATTTTTATGGCACAACATTTTCTCCCTGAAAATTTAAAAATCTGTTCAGTATAATGTGTTATGAAAGATATCTCCAACTCCCACAAAATGATACAAATGAGTTCAAATAATTGGAATCCAGAAAATTCGAATTCTTGGTCTTTTCAAAGTCTAACTTTACCAACTTTTTCTCTGTTTAAACTTTAGTAAAAAATATCAGTCCGAATTTTGATATAAGGATCTGGTTAATTCGAAGCGATTTTGGTGTGATTATTTTATCCTGACACAGTGAAAGCACTTTTCCAGGCTTGTAAAACAAACTACATGTATTATTATACCCCGCGCGGCAAGCAATTCTGGTGTGTGTGTGTGTGCCCACCTACGTGACAGGCAAGAGTCTGCAATACGGCTACAAGAGAGGAAGCGATTAGGCCCACCCCCACCCCCCTGCACACTTGTACGACATTCCTGATCCGTCATGTACATTTTTTTTCTCTTTCTCTATGCATTCTGATAATTCGAAGTCCTTATTTTCATCCGAATGACTTCGAAATAAGCGGACTCGACTGTACTTGTCCTTAAACGATCAATGACCTGATTTTTCATTCTCCTTGATAAAGATTGCCTTTTCCATTTTATTTATTGCAATAAATAAACTACATGTGCATTCTCATTATTCTGTGTAGATGAGAATTTTTAAAGGTAGATTTTGTTACATCACCTACCATTTTGTTCTGACAAATTTTGATTTCACTCAAGATAATAAAATGAGTACAAAAGCAAACATCACAAGCTTGATAATCTATCATTAAGAATAAAAATTATACTGATGTTGAATTCTGCATAGAAATTATATATATATTCTAGTTTAAAGTTTCTAAAAAGGTGAATAGTAAAAGACCAATTAAATGACAGTTAAAAATTTATTCAAAATCATGTATATACAGGAAATTTGGTGAATTTAAATTCATTTTCAACTTCCATTCAAAGATTTAACCAAGGCCCAGTAAGGAATACCAGACCAGAGGACCAGACAAGCAATAGTTCTTGAGCTTTGTTCTCAAAAGAGAAAATTCATTTTAAGTTAAATTAGTAGGATGAAAATTAGCCTATTTAGGTCGGTAGGATTCCGATTGGCTATGTTGGTTTAGTATATGATTTAGTTATTGTTAAAGGATATATATGATGCTGTAGTTTTTTCCTACACAGTTACAGGCTAAAATTTCTTTCTTCTTTATTACCTCATGCAAAACCAAGCCCAATCTTTTTCTATGGCCCAATCAAATGAAGCCATCTTTAGTATGATAGAGGTACTGTACCCATTAGGTAGTCCTTCAATTAGGCCTACTTGATATTGATTAAGAGAATAGCAGTTTAAACTAAAACAAACAAAAGAAAAAAAAAAGAAAAAAATGCTCCTGAAATTAACATGGAGAAAAATGAACCCTATTATTTGGTTTGGTTTCCCCCCCCCCAAAAAAAAAAAACAACAAAAAACAAAAACAAACAAACAAAAGAAGCAAAAGCTTTCAAGTAGTTTAACATTCATCATCATTTCATGAGCCATGAGAAACATAATCTCTCTCAGTTTAAAACCTTAACATAAAAATACATTAACTCTCATATAAAGATTTTAGTAACCCCAAGCATAGAAAAATTCCTACAGAATAAAATTATATTACCTCTACAAGGACGAAAGACATTTTTGGCATGCAGCTGTCTACGTTTTATGCAGAGGTGGAGTAGTTGTGGTCTTTCTTAGCGGAGGCACTCTGGGAGAATGAATGCAGGCTTCTGTATGTTTCCTCAATCTGCATGTCTTGTGAGAGTTCAACATTTGCTACTGTTTGTGCACTTGCCCATTCACGGCCACCTGTTGTACTATTATTACCACCAGTGAGCCCACTATGAAAATATGTGTGATCCTCACGAGACTTCAAGCGTGGAAATGTAGCAGAGGAGAATCTGGGTGGCCATGGTGCATGATTATCGACGACTGAATTTGAGGTGCCTTTATTACAGAAACCTGAGGATTTCTCTGAAGCATCAAGCTTAGCATGATTTGAGGCAGAACTAAAAGGAAATACCTTGTCTGTGTTGTATGCATGTTTAACATATGTATGGTCTTCCTTCTGTTGCATATTGATGTGATTGGGAAATAGAGAATGAGGTTGTGTAGGTGTGATACGCCTTCCTTGCGGAGGAGACAAAATACTTGTGTCAGACTCCTCCATAGGACAATCTTCATTTTTTGCCACAAACACTCCTGAGTGAGAACTTTGATCTCCCTCGAACAAACTATGACTAGCTGCTGTACCATCCCAAGTTGCTGTTGCATATGTGTGGTCTGCTTTCCTTGGCCAGCATGGAAACTCTAAAGTATTATTTACAAATCTATGAAGAGTTTGTGAGACACATCCTTTTTGTACGCTTTCTGATGATTTACATGATTTTATACGAGTTTTTTTATCCATATCTTCAGTTGAGCAAGATTTACGTGAATGTTTTTCAAGTTTTAATTGACCTTGAGGCCATTCTTTGTAATTCTCATTATCTCGACTTGAATTGAGAGAATCAGATGAGATGTTTTCCTCCGAGGAGCACCTCTTGCTCCTCACACAGTAATTATGCGCACTGAATGGGTCCATGGCGGTTAAAGGTGGAGTTCTGGGAAGACAGTGAAGCTGGGATGACTTTGTGCCTGCTTCAACATCTTCTAAATTGATGCTGTTCTTTTTATCGCTACATTGTGAATTAGCATCTAATTCCATTTCTAGATCAGAATCTGCATCACTATTAGTATTACGGTCGATTGCCTTATCTTTCCCAGGTAATGGACATTCTGTTGACAGCTGTGCTGCTTTAGCTGTCTGAGAACGAGTCGTGCGAAATGATCGACAAGAAGCATAAGTGTGGTCAAATGCTCGGAGTTTGCATCCATCTCTTTTGATCTCTAAATCCAGATCTAGATCTACTGAGAAACTTGAATCTGGAGTTGTTTTTATGTTTTGAAGATCTAATGCAGTTTTACGGTCAAACGAAAGAACCATATCAGCAAAAGTTAATAACGAAGACTGTGCCGATGAAACTGGGGGTTCCCCAAAGCTGACTCGTGGTGATTGAATGAAAACATTTTCGCTCAGACCGTTGCCTTCAACTGCCATGGTCAAGGGTAATGAACACAAATACTTAACTCTTTGAGCGAATCCTGATTCATTTATATCCAATATACGAGCCTCTTAAGATCGTTATGTGTTTTCTTTCAAAACTGCCGAGGACAACACAAATTGCCATTCATAGTCCACGATGCTACATTCCTTTCTTTTCTCGCCTTTCAACTCGCCTAACCTAGGCTTTATAACACACCAAGCCTATCCACCCTTCGTTCAGCTTCCGTCCAGTCTGAAACGAGGCAGAAAACACTGTGTCAAAAAAATCTAAGCAGTGACCTGGGGAGTTGACAGAACACAGGGAGAGCATGACCTATTTCTTGTAAACTTAACTAAAAATAGACTCACTCGATATTAAAAGTAACGGAACTTCCCGACAGCGGCAATGATCCACCACCTTTCAGTCCTCAAGCTCTAGGCCTAAGTCTAGTCGTCTCTCAAGCCGTAGATCTAGATCTAGATCTTGATCAAGTGCATACGTATCAGAGGCTGCCAAGATCTGCTCTTATTAGTCTCAATCTCCTTTGCACCTGAAGTAATTGTTTTCATATAGACTGAGATGCATATCTTTAGCTTAGATTCTTTTTTGATCCGCCCAATATAAATGTCTAGATCTAGAGATCTAGATCCATATCTATCTAGATTCTAGATCTAGAATCTAGATTGGATTAAGATCCTATGTAGATCTACTAGATTTAAGATAGATCTAGGCCTATGTATATATAGATCTAGATCTAAATATATATATATATATATATATATATATAGATGTTATGTCCACCTGTTGATTTAGTAGGCCTAAATCTAAAAAAATTATATCCAGTCTTAATCTACACTGAGTTCTGGAAATCTTGAAACCCTTAAAAGTCTTGAAATTTTGTTTTCAGGCAAAAAAAAAAAGGCTGGATTTTTGTATTTGGTCTTAGAAGTCGTGACATTTCTAAATCTATGTTTGCCATGAAATTACAAGCTACGTGCTTGACTTGCATACGTGTTAAAATACATTTAGGAGCCTATACAGCAAGTAGTTTTGCTTATCACTAGAACTAATGCACAGGGGCCTGAAGTAAGATGAGTGGTTCTTGCTGGTTTTGTCCTTCAATCAGAAGCTCATTTTTCTTTAAGTGAATGCCGTGGTCAGATCAGCATGCAATCATTCTACTCATTTAATGTATTTCACTAATTTTTATTCAGTGTGATCATCAGTAATGTAGGTGTAGATCTAACATTGGCACTTTTATGGTGCACAAGAGAATCTATACTGTGAAACCCCTAAAACCTAGATCTAGATATATCTTGAAAAGAGATGGATCAAACATATCTCGTATAAACTTGTTCGCTTATTTAACCTGTTTTTCCTAATCTTGTTCAAAATGCAGATATTTTTTTTTTCAAAAACAAAGCTCTAGCAAGATTTATACAGTTTGATTGTATGTTAATGTTTTTATCGATGAAATCAAATCAAATTATACACTCACCTAAAGTGTGCATCTCTATATTTATAAGCTAGATATTCAAAATACATTGAATTTCAAGCAGATAATGATTAAAAAAAGTAAACAATAGTAGATAAAACAGTATACATCTCAATACTTTTAGGGATGGTGGTACGTTTGGAATACATTCAGTTCCTGTTTTCAAATGTGTATGCTCTCACCAAGGCTATACCACCAGTTATTTTGTGATTTCTGTGGTTAGCAGCACAATCACAATGTTTTGTGCTTTAAACTGCCTCACACTTAGAAGACGAACAACAGCAGCTGCTGCTATATTTTTGCTCTCCGCAGCAGCATTCTTGTTATTTTACTTCTCTCACTTTCACCTGTTTCCAGGTGCTGCATGTACCTGCTGTCAAGATTTTCCTGCTCTGTTTGATACACTGTACATGTATTCATCACCAGTTTTCTTCTTTATCTAAATCTGTCTCAGAACAGCAGCACTTATCTGTTTACAGCAACAACACAACCCAGATTTTCCTGCTTTCTCCAGCAGCACTATTCCTTCTCCTCTGCCTGCTATTACCTACTTGGTTTCTGTTCTTGCCATCACGATCATCACCATTCACCTGAAGTTTGTAAATTACATTGAGAGCTTTGCAAAATGAAGTTTGGTAGACTTCTGGAACCTTGTTACATCCCTTGTATTCTCAACTCCATTTATCTCAGTGCAGTGTTTGACTTGTTGCTAGAAGGATGTGCTTGGGAATTTTAGTCTGTTAGATCTGTGCAAGTACTATATACTTCAAACTTATTTTGAATCTTAATTTACTCATACTTTACTTCTTTGCTTTTTTGCCTTTTAACTCATGATTCTATTTGCATAACTATGAATGTTTAGCTTAGATATTACCTAGCAATTCAGTTTTGATCTAATCATATTGGTTCTTTAGCTACCAGTTCTTGGCTCTAGTAGATTTCTTTTCATATTCAGGGAAACAAACATTTTTAACTTTTGTCATTAACGTAAGAAATCGGAAGCCATGTGGATTTATAAGTTGTTGAAGTGTGAAGCTTTTAATGCAGTCACAGTTGAAAGTAATGGAGCAATTTGATGTCAATAATTTTTTCAAAATGTTGATTGTTATCCAAATCCAACACCTCCCTTTCTATATAAAAATTTAATAGCCTCAAATGTAAAAATGAAAAAAAAAATTTTTCACTGTGTTATGTGTAGTCCTCTGATTTATTTTATTTTAACTTACATGAATATAATAGGCTAGTTTTTTGGGGTTTTTTTTTTCACTACTTTGATTAAATTATAATCCAACTGTTCTTTTTTTTTTTCCATTGCACATGATACACAGGCATGGCAAAACGTATCTTGATAACTGGAGCCTCAGGACTTCTAGGAAGAGAATTTCTAAAGGCTTTTGCTGATGATTCAGAGTGGACTACCCTGGGCCTTGCATTCAGTAGATCTTCAGATGGTCTGAAAAAGGTTGATCTTACTGATCCAGTCCAAACAGCTGCTGTTGTGAGGGAGTTTAAGGTATTCTGGAATGGACTTTAACATATTTGTGTCACTGAGTTATGAATTTGATATATGAAGCTGGAAAACAAAAACAAAGGAAAAACCAGCAAAAAAAAATAATAACTTGAGTGCCCATACAAATCAAATTATATTCAAAGTTATGAATACCTAATTAATTAATTCAGTGCTACTTTCAGTCAAAATTTTTAGGTTCACTCTGTATGGGTCATTTTATATGAATTCAGTGGTTAAACAATTATTAATCTTTTGAACCACTTATTATGTGTGATCAGGATTATTCAGTCTCCATACCCTTTGGTCCTAAAGGTTGAGTGGCTTAGTTATCTGCCTGACCACAAGAGAAAATACAATTTTTTTATTGAAAAATAGTGAAAAATGCTTTGGTATAGAACATATTTAATATTCTAAATGTAGAGGCATTATACTATCATAGCCTGATATGCAGGAGAAAGTGTTTAAGTGTTGACAACCAAGATGAGAATTTTAAACTGCTTGCTTTTGTATTCAATTTTGACATTTGCTGTTACATTTTTGTTGCTTGTCTCTAATGTTAAGGTAAAAGAGGAAAAAATGACTAGAATATATAGTTTTTAAAAAAGTGCTTAGGCAACATAGTTTTAATATCTTCTAGTATAAAAAGCAGTCTTATTTGTTTCTCTTTAGCCCTCAGTTATTCTCCACTCTGCTGCTGAAAGAAGTCCTGATGTTGTAGAGAAAAATCCTGAGCAAACGAAAAAGATAAACATTGAATGCACCCAGAATTTGTGCCAGTTGGCTAGTGAGTATTAAGTTATTTAGAAAAAATACATGTTTTTTCATGATTTACAGATTGGTAGTTAATGAACATCCTTGAAATTAGAAAGCTAAAATTTGTATTGATAAGAAAATTTTATGAGAGATTTTGATGCCCGGACTCCTTATACAGGAAATTTCATTAAAATTTTTCAACATTGTTGTAAAATCAACATTTGCTGAACATCAAACCCTTTTGATTACAATTTTGAATTATAGTTTCAAGCAGTGTTGGATTTAGTGTGCTAAGGTTTGTCAGCTCTGTTATCACACACATACATGAATGTCTATACACACACACACACACACACACACACACACACACAGAGTTTGGCTCTAACTAGGCAATCAACTGTAACTATGATTTCCTAAGCTATTGTAGCTGATGTTGTTTTGTTTTGTTTTTTTACGGGGGGGCGCTTTTTAATATTTTTATCTTGCAGTACATTAAGAAGTTTTGTTCAAGCCAAATATATTTATAGATCCCTATAACCATTCATTATCATGTAAGTTATAATAAGAGAGGAGATAAAAATTTCCGTAATACAGTGCATTTTTAAGCCCCTTTTTTGCAGGTATTCATTAATTTTTTAGAAGCTTTTTAAAAAGTCTTAAAATAGATTTTGAAGCGGAATTATCAGCTTTTCCATATTGAGCATGGGACCACTGTTACATTTATCAATTCAATTATTGCATGACAAGTTTGCTTTATTATTTTTGTCCTGCAGATGAGCTTGGAGCCTACGTCATATTTATCAGTACAGATTACGTATTTGATGGCACTAAGCCTCCATACAAACCTGGTGATCCCACCTGCCCTCTCAACAAGTATGGAATGAGCAAAGCAGATGGGGAGAAAGTTGTTCTAACAGCCAATGCAGGTAAGCATCCAGTGATTGTGTTAATTTTCTGTCCTTTGCAGCTGCCTATATTTTTTTTAGGGTCTTTGCTTCTCACTTCCTTCCTTTTCTTTTTTAATCCTAATTCCCAACCGCTCTCATGTGTCGATGCTTATTTTAGAACCATCAATACCCTGTGCGCAAATATTGATGATGGACTTTTTTTTTTAATAATTGAGAGTAATATTATTGCCCAGTGTATTCCATTCTGTTTCACTTTCCTCTTTTAATTTTGCTTTGTTTTGGCAGTTTTCTTTTTTTTTTTTTTCTTAGAAGAAAAAACTTGTTTGTTTCATACTGTGCTTCCATCTAGTGAATGTCTTAAGGCATTTTCTTCTTTTTTTTAAATCCTGACCCCTGATTTCACTCAGGCAACATTGTGTTCCGTGTGCCAGTGTTATATGGGCATGTGGAAAGACTGGATGAGAGTGCTGTCACGGTTCTGTTCTCTAAGGTGAAGGATCCAAGCAAGCCCGCTGAAATGAACCACTGTGAGCGGAGATATCCCACATTCTGTAGCGACATTGGACAAGCACTCAAGGTCCTTGCAGATAGTCGTGTGAAGGTAGGATGAACTGTTTGTTTATAAGCTTGTCTTGTTCCTAGAATTAGTAGAAATGCAATGGTTTGATGATGGAAAAAAGGTACAGTTCACGTATATTTTTCCATTGTTATTTTTGTTTGTTTTTTTTGCTTTGAAGATTAATTTATTTAATCTGTGATAATTTCTGAAGAACATCATTAGCAAGCTAATTATATATATATATATATATATATATATATATATATATATATATCTTAATTATAGTTCGCTTGATTTGAAACATAATTATTCTGTGTAAGTTGCCCAAAAGTAAATCAATGTTATATGTTTCAGATTGGCTTCTTAAGTACTGAAGAAGCTGTGTTGTGTTAACACCTCTCATACTGTCACAGGCCTAGAGACCCATAAATTATAGGTTCAAGGACATAAAGCTATGACTTTGGGACATAAAACATTGAAGAATTACTAAATGATAATTTACATGTTACTTATGCCCTTGGCAAAATCCTGTTTCCCAAGCCAAAATGAAAGTGTAAGCCCTGTTATAATGTAGACTTTTGGCCTCCTCAGGATTCGTCGCTTACAGGAGAATTCCACTGGAGTGGGGACGAGATGCTCACCAAGTATGACATGGCTGTGATCATGGCTGAATTATTCAATCTTCCAACCTCACACATTGTCGCAGACACAAAACCTGCCCAGGGGGCACCCCGGCCTTATGACTGCAATCTTGACTGTGGGAGGATGGATGCCCTCGGCGCTGTAAAGCGGACTCCTTTTAGAGAAGGAATCAAGCTATGTCTGGAGAAGCACTTTCATTAGCTGATTTATATTTATATATTGTATAAATTGTAGAATGAGGGTGGTTATGATTTTGTAGGTGCTTAAAATGTATTTTATTCATTGAAGATGTTAAGATTTTTTTTCTTTAATGTATAAGTCAAGAGTATTTCTGTGATATAAAAAGTCACATATTCCTGCCAGAAAATCGATCAAGGATATTTGGGCTTAAAATGCATGGAGTAGAGCCTAGATTTTACCATTGAATACCAAAGTTTACTTTGATTTTATTAGTGAGATCAAAAGTATTGAGGGTTTTTTTTAAACATGCTTTTCTGGGAAATGTGTTTTATGTGCACAATGTAACAAATCTGTTGGAAGTTGCAGCAGCAAAACCTTCTATAAGTATATCTCATCTCTATAAGCATGGGCGACCAAAAGTAGAGGATTTAAATTAGGATGTTTCAATACCTGGGTTACTCTAACAAGTTGTAAGTGTTAAATATAACTTTAAACAGACTGATATCTAGAGCTGTAGCTTAATTAGTCAGACACATATGAACTTTACACAGGTTTTTTTTGCACATGACTACCCAGCTATTTTCATGAGTTATTATAACCAGGAAACCTGGAATTTTAGGAGTTATTTGAAGTTTTTGTAATGAAGTGATTTTTTTGGTTATTGAATTCAGCATTAGTAATCTCATGTAAGAAACATAAATGGGTGTTGTGGTAGGTGTTTTGATTAATTATCAGCTATTGGTAAAACTTTTTCTCAAATTATCCTAACCTGATTTAATATTAATAATAATGCACTAACTAGACTTAGTATTTTAATACAAAATAAAGAATCTGAGCCACTCTCTTGGGAGTTAAGTCAACAACAATAATTATGTATTTCACAGATTATTCTGAGAAATTTGAATGTTTGTCTACCAGACAACTGAAATTAAAATATCTGAAATTTTTAAGCGGACATCTTTTGATAATCATCGAAAGAAAGCAGTGGACTGAATTTCCTAAAGGCTCAAACCCTCACTCTTGTGTAGTGCGAGACTCTTTGACAATATGCCTTGCACATGTGTAGTGTTTAATAATAGTGCATGCTGAGTGGGATATATTGTTACTGTTAGTTTTAACATGTTTGTGGTAAGTTATGTGCTAAGTGCCATATTGACTCCACAAGAGCTTTTTTATATGTGTGATGAGAGCCAGCAGTTTTTTAGTCAATGTAAGCTCAACACAGGTTATTTCTTGCCTACAGACCAGTTCTTTGTAAAACGTGGTTTGAAATGATTAAAGGATAAACTTATTGAATGCAATTATTACAAGAAAACAAAGACAACTTGTTGACACTTATCATTCTTTTTTTAATGAAGAGGCTCTAAATTATAAAAAATTTGAGAGGACAAATACAATTCTAAGTGGAAGTTACTTTCGTTGGAATAATGTATCTATTTTAAGATGAACTGGGATTTTATTGTTAAAGTGATTAAATTACTGGGGTATTTGTAATGTCAACATAAATGGATCAAGCTTATTGTGGTTAATATAATAATAAGCATTTTGTCTCATTCAGGAAGCCCAAAGTTTTATTAAAAGAAGAAAAAAAAAAAGGCATTTTTCACTTATCTCTCTAGGTAGCACAATACAGATCTGGGATAACCTGCAATTTTCTTGCATTTCAATTTGCTTTATATTCAATATGGAATGCTGCAGAATTAGCTGTTTTTATGAAGGGTGAAGACTAATTAGTATTAAAATTAGTATAAGTGTGTTTGTAGGGAAGATTTGTAGATTGTATGAAAGAAATGAAAGAAGTTGGAAGCAGGGTATTGATAACTTTTTATATCACTATGAGGTTTAATTGTTTGAAGGATGATTTTTCAACTGTTGAAGGGTGAATACTGGTACCTTATGAATGCTTGTGGCATTTGTGATTTGTTCTTATGGTATATGCTATTGCTGTTATAAACTATTGACACTTTTATCTGATGAATATAACATAGGTTGATTGTGAAAAATGCACTATTTGAAATGGGTCCTTAAACAGACAGTGTTTATATTTTTGACCTCTCAAGTTGCATTCCTATGCTGAGCTTTCATCTAAATTAGTGCATTACTGTTGAATCTGGGACTTTTACATTTGTAATAAAAATAACAGAAAAATCTCTCCTATTGTCAGTCCATTATAAATCTAGATTACTTGTTTTTTGTGAAATTATGGCCGTGAAGATATTTTACTTATGAAGAAAAAATTATTTTTCTAATTTAACTCTCAGCATTCTAACTCTTGTCCAACAAATCTGCTCATTCGTTCACCTAATTATAGATTTATTACCTTTCGAATGCTGCTTATATATAGCTGTTTTTTTTGTTAATCTCACCCTTTTCCATATGGACTATTTGCTGGAAGAAAAAAGAAGAGTTCTCCTTTTTTGGACAAAGCTTATTCAAATAAAGACCTTTCTCAATGATGAGGATACAACAAAGAAAAGAAATGCCTGTAGCACATTCAAAAGTGCAGTTTAAATGATGCTTCAAAATTGGGTGAAAAATAATCTCTTTCCTTGAGAAGACACAAAGTTATGTAATGTGTATGTCGAAAATCAAAACAATTAGAATTTGATACTTTTGTTCACTGACTCTCAAAACCTATAATTTTATTTGAAGTTAGTTATAACCTATATCTATGCATAATACAATAACAAGAAAAATAATGTTACATCAAGATGAGAAAATGCCTAGGGAAATTGTTCCAATGACAATGGAGATACATGTATCATTCATATATGAATGGTCTGTAGAACAAAAATATCTGAACTAAGTTTTACACACTGAAGACATTTCGGTTTCTCTGAAGATAGAACAAAAAATGTTTAAAAATTTGGCAAATATGTCCCATATTGTCAATGATCTCACTTGTTAGCTTGAGTGCTTCAACTATATTGAACTTCAGTATTTAGATCTAGAGGAGGCAAACCACTAGGTTAATTATAAGTAAGAATTATAAGAGCTAGAGTTTTAGGTAGTGTTCAGCAGTAGTTAGGATAAGGATTTAAGAGAAAATGACCAAAATATGCTTGAATTTGTGGGATTAGAACCTTCGATTTATAGATGCTTATAGTTGTTTTAGGATGTTTGTAGAGAGCGTAGTGGTGTATTGGTATAAGCTATGTTCTCTTTGAGTGGCAAGGCGATGGGTGCTGAAACATCTATACATTGTAAATGGATGGTTCTAATCCCACAAATTCAAGCACTTTTTGGTCATTTTCACTTAGAGCCTTATCCTAACCGCTGCTGAGCACTACCTAAAACTCCAGCTCTTATAATTCTTACTTATACTGTAATGAACTTCGGTAACAGATTAGCTCAGTATTCCCCATATAATTAATATGAATTTTCAAAATACATGAGGCTTTTTTTCAAATAATAAATTAATGAAATTTTGCTAACAGTACTATTTTACCACTTATCTCTGGTTATTACACTATGTTGATGATTTGTTTCTCGTATTATGAAGAGATGGATAGGCCTAATATAGATACTGGATAGAACGATGTTCAGATAACAATCCTTATCATTGTGAAAAAAATATAGACCTAACAGTGCATCTCAGTTTAAAGCAGATGCAAGTCATAGCCTACACCATAACCCTGATGGTACACGCCAAACTATAGGACATTCTTTATTACAAAGCAGTTCTACATAAACCATGTTCCACAATAGTGAAATCCATCCTACATGACACAATAGTTACAAAACATATCTCTTAAACACAGGGAAAAGGCCATTCTTGATAAGCAATCAAAAGTTGCTTACTGTAACATAACTTTAGAAATCACAAAACATAAGTCATAACATCATAACATAGCTGGCAGAAGTTCTGCTCGTTAACAAGTCACAGGCAATAATATAATATTCCACTACAAAGCAATATTTCAAGACATCCGGAATTATGTCTAAATAACCTATCAGACATTCAAAATTCTTGTGATGGTGAGATATATATCAATGTGTAATTAAAAGCCATAAATTTCATTTAAATCTTCAATCAATACAGTTTGCAACATTTTACTCCATAGAGTCACTGGACTATTCTAGCATATTCTGCAATTCAGTATCTTAGAAATATTAAGTCTAATAAATTTCAGCAAGCAAAAAAATGCCCTGAAATATTTTTAGGGAACTGATAATGTCAACAGATTACAGTTCTTCTTCCTACCTTTTTTTTTTTTTAAAATCAACTTCTGTATTCTATATTACATGTATAAGATCTACTGTTTATATTCTTAATTCCTTTTTTTTTTTCTTCTTCATCATCATCTTATTATTATTATTATTATTATTATTATTATTGTTGTTGTTGTTGTTGTTGTTGTTGTTGTTGTAGTTGTTGTTGTTGTTGTTGTTGTTGTTATTATTATTATTATTTTTTTTTTGGGACGGCAGTTCTAAATTCAAGTAAGGGTTGAATATAGATCTAGGATTATGTGAAATTTTAGGTTATATTGCTAAATTCTATGAGTTACAAGGTTTACGAAACAGCTGTTGAAAAATAATTATAATTGGGATTTCCAAGCAGCTAAACCTAGTTTCTGAGTTTTCTTTTTCTTTTTCGATGTCTATCAAACGCCAGCAAGTTGTGTATTTTGACGAAACATTATCTACTTCATAATAGAAAAGAGACGTAAAAAGAATCGCAAAACGAAGACGCCACTAGATCTATATTTGTTGAATTAAGTAGGAAGGAAACTTTTTACAATGCCCAATATGCCCTTGAAGTATAGAATTAATTGTACCAAATCGTCTTAACAAATTTGAAAGACATAGGACAATTTTGCGAGAACAAAGGTTGAGCATTGCTGTTTCTTCTTTTTATGCGACAGCTGAACGACTAAAGTTACCACATAAGAATGTCTGATACAAATAATCTACCGCGTCTTTAATCAAAGGGCAATAACAACAACAAAATATATATAACGCTGTCAATCTACTTACTAGTCTTTGTATTTTTAAAATGTGCTGGAAATTTCGTTAAATTGCAAAACTATCTTCAAAGTATTGCCTTTCGATATAAGAGGTATATCAAAAAGGTGCTAATACTTTTTAAAATTTTTTCGACCAGATCTATAAAGAAATAAATGAATACCTGTAATATTAGATCAAAACAGTACATACTAACACAGAAAAAATTACAGGGCGATAACTCTGCAAAAAATATAAGGGGAGCAACTACAAATTTTATAAAATAAATATTATTATTTTAATTTGGTACTTAAAATATACAACTTGCCTAAATATGTATTTTGTTATATAATAAGATATATATATTGTATTCAATATCGATAATTATATAGCAAAAATTAATTCAACAAAATAAATATAAAATTAAATATTATCCATAATACTTTAATTCGAAGTAGATTTTAATTTATACTGATTTGATATTGACTCTTTTATCACACACTTAATAGATACTCTGGTTTCTCTTCACAACGCATAAATCTTTCGCCTTTTACTAAAGATTTCCGTGGAGAGGAGCAATATAATGAGTCTAAGGACTATTTTTCAAACCCCACACTGTGGGGTAAATATGTAAAGCTAGTTTACTATTCACTGTGAGCCACTACTCACTCAAACATCTTCATACAACGGGTTCCATTCAACTGAGTTTTTTTTCTGACAGTTTGGGCGTTTGCTGCCCACACGTTTGCCGGGTTCCTTCTCTCTAACTTTTACTGTCTCTATTTAGAGCCAAGTCTCAGCTGTTGAGCCTCCTGTTCAGACATTGATGTTGTCCATGTATGTCTGTTTTAGTCTGTCACGCTTCCTAATGTGTTCCATTTTTCCCTGGATTATGTCTCTGGTCAAAGGACGTTAACTTCTTGTTTTGTGTCCAAAGAAACCCATCTCTCTTTTGACTACTGCTGCATACTGTTGATACCTAGCTGTTTTAGGATACTATCATTTGAGCGTTTTTCTTCCCAGCTTATGCTCAGTAGTCTTCTAAACTATAAAAACAAATTTCAGCGGCTTCAATTTTTTGTCTGTCTGCATTTCTTAGAGCTCACCCTTTCACTTCATACATCATTGTGGTCCAGACTATGGCTTTTAGAATTTTAATCTTTAGCTTGTTTGACAGGTCTTTGTCTTTCCAAATATTATTCAGGTCAATTGTTTTTGTTTTTTGCAATTCTTGAAGTGATGTCTTTGGTACAATTTTGCTGTCTGCTTTAATAGAGCCAAGATATTTAAAGTCATGAACTTTTTCTAGCCCTTATTTTTCAATAATGACTGGTTTGAAAACAGCACCCAGCCGCAAAAATTAAGCTTAGTGAGTAAAAATTACTACTTACGCGGTTACACATCAGCAAAACAAAACAAAACAATTCTAAAAGGAACAGAATCGTGAAAAGCTTTGAACCTTACTTTGTTGGCTATTATAACTATTATTAATAGAGTCTAAACAAAATTGAACTTGTGATTCACATAAATCACACAAACAACCGTATATTTAGCTAATGTTGCTAGAGTTTTATATATTTCAGTAAACAAGTAACGATTAAAAAAGAAGGGGGGGGGGGGGAGAGAGAGAGAGAGATAGAGAGAGAGAGAGAGAGAGAGAGAGACAGAGACAGAGACAGAGACAGAGACAGAGAGAGAGAGAGAGAGAGATTTTATTAACTTTAGAGCAGTTTTATGGTAAGTAACCTTGCTTTATACGTACATAATAATTCAAAGCTAGGCTGCAGATTGACCACTGCATGGCAAAACCTTGTCCAAGATGACCAAAGACACACACACACATGCAAAAGGAATAAATTCGAATTTTCTCACATTTATCCGAGCTATGTATTAAAAAAAAAATTATTGTGCGAATTGTATGTTGTTTAATTATTCAATTTGGTATTCACTAATATACATAGTTTGCTGGCAACATGAAAGGTTAATTAAAAGATATATGTGCAATTATATGCAGGCTTAAATTTCAGTAATGAGTTCTATGTTCTTTTTGCCAAGAGATACATTATTATGCTCCTTTTTTTTTCTTTCTACTTTTCACCATTAGACTGTCTACAGCTCGAGTATCCTTGTCCGACAGCTATAATGTACAGGGGAGCAAACAACATCTTTACAAGTAAAATATTTTTTCAATTAGTTGCTTCCCTTTGATAGCGTTAAACAATAATTCAGGTGTTCCTTCATAGTTCACATATGATTTGTCTAAGGTTTAGACTCTAAACTAAAACATTTTACCACCTCTCCCGACCCGTCCCATCCACCTCCTTCGCCAACCTCACCATATTCGGTCTCTCTTTCTCCTCCTCCCCCTCCCCCTTTTTATCTACGTCTGTCTGTTTCTCACATTTTCTCACTTTCTCACTCCCTGCACCTCTGTCTGTCTGTCTGTCTGTCTGTCTGTCTGTCTGTCTGTCTGTCTCTCTCTCTCTCTCTCTCTCTCTCTCTCTCTCTCTCTCTCTCTCTCTCTCTCTCTCTCTCTCTCTCTCTCCCCCTTTGTCTCCTTTCTCCCTCTCCCACCTCTCTCTCCGACACACACAGATGGTCCAGTACAACCTACTGAGGACATGTTCTCTATTTTGTGAGTACATTTTATACAAATCGAACTCTTTGAGATTGAAAGTTTGAAATTTTTAGATATAGCAGAAAGAAATGCAGGACTCGCCAGGTAATTTTCAAGCGATGCTTATAGTTTTTATCTTTGTTTCTAACAACCTGTGCTTCTAAATGAATAATCGTAAATTTTATTTGTAATCAAATAACATGACATGACAACAACAACAACAAAAAATCAATTTACCAAGCTGATCATAATCCTGATAAAAAACCTGATAAATTATATTTTTTAACTTATAAAACCAGAAGACGGCTCTCTGAAAGACAAGAGATAGAGGGAGATAGAGGGAGATAGCGAGAGGCTGACAGACAGACAGATAGAGAAATATAAAGGAAAGGAAAGACTGAGAATGAGATGAAGACTGAGAGAAATAGAAAACCATAGGTAGACAGATAAATAAATACATTATTAATGATAGATAGATGGACAGTTAGATAGATAAATGTAAATATTCAGATATAAACATCATTAGGTCAATAGGCAGATAAATAGATAGATAGATAAATTTAATAGATAAATAGCCCAATGCAATTTATAGATTCGCACATGAAGAAAGATTAATATATAGAGAGAGCGAGAGAGAGAGAGAGAGAGAGAGAGAGAGAGAGAGAGAGAGAGAGAGAGAGAGAGAGAGAGAGAGAGAGAGTGAGAGAGAGAGAGAGAGGATGGTGAGGGAAACAATTTTATTGACGTACTGAGAAAACGCACATAAATTCAGCATAGTTGAACCTAATCGCTGTACAGTTGTGCAGCTCTGGGCTCAGAACAATGGATAAAACAGTCTGGAACTGACAGCTGGCTCTGAGACAGGCGAACGTGCCTGGAGCTGCTACCCAACCACTGGACCATCATCACAAACAGTCGGACTAATGAGTATCCCAGGCCAGTTGATGATGCGGCGGGCAGGATAAGACACTGATTGGGCAAGCCGGACATTCATTACTTTGGCAAGTGTCGACATATCGGTTCTTCATCTAGTTCTCTGTGAGTGTGTGTGTGTGTGTGTATTTGCGTGCTTATGTGTGTGTAAATCATTGTTATCTTTGTACATGTGTATTTTTTTTTTTCAATCTGTACGTCAATATTTTCTTTTTGCTGTTTCGTTGATTGCCTCACTCTCTGTATGTCTGAATATCAGTTTATTTCTCTTTCTTTTTTTTTTCTATCTCTCCGTCCTCTTTTGACCCCATCGGAATTTTAAACTGTTTTATTTGTACATCTCTCTCTCTCTCTCTCTCTCTCTCTCTCTGTTTCTCTCTGTCTCTCTTTCTCTCTCTCTCTCTGTTTCTCTCTGTCTTTCTCTTTCTCTCTCTCTTTCTCTCTCTCTCTCTGTTTTCTCTTTCTCTCTCTGTCTCTCTCTCTGTCTCTCTCTGTTTCTCTCTATCTGTCTCTCTCTCTCTCGTTCTCTCTCTCTCTTTTTCTCTCTGTCTGTCTCTCTGTCTCTCTCTCTCTTTCTCTGTCTCTGTCTCTCTCTCTCTCTCTCTCTCTCTCTCTCTCTCTCGTTCTCTCTCTGTTTCTCTCTGTCTCTCTCTCTCGTTCTCTCTCTCTGTTTCTCTCTGTCTCTCTCTCTTTCTCTCTCTCTCGTTCTCTCTCTCTCTCTCTCTCTCTCTCTCTCTCTCTCTCGTTCTCTCTCTCCTCTGTGATTTTTAACATGTATGTGCGTATTTTCCTACATAACAGTGTGCCAGTCTTTACATCCGTGTATGTCTCTGTCTTCATCCCTCTCTGCCTGTTTCTGTCTGTTCAAGTCTCTCCCAAGCTCTCCCTCTTCTCTCTTCATTTGGCATCTCCATACACCTTCCGTTCCAAATCACATTTTCAACAGATCTCACCAATCTTTAAAATCTGAGCCACTCATTCTTGAATTAGGATTGAACATAAAGAGGCAACCAACGACCCTTCACCCTCAGGGATGCGAGACTTGAAGCTTCCAACCGTCTCATCTTCAAACTCGAGAGTTATATGCTCTTCACTCCCTCTCTCTCCCCTAGTCCGGGGCCGACAAACCTCTTTTCTGAGCTCTCCTGTCCTGTGAAGGTTATTATTTTTTATTTTTTTTTATATATATATAGCTCTTTGAGATTTTCTTGATTCAAGTCAACGGATTTTCATATTACTCTCAAATTATTTGTCCAGTGTTGAAAATCTATGCCATCTTTCTCTTTTGTGAATATTTTTGTTGTGATATGTAAATATTTTTTTGCGTTCGCGGCATGTCCATGTTATTTTCCTTTCCTGGCGATGCACTTTGAAAGTTTAAGGGCTGCATGCTCTATTTAAAAAAAAAGTTGCTCCGTTTGCGTTTATTTTATTTTTTTTTTCTTTCTGAATCTCTCCCGCTGCACGTCTGTTTAAAAGTTGATTTTATGATCGAAACATCTTCTCCCCCTCATTTCCCCATATCCTTTCAACTCCCCCCCCCCTCTCTCTCTCTCTCTCTCTCTCTCTCTCTCTCTCTCTCTCTCTCTCTCTCTCTCTCTCTCTCTCTCTCTCTCTCTCTCTCTCTCTCTCTCTCTCTCTCTCTGTCCATCTGACTCTCTCTCCAACTTACTCCCCCCTCCAATTCTCCCTTATTTCTCCCAATCCCCCTCCTATTTCTCTTCCCCATTCTTCCTCCCATCTCCCCCTCTCACTCCCCCACTTATCACCGTGTTGAAGACCCTCACCACTCCGAGAGATCCCCCAATTAATTCAATCAGCGCTCACAGAGATGCACCGTGCAGCAAGCAGACCCTTGTTTTCAAGGCGAGCTGCGCAGGCCTGGAGTGTTTGACACGTCAGGCTG
This sequence comes from Elysia crispata, assembly GCA_033675545.1. Lineage (NCBI taxonomy): Eukaryota > Metazoa > Mollusca > Gastropoda > Plakobranchidae > Elysia > Elysia crispata. Next base: position 431,732 of record JAWDGP010003865.1, on the reverse strand, counting down.
GACCAAGTCCTGAAGACAGCGTCCACAGCTCTGAAGTAGCCGCTTAGTGAAAAGAGTTATTAATTGATGTACAGCTCAGTGGTAAGGCATTATCTGGGAATACTTCGCTTTCTCTCACCGAAATTAAAAGCCTTCTGAAATAATTATAGCATACACATACACGCACCGTATTAATCAACACACCTAGACTGGGTGGTAGATGTTAAGCCTATTAAAGATGACACATACACACACGCACACGCATTGAATTAATATACACATCTTGAATAGGTAGTCGTGGCTAAGCCTATTCAAAATGATCGTGATAAATATAGCTCTAACTAACATTGAGCTATGTAGGAAATGGTTTTAGCACATCTTAAACATTCGTTTCTACCAACTGTATTGGAGAAAACTTTAGTTTTAAATAATTTTCTCTATCCAAAGTTCTTTTGCGATATGTCTATCTGCGAAAGAATCATAAAAAAATGATATTTCAAACGGATCAGCTTATCTGTCATCTTATGATAAATACTCTGTTATAGTACATGTATTTTTATGCCACATTGAGACACGTCTGCATTTGCATGGTGGTTTGAAGAAAAAAATCCGTATTTACAAATGAAGGTTTGCGTCAATAAACAATGCATCGCCAAATAATAACAAATCAACTAATCGATATTTTTCGAAGTAAGGAGAGAAAGTTTTGTCCAACTGCTTTGCGTTTGGTCGTCATTCTTTATCATTATCTTTTTGAAATTGTTTTCAAAGAGTAAAAATAAATGTGGATAAGAGAGTATTGGCGCACTCATTAATTTTGTCAGGGCAGTTTTCTTTATACATTTCATGTTTACTAACAAAATCATATTGTAAGATATAGGAGCGCGACTAAACTGACAAGCTGATTTCTTTCATTTTATTTTTAATACATCTTTGATAAATGAGAGAGATGGAAGGTATTAAAATTAAGATAGAAAGAGAAGGAGAGAGAGAGAGAGAGAGAGAGAGAGAGAGAGAGAGAGAGAGAGAGAGAGAGAGAGAGAGAGAGAGAGAGAGAGAGAGAGAGAGAGAGAGAGAGAGAGAGAGAGAGATTTCCCCAACCACATGTCATATACATTAGATTAAATGAAGCTTGTTTCATGTCATGCGCAGCGCATGATGACAGTTGTGGTCTCTCTAGAGCGCCTGCCCTCAGCCATCATTTCACCAAAGGGACATTACTCTCTTGCTCAACTAACAGGAAGATGGTGAGGACAGGTCGCGTGACCCATACTGATCAATCGCGCATGCTTAAAATCCACTAATGAAGTTGTTCCGGTTTGTCACAGCTCTAAGCCTCTCGGTATAACTGTCCCCTCAAAAAGCCTGATGGTAACCAATATATCACTAGTGTTCAATCACTACTGCTTAGCCATGTCTTTTACTGTCTTTGTGCGAACGATTGTGTTCAGAGGGTTATTCTGCTTTATTCACTCCGAGGTAGAGATGACACCCTCTGGAGAGTTTCGATGGATTTTGTCCACAAGGATATATTTAACAATTTATATTTCAATCTGTAGATCTTAAAAGCCGATTTTTAGAAACCAGCTTTAAAAACAACTGCTTTCATTGATCAAGAGTGACACTATGAAGTCTTCTATATAATTAGAGCTGTTGGTAAAAAGACTGGTGATCACCAAACATAGTACACGCTCAATCGGAACGATTAGGCATTTTCCGCGCTAGATTCTTGAGGAAACTTCTGGGAAATTAATGTCATTACTTTGAGTGACAAAATATCTCTTCAGTTTCTATAGGCGTTCGGGTATTCTTAAACGTCATTTTCTCGTTTATTCGAAAATCATGGCATTATTCTGATCGTTCCTTAAAATCGAAGCGAGTGAAATCCTTTAATTTTTACACCCTGCTTGTGTTTCTCAGGATAAACGCACACAAAATTATCCTCTCATTATTCTTTCCTAAATTTAATGATGATAGATCTTTTTTTTTTCTTTTACAAAGAATTTTTTTACTCTTCAGACTTAATCGCCATTTGATAGGGTCGCCTCGTACTCTCCATATACTAATGAAGAAAGAGAGAGGTAGCTAGCTAGATAAATAGATAGATAGCTAGATAGATAGCTAGATAGATAGATAGATAGATAGATAGATAGATAGATAGATAGCTAATTAGATAGATAGATAGATAGATAGATAGCTAGACAGATAGCTAATTAGCTAGATAGATAACTAGATAGATAGATAGATAGATAGCTAGTTAGCTAGATAGATAGCTAGATAGATAGATAGATAGATAGATAGATAGATAGATAGATAGATAGATAGATAGACAGATAGATAGATAGATAGAAAGATAAAAAAGTAATAATGATTACAAAAATATAAGAAATTGAAACAAAAAGACGAGGGAAAAGGCGGGAGGGAAAATAAGCGGAAAAAAAAGATGTACAACATATAGATAAATGGACATACTTACATGAAAAGAAGATACAGACATTTTGTGGACACACACACAACCCTCCCTTCCCCCCTCCACACACACACACACATACAAATAATACAAAGGAAAGCAAGACAGGCTACCAACCAGAGCTTGTAAGAGATCAGATCTGCCACAATGTTTGATCAGTTTATAATCCTCTTGGTTTTTCTGTCATTTTCGTCTCACACAGCGCAAAACTCTTTGCATTTCATATTGATTTTCCAATTTAAAACAGAAAACTGGAGCACAAAAAAATGTGAGCAAGCAGTGCCGTACAAATGATTTAAGAATGGAAACCTTCAAAGACAACCTAGTCGCTAAATTAATGAAGCCAATTTCAGAGACTATTATTTTAAGTTGGAATGAAGAAAAAACGAAAAGAAAACAAAACGAAATCGTAGCCAACAATTTTCATCAATTGAAAAGAAAGCGGTTTGTGTCTGTGTATTGTATTGCAGATTTAAAAAAAAAAAAAAATTCAGAATTGTAGACGATGAAAATTCTTAACAAATTGTGATTGTTAGAGGGTCGTACATTATGAAGTCTTTAGACAGAAGGATAGACTGATAGTTGGATGGTTCAATGACTAGGTGTTATATTATTATGTGGGAAATCGAATAAAGGTCATAAAAAACATGATAATTGGGAAAGTGGCTACAGCGAAAATTTAGATGGTAACCTGAAGATGGAAAATTATTTGGGTAATGGCTGGATATGTTTAGTCATATCGCAATTATAAATATGGACATTAAGAAGACCTCATTCTTCTTCTAAACTTCTAAGTGGTTTAAAAAAAACAACATGAAAATATCAAGAGTTTGTGAGAAGAAATTAATTTTTTTCCCATAGACATTGTAAGTCAAAGAAGAGTTTTCCTCCTGATAATTGCTGACTTTACTTGACTCATAATTCCGACATCAGGCTCAATAGATGGGTTGCTGGAGGGAATATTAAAATCAATTTGAAATTAAGCTAGGAAGTTTGTATTGGTATTTAAGTATAGCAACCGTAAGCTTTTCGAAGCAATATCACTCCACGAGTTCGTGGCTTCCTCATTTGCTTAAAGTTTGTTTTTCCCTTTGTATCTTAGATATTTTCTAATTTACATGCTAATGATACTCTCTAACTAAACCCAATTTTTGTTAAAGAAAAAAAAATCTCTAGTATCTGTTTGATATATTTGTGGTTGCCTTTTTTTCAATCTTCAATAAATAAGGTTTAAATACATTTCAGGAATAAATTGATCGATTAACTCTTTGATTGATTGATATACATATATCGAACTTTTTTTTTAATCGGTTTTAAAATACTTTTTCCAGTCAAGAAAAAAAAAGAAGATAATAAATAACCCAAAGCACTAAGATTGTCCAAAGTAATCAACTCCGTTCCTATCCTATTAAGGATAGGATTGTTGCAGAACTCCGCTCCCACAAACTCTTTTTACATCAGTCAGCTGAAATATCTTATACCCTTGAGTTAAAAAAACAACAACAAACAAACAAAAACCAATAACTTGTAAGTTAACAATCTTTTTTTTTTAATTATTATTTTTTAGCACAAAGCTTCTCTATTTAGTAATTCTTTTTTTGTTTCTCGGCTTCAACAATAAAACTAATATATGATAAACAGAAGAATTTTACTGCTAAGTTATGAGCAGATTCATCACATTTGTTTCAACCAGAAGCTCGGTCAGTGTTGTATTCTAAACAAATCACATTGTGATGCCCACACTCTTAGATAGCACTAGACTCATTTCCATTTCAAGATAAAT
>JAWDGP010003865.1:400000-425000 GCA_033675545.1 Elysia crispata | reverse complement strand
TCTTTAGGAGATTGTTGACTGTGGAGAAATGAATCCACTTGTTCAGGAATCTTGTACGGGAAGCGGTGGACGCCGAGATTTAGAATGAGGACTTGAGGATGTGGGCCTCGGCCATTAACGAGAAGATAAAACACCTGGTGTTAATAAAAGGAATATTAAGAGACTGGGTTTAGATGAAGATTTATGTCTCCTATTTTTCACATCTCCACATCAAGAAAAATAAACGCAACTGGACCAGACTATAAACGAACAGGAACATACAGGAGCTTTTATTGATTGCACATTTTAGCCTCTTCCCTCATGACAATGTCTAATTATAACAGAAGTCTAACGCACATAAAGCACAGTTTCTCTAAACCAGTGGATGAAGTGCCCTTACTGGTTATAAGGCAATTGAATGTTGAAATCTATTTCCACTTTAAATGTTTGAAAAAAAAAATTCCTTCAAAAGAAACTAATGACACCCCATCCTCAACTCCTTCCCACCCCTCCCCTCCACACATCCTTTCTGTTTTCCTGTCTGTGTGTCTGTGTGCCTGTCTGTCTGTCTATCTGTCTGTCTGTCTGTCTGTCTGTCTGTCTGTCTGTCTCTGTCTCTCTCTCTGTCTCTCTCTGTCTCTGTCTGTCTGTCTCTCTCTCTCTCTCTCTCTCTCTCTCTCTCTCTCTCTCTATATATATATATATATATATATATATATATATATATATCTGTCCGTCTGTCTCTCTCTTTCTCCACTACTCAGCAAAGAAACCTACCCCCCCCCCCCCCACCTCTCCTTTCTCTCTCTAGACTGTCTTAGACCTGCAGGGTAAGTGCCCAGCCCTCTGTCCGAGTAGACCATGGTCAGTGGGCAGCATCTGACGCCTGACCTGGGGTGGGCGTGGCCTGACCCTCGGGAGGCAGGTGGTCAAGAAGGGTTCATTGGGCACTGGACATAAATTGTTAATTATTGTTAATTCTACGCACTGTTCCTAAGCTCCTTTTTCTATAGAATCAAACGTGAATTATGATCATCACAGAGACAAAGGGTCGACGTGCAGTGTTATACCGCCCTCTAATATTGTTGTACTTTCTCAAGCTTAAGCTGCGTTTGGAGTTTGCTTTTAGCAGTTAAAATATGAAAATACCTATAATTTCGTGTGCTGCCTTTAGTCACTTAGTATGCATTTCATTAAGCTTTTTATTCATTCATTTACTTATATTTTAATTAATCTTTTTTTCTCCTTTTTCTATCTGTTTACTCATTTCTTGGTGACTGATTTCGTGATATTTAATTTATTTCCTCATTTATTTTTCCCCCCTCTACTTACTTTTTAATTCATTTATATATATTTTCATTCATTTGGCAAAAAAATGCAGTTTTCGCTATGACACTGTATAATGTTGTGAGTAATAATGTGCCATATTTCCAATTTCTCCCTCTCTTTCACTCTCTTCTCTCCTTTCCTCTTTTCCCTCTTCCCTCTTCCCCTTCTCCCCTCTATGATATGATTGTATCGCAATTTTTCTCCTATAATCATAAATTCTGTCTTTTACGTAAGATCTCACTTGACTTTACAATAATGTTTTCTTCAAATTAAAATTTTCTTTCCAAAAATTTTTGAAACATTATAAAATTGATACGGCAATAACTCATTCTAAACCTCGAAGCAGCCCTGCTGTGAGGAAACATGTAACATCTTCATCCTTATTTTCCTAACTCCTTTTATTAATTCAATTAGCTATGGCCGAACATGACCGGGAGTTTGCGGTTGGTTTGTCTAGGTGTAAGAGAAAGAGACAGATTAAGCCACACAAATAGAGGGAGAGAGACAGAGAGAAAGAGAAAGAGAGAGAGAGAGAGAGAGAGGGAGCGAGAGAAAGAGAGAGAGAGAGAGGGAGCGAGAGAAAGAGAGAGAGAGAGAGAGAGAGAGAGAGAGAGAGAGAGGGGGAGCGAGAGAAAGAGAGACAGGGCAAAATGCCGAGGCAAGACGGAAAATGATAGAGAGAGAGAAAAAAAAAATGAGTGAAAAAAGGGATGGAGAGAGAAGGGGGAAGGTGGAAAGAGAGAGAGTGAGAGAAAGAAATAAGGAGAAAAGGACAATTACCTGGTAATTGCATGTATGCCCCACCGTTCTACCAATGGGCTACATTTTAAAACGGGCTTCAGGCTTTGCGCCTTTTGTTCAATCATGCGTGCACACGTCTCAGGACAAATGCGAGCATTTTTTATGATGACAGTTCGGGAGATATAAATCATGTGTTTTGCTTTGTGCGGCGGAATGTTGAAAGGACAGTGTATAATGAGAGAAACCCAGAGTCCAATAGATCACACACATTAAACCGGATGATATTACCTGTGTCGTTATTAGTATCATAAGTCTTACAATAATCACCAACAACTGCGAGAAAAGAAGTGTGGGATGGAAAGGACCGTTATTATCATGATCATTACGGGTGCTAGAGAGACCACCCTCACCGACATGATCTCAAACAACAGGAATCCTATTTATATCACAATTCCCCCCACTGTTGAAAACGACAGACTTCAGCACCAGTCTCACTGCAATCATCTCCACCATATTAGCATCATCATCATCGTCGTCGTCGTCATCGTCATCACTGTCATTATCATCATCATCATCATCAGCTAAATCATCATCATCATCATCATAGTCATTTTCATCATCACCATCATCATCATCATTGTCGTATTCGTCATCATCATCATCATCATTGTCGTCGTCTTCATCATCATCATCATCATCAACATCATTATCATTATCTACACATTTATGGCTCTGATCTCCTATAGAAACATCATGATAGCCATGAAAATGATCATTGCCACCTTCTCCAACAAAATTGGCATCACAAAAAATTAGTCTTCCCACCAGCAACACCGTCTACCACAACTTCTATTAAAACCATTTTGGTGTAAATCAATTTATGGATCAGACAATATTTTTTTCAATAATTGAGTCCTGAGGGTGTTTATTTAAGTAAATACACACTAGCTACACCAATGGATAACATTCTCCACACCTTCTGGAAATCATGCAGGGTGACTGCCAAATTGGAATCCAGCAACGGAGAAATAGCATAGACAGCACCGCTATGTGAACTTTTTTGCAGAGTTATCTTAAAAATGAAGGGTGCGGTTGTACCGAATATATTATATTCCATCTTAAGGCAAACTGGATTTGTTACAAAGGGAAAATAATACAAGGAAGACAAAAACTAAAATAAAAATGCTTCAAGCTTTCTGAGGCATGCAGACATTGTGTCTTCCCCAGTCTCCTCGGCTGCCTCGCCTTATGGCTCTCTCTTCCATTCAGCTTCAAGACAAACTTCAATGTCCGCTCCTAACTTCTTGAAAGAAATCCCATAACCAAGAGTACCGCTTTACAATTCTTCTCCCCGAAATCCCCGCAAAAGGTTCTGCACAAAGGGAGATCTGCGTAAAGTCTGTAGGACCATAAACAAAGTCAATAGCTGCTGGAGCCACCATGGAGCTGTGAGCGACAGAGCTGGCAGCCTCGCCATCTTCGGACAGAGCCACTAACGGCTCCTCGCGTCCATTGTGGCGGTCAAGCTCACTGCCCACTGGCGCGTGAACGCAGACTGGGAGGCTTGCAGGATTTATCGTCCCTAACCTCCTACCTGTCATCTTAATTGCAAGTCGCATGCTTTTAATCTTGAGAGCTCTGTGATATCCCGGTGTCCTGTCTGCTTTGAGCTTACTTTCACACAGATCGAGACGCACAGAGAGAGAGAGAGAGAGAGAGAGAGAGAGAGAGAGAGAGAGAGAGAGAGAGAGAGAGAGAGAGAGAGAGAGACAGACAGAGACAGACAGAGACAGACAGAGACAGAGACAGAGAGAGAAAGAGAGAGAGAGAGAGAGAGAGAGAGAGAGAGAGAGAGAGACAGAGACAGAGACAGAGAGAGAGAAAGAGAGAGAGAGAGAGAGAGAGAGAGAGAGAGAGAGAGAGAGAGACAGACAGACAGACAGAGAGAGAGAGAGACAGAGACAGAGAGACAGAGACAGAGAGAGAGAGAGGGAGAGTTTGAGATGGAAAGAGAGAGAGAGAGAGAGAGAGAGAGAGGAAAGAAAGGAAAACCAAATAGATGCACACAGAGAGAAACATATACAGGGCAGCTCTGCTGTGTCGTCATACTCTTTTGGTCCACTCCGCTTCTAACGACATTTTTTTCCCAACTGTTACTTCTTATTGATTGTAATTTCGCCATTAAATTTTATACTTTATGCAATGCCGGGCAGTTTGTTTACAAGACTTTGTATCCATTTGCAACTTTTTGAATTAAACTTTAATCTTAGTTGTTAACTTCTTAGTGCCTGTAAACATCTCACTCTTTCTCTTCCCCTACTTTTTCCTTACCTGTTTCCTTTCTTCCCTCAAGCAATATCTTTTCGAAAGTATGAAAAGGTTTCTGTATTCTTTTATCTCAGTATAGTACTTCATTTTAAAAATATCAAAATTTGATAGGCCTCTTACTATAATTTTTCAAGCAAGTGTTTTTTATGCTTACACTATGAGAATAGATTTTCTAATTTTTTTTTCCCGAACTAGCAAGAGAGGCAATTGATGCAGTTGAAGAGAGTGAGAATATCAATCAAAAAAACAAATCACTTGTGTCACCAATCAAGACAAAATTAAGTAAACTAAATTGTATTTGTATTAATCTGCCAACCCTTTTACCTAAAAAAAAAAAAAAAAGGAAAGTTGTATACTCCTAAGTTTCTTTTCTGAAAGGGACATGACTTATATATTTATACATGTATTAAAATTAAAATGTAGTACTTCATATATAATGGATATAATTATGTAAATAAAGAACTTAAACCTTAATATGTTTTTTGAAGCTAGTTTCTCTCTTGCTGTTCACACTATAAGGTCGGACACGCTACAACTGATCAAGTGATTGGGCTCAAATCAATAACTCTCGCCCTGTCTGATCATCGATGAGAGAAGATCATCCACACCTGGGCCTGGACATCAAAGAGCGGCGAATCTCTCGTCAGGTGTTCCATTATTTAAAGCTGTTTAGAGCTTAGTTAGCGACTTGAGGACCAGGAGGGAAGGGACAATCTACTCTAGGACGGAGAAAGTGTAACTGTACGATCTAGTGGTTAGAGGCAGGGAGAAGCAGAGAGAGAAAAAGAGAGAAAGAGAGAGAGAGAGAGAGAGAGAGAGAGAGAGCGCAAGAGGTAGATGGTTAAATAGATAGATAGATAGATAGATAGATAGATAGATAAAGAGAGAGAGGGAGAGAAAGAGCACAAGAGATAGGTAGTTAAATAGATAGATAGATATAGAGAGAGTGAGAGAGAAAGACAGAGAAAGAGAGAGAGAGAGAGAGAGAGAGAGAGAGAGAGAGAGAGAGAGAGAGAGAGAGAGAGAGAGAGAGAGAGAGAGAGAGAGAGAGAGAGAGAGAGAGAGAGAGAGAGAGACGATTCGATGCGACTTGTTTGATAGAAAATATAAGTATCGTAAGCGTTCATGAAGTTAGGAAAATAAAAATGAGAGAGATAATGCAAAAGAGGGAGATGAAAAATTTAAATGAGAAAAGAAACAGTCATAGAGATATTGGCCAAGGAAGAAAATAAAATCTTCTTCATATTGATTGATCTTTTTAAGATCTTTTTAGTCTTTGATGTCCACTTAATTTTCATTTTTCTACCATATTCAAAAGTAAACTCTGTTAAAAATTATTCAGTCAACTTTTTTTAAAAGAGTTCATTACGATGAATGTTTTGTCAGAACGGGCACTTATATTAATGGGTTTCAATATCTTTTTTTCCCCTCATATTTCCTTCACCTCTCTCTCTCTCTCTCTCTCTCTCTCTCTCTCTCTCTCTCTCTCTCTCTCTCTCACTCTCTGCCTCTTTCTGCTCATCTCTCACACTCTCTGTTTCTGTCTATCTGACTGTCTATCTATCACCCTCTCTCTCTTTCTGCTCATCTATCATACACTCTCTTTTTCTGTCTGGCTGTCTGCCGTCTCTCACTCTTTCCCTCTTTTCACTGATATAATTATTTGTACTGACTCATTTTCTCCTCTTTGTTTATCGCCACAAAGTATCCAGCTTGCGACGCTTCGCGAATCATTATTTTAACTTTTTCATAATGAATGAAATATAAACTACAAAAAGCCATGGTTGTGTGGTACGTCTCATATAAGAGCCTACCGTATGTAATGTAAAGCTGACTCTTTTTCCATCATTGAGTTCCCCTTTTCATATCTATTTAGTTATTCTTTTATCAACAGATAATCTGTTTTCTACAATATTCAATTTCCCATTCATATTGATGATGTCTGGAATCCGACGGCTGAAAAACTGTCTTGGGAAAATCATTCATTTTGTTTGTGTTTAATGCATGTTTTGCATCTTGATAAACAATCATACTGCAGGTCTGATCATACAATGAAGCTGCTGTAACAGTAGAAAGCTTTGATGCTCTGGTATTTGATTAGGTTGAAGCGAATATTTCTATTGATTTTATCTTTACATTTTATAAAATGACGAAAAATATCAAAAGATGCTTAAAAAAAAAGTTCCTTAAAATATCCACAAATTTGCAATTCCAGAAGAAAAAAAAATATAAGTAAACATCGAGGAAAAGGAAGTACAAGATTTTATTCTGCTATAATTCAGCTGAAAAAAAAAAAGAATCGAACGTTGCTAATCAAGTTGAATCAAGCCTAATAGGTATGAGCAAATAGGACTCTCTAGATACCAGGCCTTTGCTCGAACGTCTTTCCAAACAATTCCTGGTAGTCTTTAACAATACAGATTGCAACATGCTGGTCAAAATGGGAAAAAATATGGCCCTAGAAAAAAAGAGCACCTATCTTCTAAGACTGTAAAAAATTTTAAAGAAAAAACACTCGAGGAGCTTTCAATGGAGGCAAGTGAAAAGAACCTATTTTGTGTCCAACTGGGCATAATCATTATTGCTCAAACATTGCTCAAATTCTTTCCATGGCTGAACCCAGGATGCAACAAAACTTCGAGACAGAAAAAGGATTCATCGATCAATAGGTAATTAGATAACTTGATAGATAGATAAAAAGATATACTGTGATAATAGAAAGATAGACATAGAAATAGATATATAGATTGAAAAAAAATAAATACATGTAGCTTTGTTGGCCGATAGATAGAAAAACAGATACAATAATTAAAAAGAAGAATATGATACATTATATTATATTAGTAGCAGGATACATAAAAGATAAATTTAAGAGCAAAAGCTTGAGAAATAATTTTGTAGAAGAAAGATACAGAGGAGTAAAAGATGGAACTAAGATAATATGGTAACTGTGCACAGTGCACAGAAGTGTACCTATCTATTCAAAAATGTAAGAAATAATTAAGAAAGTTTCATGACACAAATATAGAAAATGTCTTTTATTTTCTTAAAGATGTTAAATTTTCACAAATGTCCATACTAAGTGCACTTTGTGATACATTAAAAGCAAAATTAAATCAGCCCTAAAAACTTCAGCGAGATAATTTTCATTTGCAGTTCATTTAACGTTTTGGCTTGTACGATTATTAGAAAAAAAAAAGAAAAGAAAGAAAAAAAAAAAAACAGAACAAAATTATATTTTGGAACTTGATGCACAGTTTTGAATCAATATCCGGCCCGGGCGATGACGGAGCATCTTCGTGGTAAAACAGAAGCCGGTATCTAATCCAATCCACGGTTTTTGCCCAGGAAATGAGCAGCACCCGATTGTGATGCCATGAATATCATCAGTGAGAATTTTCCCCCCGAGATGTTTTAGATTATGTAAATTGAAAATCCATATCAAGATTTGGCACCGAAATCACATGCAGGAGCCAGAGGGCCGTTTCGGGGAAAACATAAAATAGGGGGTACTCTAGCGGTTAATGTGGTTATATCCCAGGCAATGGGAGGGTATGGGGGAGGAGGGAACTGACAGGGATGAAGGGAGAACGTTGGCGATGGAGGGAGAGGAACGGAAAAGGAGGATACGAAGAGAGAGAGAGAGAGAGAGAGAGAGAGAGAGAGAGAGAGAGAGAGAGAGAGAGAGAGAGAGAGAGAGAGAGAGAGAGAGGGAAAGAGAGAGAGAGAGAGAGAGAGAGAGAGGGAAAGAGCGAGAGAGAGAGAGAGAGAGAGAGGGATAGAGAGAGAGAGAGAGAGAGAAAGAGTGAGAGAGAGAGGGAAAGAGAGAGAGAGAGAGAGAGGGAAAGAGAGAGAGAGAGAGAGAGAGAGAGAGAGAGAGAGTGAAAGAGAGAGAGAGAGAGAGAGAGAGAGAGAGAGAGAGAGGGAAAGAGAGAGAGAGTGAGAGAGAGAGAGGGAAAGAGAGAGAGAGAGTGAGAGAGAGAGAGGGAAAGAGAGAGAGAGAAAGAGAGAGAGTGAGAGACACAGAGAGAGAAAGAGAGAGAGAGTGAGAGAGAGAGAGAGAGAGGGAAAGAGAGAGAGACAGGGAAAGAGAGAGAGAGAGAGAGAGAGAGAGAGAGAGAGAGAGAGAAGACACAGACGAAGTCAGAGATTAAAAGAAAAAAAAAAAAGAAAAAAAGAAAGAGCGGTCAGTTATGGAGATGCGGACAAATAAGAAAAGTGGGAGAGAAAGTGTGGAAGTAGACATACACGCAAACAGAGAGAGAAGGCAAGAGGGAGGGAGAGAGAGAAAGAGAGAGAGAGAGAGAAGACAGAGAAAGGAAAAAGAAAAAAGAGAGCGGTCAGTTATGGAGGTATGGACGGATAGGAAGAGCGAATGAGAGAAAGTGTGGAAACAGGCGAACGGAGGGGGAGAGAGAGAGAGAGAGAGAGAGAGAGAGAGAGAGAGAGAGAGAGAGAGAGAGAGAGAGAGAGAGAGAGAGAGAGAGAACAAGATAGGCGACACAGGTAAAGAAAAAGGAAAGAGGTTAAAAAAATCAAGAGAATGAAAAAATGGAGACTAAAATCAGTAGAGAAGAGAGAGGGAGACTTTGACAAGAAAAGAGAAAAATACAATACGAAAGAGAGGAGGGTGCGGCAACAATGGAAATAACTTTCAAGGGAGGAATTTAAAAAAAAAAATGAGAGAAGAAGAGCAGTCGGAGCAGAAGAAAGCAAGAGAGAGAAAAAGAGACATGGAGCAAGAAACAGAATAAGACAGGAAAGAGAGAAATAGATAAGAAAGGGAAAATGAAACAACTAGATTCAAAAGTGATAGAGAACGACAGAAAAAGACAGAAAGAAAAGAGAGAGAGAGAGAGAGAGAGAGAGAGAGAGAGAGAGAGAGAGAGAGAGAGAGAGAGAGAGAGAGAGAGAGAGAGAGAGAGAGAGAGAAAAGGTGGGTGCAATCAAAGCGAAATTGGCCAAGCCTCAGAATATCTCTACGAGACAAATCAAGTGATCAGGCCACGCTAGAAGCTTGCGAATCACAAATAATGAAACAATCAGAGCACCATAAAAATTCAACTGTTCATTTATTTCTCGACCCTGCCAAATTGGCCAGCGCTGCCTCAAATTAGTGATAAAATTGAAGAGCTTTGGGATTTCCTCAATGTCTTGAGAGTGATCTTATTTTCCTGCTAATAACTAATTCAGGGACTTTTACTTATTTTTTCCTGTCTATTCTTCGAGTGCTTTTGGATAAATTCTACATAATTATTAAGCGAGAAAGGCTGGACTTCTTTTTTTAATTTATGTAACGTAGTAAAGTATAATTTATTCCAGGTTTCAACTTCTTCTATGGTACAATTGCTTACCTTTTTGTTGTATTAACAAGAAATGGTGAACCTATAAATTCCAATTTTGGCTGCTTTTGCCTTATAAGAAACTTTGCCCTGTCAGAGACAGTCAATTATAAGATTTTCAGGTTGATTGAGTGTATAAAAATTAGTTGAAGTGGAGGTTAGTAAAAGTTTTGAATACATTTTCTGATCCTGATTAACAATTTTAGATCCAGGTAATGATATATTTAGCGGACAACATAGCTGGAAACTTGTCTTCACCATAACTTGTATATTTGTGTAATATCAGAGAAAGATTCATAAATTCCACGGTAAAGATACGAGGACCGAAAACAAGGAATAGTGAGAGGCTTGGGGATAGTGGAACAGATTTGTAGGAAAGTTCTCTAAATCTCTTAACACCAGTCCTTTCCCTTGAAACTCTAGTCAGTCCTCTTGTCAGTGCGATATGAGTTTGTATAGAAGAAACTGGTTCGAGTTTCCCTCCGATTACATACAATCATATGATTAAGATTTGTAAGGAATCTTGCACAACTAGCTTTCAATATGCAATAGATATTGATTTTCGTTAACTGGTGTATAAACCATTTCAGTTTTCTTCATCCCTCCCGTCTTCCATCCATCCGATCTATCAGTCTGTCTGTCTCTGTCTCTATCTCTGTCTCTGTCTGTCTGTCTCTCTCTCTGTGTCTCTCTGTGTCTCTGTGTCTCTGTCTCTCTCTCTCTCTCTCTCTCTCTCTCTCTCTCTCTCTATATATATATATATATATATATATATATATATATATATATATATATACCTGTCTGCCTCTCCCTTGCTCCCCTTTCATATGTATACAGACTGACATTCAAGAAATTAATGAGAACTTCTCACTTTCATTTTTGCTTCCAAGCTTCCTCCTGCAAATTCGAGACATTTATCCACAACTTCATCAGGGGCGGCAGCCGACAGAAACGGGCCTTTTGATCGGACTGATCTCCCTTTGTTAGGACAGTAAATACCAGAGTGAGAGCAGTAATTGTTGCAAGTGCCATATCACAACGACAGTGATACCTGGTATGAAGTCGAGGCGAGACAATACCTCACATTGTTGGGAAAGGCTGATAAAGAGGATTTTGTGAGTATTTTTTTAAGATAAGAAATAAAAAAAAGCTTTAAGAACTTGTTTAATTATGAAAAAAAAGATGTGATATCTTAACAATGAGCGTTCCCTTTGAAGTAATAATTGTCAAAAAAAAAATGAAAAAAAAAAGAACAAAAATGAACACACACAGTCTTTGATTTCATCATATTTTCGGAATACATTATTTTTTTTTTTGCCTTTAAGACCCAGGGATAATTATGACCTTTGGGTATTAAAGACATACATAGATCGAAAAAAGCGCGAACTAAGGAAAAATAAAAAGCGAGACGAAATTTCGATGCTCGGGCTGTCTAAATTAAAGTTAAATTTACTAGGATGTTCAAAGTCTGTGTCCAGCATTGAAAGAAGAAACGATTCCCAAATCCTATATAAAGGTTAAACATTGAGATAATTGTTGATAATAATTATACACCTTCACAATAGAACTTGTCATTCATTTGCTAGATGATAAAGATAAGATCATAGATAAAGGCTGATTACACGCGCGAATACAGCATACTCTAGCACCAAATATTTTTTTCTGGACAAGTTATAAATTTAATAACTAATCATTTAATCAGCAATATCACAAACAACACTGTTAAACGCTCAATCTGGTAGAGTAAGTTTAGAAAGCCATGGAAAAGATCAATATTTACACAAAATAATCTGTTGAAAATTTCCTTTCTTTCATTTTTTTTTTGTTTTTTTTTTTGCATAATCTTTTATTTGGGCACTTTATTTCATTCAGAAAAAAAAAACTCACACAAAACAAAACAAAAGGTATGCTCTTCTTGCAAAGGATTTGCCTACAGTAGAGAAGAGGTTACAAACAATGTTTCCGTGGTATGTGAAAAAAACAAGACCTAGTACAAAGAAAATAAGGTTCTCTTTATCTACGATCTTTGACACATTTCGCTGGTATTGCTCTACAGTAACCATCTGCGTTGTAATTTGAATATTAGCCTAGGGTACTTTATATTCAACCCACTGTCTACATAGGACAAAACATTGTCACCTGCCAGGTATGCGGGCATTCATGTTGTGTCTTTACGCCTAAATTGTACCTTACGTCAAAGAAACAACTTGAACTCTCCTGTGTGTTGAGATGTTTCTCTACGATCAATAGAACAGAGATTATAAGAAAAGTTTCTATTAAGTTTGTTTTTGTTTCTATTTTGAGAGATATGATGGCTGGACTGTTTAGAAACCCAGCCCTTCTCCCATGTCTGCACTTTGAAAAGACAATGACTCAGATACGCGACCAATGCGAGGTCAAGCGATTGGACTTGGTTTATTAAGTTATGCCTTGAAATAAAACAGAACTGAAACGCATTTTTAAATGGCTACCGAGCACCGTTTTTTTGTATAATCAACTTTGGAAAAGACAAATTGGCGAAATGTATCTTTCCTATATCATGGCGCGCTGCTGATGCACAAAGGCGAGAAGATCATGATTACAGTTATTATGAACAGATATGCCTATCGTCTTTTTATTTATTTATTTATTCATTTGTTTATTTGATTTCCATGAAAGAACTGCAGTAGTTTAAAATATCCCTAGACGTGAGCACAAAAGAGTTAGACAGGCAGAGTGGCAAAGAGGTAGAGAAAGAAACAAAAGGAGAGAGAGGTACAAAGAGGGAGACAGAGAGCAGGATGCAGGGAGCAAATCAAGCTTGGGCATCTGCCCGATCGCTTCAATAATGGCCAAGTAATATAAAATGTCTGCCCTGGGGGGAAAAACCAAGAGACACTTTGGTCAAAATGGGAATTCCCTGTGCAGGCGATGCGAATGCTAATTGGCTCGCCCGTTCAAGTCGGGGCCCAGCTCTGCTCGGATGGCCCCAGGGCCACTCTGGGGGGACAGTGATAGGATGTGCTACCGTGTTGATAGAGAGATGGACATCTTCTGGGAGATGTGCATCGGCCCCGTCCTCAGATGTTCATATGTGGATCTCAAGACAAAGCCGAACTATAGAGGATGTGGGAATGGGTGTATTATTATATTATGAGGGAGGGGTGTAGGGAGGGGGAGAAGGTTAGGAGGGTTGGGAATGTGTGACGGAGTCTCCATCGAAAACTACTATTTATAACTTTCGTTCATGGTTAGTTTAAAAGTCATGGTATAGAATTACAAATCTGATCGAAAGCACTTATAGAAAATAGAATGCAGTATAGACCAAACAGATCAAGACGGTGTAATGCGTGACTCAATATTCCTCCAGCCACTTTCAGATTTATGAAAAGGTAAAGCAACAAGAAACGCAAATTCCATAATGATCCTTCAATTTCTTTTATATCTCTCGGTTTCTAATTAGGTGTTATCAATAGACTCTAAAGAAAAAAAAATTAGACGCGCCATCCACATAAAATACTAAGACAAGTTTTTTGCACGATTTTGCTTGTTTTCTTCATTTGCAATGTATATATCAAGCAATTTTTGATAGTATTGATTGTGCTATCTATCTCAAATAGATATCAAGAAGAATAAGCGAAAAAAAAATTAACAAAAGAAGACAGTGATCTTATATAGTAAGTCCATATAATCGAAAATATCACAAACCTTAGCAATAGTGGTTAAGTAATCTACTCTCTAAGTTTAGTATGAAATTGAGAAAATGAAGATTGGCCATACAAAGGCGTTTACAATGATAAGCACTGCTAAGTCTAATACAAAAATAAAAAAAAAGACTAGTACGACACTTCTGAGAGAATTTGTGGTGTTTTCTGAAATTTAATCGCGCTATAACATCTCTTCGCTGCGGACTAGCCATGAGTAATTTGTTTATTTTTATTTTTTTGGATGTTTGATATAAGCCGTCCACAACAAGACGATCTCTCTTTTTTTTTTTCAATTATGATACAACCTAGTGTCTCCTGGACAAAACACTCACCTTGCGACGTTGTGGTAATCGAATCCGCAGAAATGTCTTTGCGGGTATCAAGATAGAATGATATTCTAATCCATCCAGCCATCAGAGCTCCGAAAGTGAAAACGAAATTTCCAGCTTAAATGTTTTATCATGCGGGAGCAGAAGGTTCCTTTCTAGATTGGGGGAAAGTTGAAAGGGAAAGGTTTCACAAGGTGAAGATGATAAACTGGAACGTTATGTTCATAACGGTGTAAGCTTAAGGTAAAAATGACTAAATACGTTCCTTTTTTTTTTTTGCTTTTAATTCTAATCAAGATGATTCATTGGCAAATTTTACATTAGCCGTGACAGAAAAATAGTACGTAGAAATTTAAAAAACAGACTTATAGAATATTTAAATTGTGAGGTAAATGAACTTTTAATTTTTTATCCTTCTGTCCCTTACAATCCCACTAATACACTAAGAGAAGGTACGGGCCCCAATGTGAGGCTGTATCTGTGAAAACTAGAATTAAGAACAGATTTTAGAAGTATCACATGGTCTGCTGAAATATTTCAACTTTGAGTTAAATATAGATATAGCTCAAAGACCTGGCCATACAAAAAAGATTCATAAAAATACTTTGAGACAAAAACTAGATTTTTAGTTTTCTGCCATATTTTCATTATTTGAAATCTTCGACCTAGGCTACGATTTCATATGAATCGGGACCACTAGTTCCTTATAAGCTCCTTGGTTGATTTTAACTTAGTTTCCCAAAGGATCTTACACGGAGATATACGTCTGTTTTAAATCCCCACTGTATAAAGTGTTAGTGGTAAGGTCTATGAAATAAACAGATAGATAGATAGATTTTGACAAATTTTAGATACATATAGAAAGATAGAGATATAAAGAGTGAAAGAAAGAAAGAAAGAAAGACAGAGAGAAACAGACAGATAGGCAGGCGGAGGGCTGATAGGTTGAGATAAGTAGAACAAATTATGGCTTAAAATGTTAGACATAAAATTAATAACGAATACACCTCGCAGAAAACGAAAACAAAAAATACATAATTTAATGAAATCGTCTGTCTGTAAAGTTTAAAATCTTTGAACTCTATCAAATTCTAATTCGGCAAATTTGGTGTAGCACGATATAGAAATGAGCAACTTTAGTCATCGCATCAATCTAACAATCAACCACAGAATTAGGAAAAAAAATGTTATTCTGTTAGTCAATGAATTTCCTTGTCTTTAGGATAACCCTATCATCTCGTCATTACTGTAACAAGAAAGGGGTGGAAACTATTTTTTGATTTTCATAGATTTCTTGGCGGTCTTTCTGCTTCTAACAGAAGTGATCCTACACAGTATGCAGACTTAGATACGAAGTACATCTTATCGAATCAAGTCATTAGCAGAAGATGTGACCCTGGGGCTGACACAGACGCGTGGACATGATTGATTGATCGATGACTTTATCTGGCGATAGATGTATCAGATGCTCCTATCCTTGCCACTCTATCTGGCGATAGATGTATCAGAGGCTCCTATCATAGCCACTTTATCTGGCGATAGATATATCAGAGGCTCCTATCATAGACACTTTATCTGGCAATAGATATATCAGAGGCTCCTATCCTTGCCAGTTTATCTGGCGATAGATATATCAGAGGCTCCTATCATAGACACTTTATCTGGCAATAGATATATCAGAGGCTCCTATCATAGCCACTTTATCTGGCGATAGATATATCAGAGGCTCCTATCATAGCCACTTTATCTGGCGATAGATATATCAGAGGCTCCTACCATAGCCACTTTATCTGGCGATAGATATATCAGAGGCTCCTATCCTTGCCACTTTATCTGGCGATAGATGTATCAGAGGCTCCTATCCTTGCCACTTTATATGGCGATAGATTTATCAGAGGCTCCTATCCTTGTCACTTCATCTGGCGATAGATATATCAGAGGCTCTTATCCTTGTCACTTCATCTGGTGATAGATATATCAGAGACTTCTAACCTTGCCACTTCACCTGGCGATAGATATATCAGAGGCTTCTATTCTTGCCGTAACCTGACTCATTAAAGTACAAACTGACCTGTGGCAGTTGCGCAAGATTTGAAAAGAACCATAGCTCAGGCGTGCGTCACCTGGAGGTGTCATAATTATGGTTGGTCTTGAGTAGATCTGTGATTTTTCAAACAAGAGAAGGATATTTATGAGGAGAACGGTTTGCAAATCATGCCCTTCCGTCCTTAGGTTGTATGTTTCGTCTCACGCGTAGGATATGATTTAATCTCTGATTACATCTTTTGCAAGGACCCAAACGAAATTGTAATAAACATACCCGGAACCTTTTAGCTACATACTCACCTACTTCATGATTTCGAAGATGATAGCAATCATCTTTAGTCTTGGAGAATCATAGTGACTTCTTATACAAAGGATAGTTACTTGGAATACAGAGGATGCTCTATCGCCCACATCCCATCAATATTCTCCTCATCAATCTGCGGTTATACCCACTGGTGGTCTCAAAACAACACTTTTACTACACTATAGCCCAAATAGTGTCAGTGACCGCTTGCAAAGTTCCAGCAGATCTTTTACATGTCCTTCTTGATGACCACCTTCTGACTTAGGAGACTTGCAATAGACGTGATCACCATCTGACCAGCTAGAGGTTGGGTGTCTCCAGATCGGAACCAATTATAGTGAGACTAGCCACTAACAACGTCCAGCTAGAGAGATCACCGTCCGACAATGGCGCTAGAGCTCTTCAGGCCTGTGAGGACATGGGAGTTTTGATTGGGTCTGGTTAGAGAATCAGCATAAACTGGTTATGGTGTGTTTGGATACAAGACGAGCCGAGGGTTGCCACAGCATGAGGAATCGTGTTTGGCCTAAATTAAGCCCGGGGGGTTAATGGCAAATTAGCGGTGTTCTTTTTTTTTTCTCCTCCATCGATAAGCCTTTTCGAACGGCAGGCATGTGGCGATATGGTTTATAGTATAAGCTCTTGCTGTGTGGTCCCAGAGAGATAAAGCGAAAGAAGACATCCTGGTACTATGATCCTATTTTTATTCCTTCAAAACATTTGACGTTTTCATATTTTTTGTAGAAATGTATCTTGTCCAAGTTCTGATAAGCATCGATGGTTCAAGGGATATGGTATTAAAAGATATTTTCATTTCTTAGTTTCCTTTGGGAAAAATACGATTTTGTGTGATAAATCCCTTCTACTCTGATTTAAAGCTAATACTTTACCTCTAAAGCATGTGGATAGAAGGTCAGAGCTGACAATGTAAGTCTGATTAACTCATTTACTTGGCAAAATTCCTATAGGTAAATGGACTATTCTTTCAAGTTTTTAAGCTTGAATGTTTTACAATTTTGAAACCTAGGCAAGGAACAAGAGGAAAACAAAACCACGTGAACAAAGTTTAATAGCAAAACTCATTAACTACAGCAAAACATTAGGTTTCTCACGTAATATCTGTGAGTGACAAAAGCATGACCAGGTTCAGACCGACAGAACCGGACAGCGGACATTGGACAGTGGACATAACTGACCACTCCGGTCCACTAGTGAGAATTTTATTACACGTACATTCATTACACCTGGCAGTGGGTTGTGTATCTTCTCGCTTGGACACGGGTCTTCCATTTGCCGGACCCCTGGACTTCTTTCTTCCCAGGTTTGCTGACCACAGAGATCTGTCCTCCCTAATTTAGCGCCAGGGCCCTGGACCATGCTGTGTCGCCGGAGTGTGAGATGAGGGAGGACAGAGGGACAGCTGGATTGATGGGAGGGTCCTGTAGGGCGAGAGATGCATTTGTCTTAAGGATGGGGTGCGACAGATCTGAGGGAGCTAGATTACCCGAGTGTAACATCCATTCTAAGAGGACTTTTTTTTATGGTGCATGCAAAGCAGTCTTATATTTATACAATAATAAGGCAATAGATTACATGAAAGCTTTTTAGTAATTCAAGAAAAATACGTAAATATATTGTTAAAATATCATAGACTACAAAATTTTTTAGCAACAAATGAATGTAACTTCTTTACTCTTATTTTTTGGTTTTCGGCATGTGTTTTAATTTAACCATGCTTTTAATTTCTGTAAAAAAATATAAAGTACAGATATGGGAGGGAAAAGAAGGGGGAAGAAAATAGGAACAGACAAATTAATATCGTTGGTAAAATTCGGTTCTATGACGGACCACAAGGCCTCGCATTATAGACATAACCGTTAATCGAAATAAACTTCTCACACACTTTTGTTTCGGCTTTACACTGTACGTGACTAATGTGGCCTCTTTCAATGTACCCTTTAAGACAAATTGTCTGCTCAGAAATTAATTGTCCCACTTTGTAAGGTACTACCCCAGAGAATGATTACTTTTAATAGTTGTTCCTCCTTTCATTTTTTTGTTGTATTTCCGTAAAAGAACAGAAACGTCTCTGCTTTTGCTAAATCTAGTCCCTGGGAAAGGGGTTAAAGTGGTTAAGTGTGTGTATGTGTGTGTGGGGTGAGGGTTAACCCATTGGTTAAATTAAATTAGACTAAACTTGCAGTGGAGCAGAAAGCGAGTAAGTTAGGCATGGAAGTAACAGGTAGCAGTTATCCCAGGCTAATGGTCATCTACCACCAACTCAGACTCTTGCACCAGTTAGAGAGCAGGAATCAACTTGACAAAAATAATGCCATTTTAGGCTTATAACTGTTTTAAGATTCAGCTCTTTTGCGACAGAAGAAAGTGACTGAATTTAAAATGAAAAAAAGATATGTCCATAGTCAGGGGTGGAAGTTTTTTAGAATCCATTAAATGAAAAAAAAAAAAAAACTCTCATATTGTTGGTGTTTTGAAGTCATATTGTTGGTATTTTGAAGCTTTAGTTAAGGGTATAAGAGTCATGCTGTGTGTTTTTACGTTTCCTTTATAAAATTTAATCGTCATTACCCTCGACTCACACTTTATCCATTATAAACAAGAACGGGCTTTTTTCGGAAAAAGAACTATTTTTTTTCAAGTTATTTGTTTTTTTATATCAGCTCAGTTCACCATAAGCCGTGATGTCGGGGTCTAAATGGAAATTCTTAGTATATTCCTTACTCTAAACATCGAAAGACAGAATCGAGGGTAAAATATCAGCCAGTGGATAATGTAACAGGAATGAAAGGTTTTGGTAAAATTCATGCTTCATCCGAAAATAAAATGGTCTCCACTTCATCCATGATCTTGTTTTGCAATCATTTTTAGATCTAACTGAGGCGATTTATCCACCGCCTCGAATCTAACAGAATCTGAAACCAGCCAGTTAGTCACTGTCTTAAATGGCCTACGGGTTTCTTACTTAGCCAGAGCTCATCGCGAAGGACCAGGAATTGGCAATTTGAATCAGTAATGTGCTGAGAACTGGCCAGGAATCCCCGCGTAATGGTTTGGGGAACCAGATTGGAAAATGAGGTTGCTTAACTGGGTTTGCCACCAGCGTTAATTCTCCACGTCACTAAACTCATGAGTGGACTGAGTGAAACCAGATGGTAACTCTAACAAGATACTTCAGTGATTCCAGGAAAACAAAAACACAAATTAAAAGAAAAGGAACGATTTTTTATCATCAGTAAAATTGTTGTTGTTGTGGTGATATTTTGTTTTGCTGCTGCTGCTGCTGTTGTTGTTGTTGTTGTTAATGTTGTTGTTTATTGTCGATATTGTGGCTTTAATCATAATCTAAATCTACTGTAGCAGCTTTTTTTATATCACTTGATGTTAGTAGAAAGGCTTGATTTTGTATAAGATTTAAAAACTAGTCATACAGATCTCTAATAAGAGAAGGTAAATAGGTGACACAGAAGAACTTCTCTCAACTTCACTCTGTGATGTCTCCAAACTCCCTAGAACGACAAACCGCTGGACATGTCCATGCGATAACACGCTGTTCAAGCTAAATCTTTCACTCAATATTGTTTAAGAATTTTTTCGATGGATAATTTATCAGCGTCAACTCGAATGAAATCTTTTATTTCTCTATTTTCTGGAGTGATTTTAAATCTCTTTATGTTTTCTTCTCTTCTCTTCTCTTCTCTTCTCTCTCTCTCTCTCTCTCTCTCTCTCTCTCTCTCTCTCTCTCTCTCTCACTTTGCCACCTGTATCACTCTCTTTATCTCAGTCCATCTATCACTTTCCGAATCTGCATTTCTCTTATCTGTCTTTGCTCATTAAGTCTCCCACAGTATGCATGTGTGCCAAGTTAAGTGCTTGTGTGTTTGTATATCTCTATCTCTGTCGCTCTGTCTCCGTCCTAGCATCTATCTTTCTCTTTCTGGAAGATTCTCAAAAACTCTCAGCTAGAGTGATCCGTTATCCCCAAAATCTAGACAATTGGTTTGGACCAATGATTGAAAATACCTCACATCATTCTATCAGGTTAAACGGAAAGCTGGCACTTCTCTCGCTACCTCCATCAACACTCCACAGTCCAAATCAAGCTAAAATAGTTCATCAGTCTGTTAAACAATCTATTGAGGTGTCTGCAACCCGCAGAATTCAGACAGACGGAAGAGATAACAAAGTGACTGAGAACTGGCTAACTGATGAGTCTGTCTGCTGATTGCCAAAGTTGGCCACAAAAGAGATACAATCGAAATCTCCCTCAAAGACTGGCCAGGGACGGAGTAGGCTAAAAAAAAAAGGTAGTTGTTCCGTTGCCGCTGATGAAGCAGCAAAAAAAAACCATCAAGGTGGTTTTCTTTTAAGATATCTTTGGGGTGCGGTAAATTGGAATACCCAGGACTTAAGATTGTGGCACAAGGAAATTGGTTGTGGCGAGACAGTGACAAAGAAATGACTTTAAATCCGTCACTCAACATTGGAAACGCAGTTTTTGTTGCATTGATATAAATCACCTTATTCTCCTATCTAACTTTTATTTTGATTCCATTTCACACGCTTAGTCGATACCAAAGTGCATCTGCTTTAAATAAGTTATGGAACCAAAGAAGAGAGCAGAACCAACCGCACAAAAATATTAACGTGGTGCCATTGCTTTATTTAAGCACTAGAAAAGACAAGAACAGCAACAACTAAATCTGTTACTATTTTTATTACGAATACACGACTACTATTACTGCTACTACTACTGCTGCTGCTACGACCATCACCACCA
Organism: Elysia crispata; assembly: GCA_033675545.1. Classification (NCBI taxonomy): domain Eukaryota; kingdom Metazoa; phylum Mollusca; class Gastropoda; family Plakobranchidae; genus Elysia; species Elysia crispata. Next base: position 404,118 of record JAWDGP010003865.1, on the reverse strand, counting down.
CCACCATCACCACTACTACTACTACTACTACTACTACTACTACTACTACTACTACTACTACTACTACTACCACTACTACTACCACTACTACTACATGGTATCCGTAATGAAGTTGTTTGAAAAAGACAATGATGAGGACAGTATGATAATGTTGATGACACCACTTAGGCTAAGCCCAGCAACAAATACAACGATACGTTTGAAAGTCTCGTTGCAAAAGCAATGGCAGGAGCTAAGCCAACGCCGCAATAACAGTAGCTCTCCTTATTCAAAATGATGACGTATCTTGGCAAAGAATCTGTGATGGGAAACAGATTGGTAGTTAGGACGAAGCTCTGACTAATACAGAGATTAGAGTCTGCAGTTTGTCACCATAACCCACTAGCATGATATCTGGCTGGAAAATCTTGGTTGGTGATTATTGCCGTTTCTTCATCTCCCCGTCTGTTCAGTGACTGGGGGGTAAATCAAGATCTAAATATCAGAGCTTGGCAGTCTGAAACATTGTTGTCGCTACCTGTTTTTCCTCTTCGATTTAATTTTCAACATAAACGTATAAGAGCTACATGTCAAAATTCTTTGCAAATGATGTTTTACGTTACAAAAATGAAAAAAAAAATTGCATCATAACGTCTCGTGATCTTTTCCCGCAGTTAATCCTTGCCGAGCCCACTTCCATAAAATATTATTTTGACCGAATCCTACACTGCTAAGAACATAAATAATACCTTTAGGATAAAAAGGCATAGGGCAAAAATAACTAAAATCATAATAATAATAATAATAATAATAATAATAATAATAATAATAATAATGATGATGATGATGATGATGATGATGATGATAATAATAATAATAATAATAATAATAATAATAATAATAATAATAATAATAATAATAATAATAATGATGATGATGATGATGATGATGATGATGATGATGATGATGATGATGATGATGATGATAATAATAATAATAATAATAATAATAATAATAATAATAATAATAATAATAATAATAATAATAATAATAATAATAATAATAATAATAATAACCCAATCAATTTTATATTTTGCTCTCGATGGAATGGACAGGTTTAGATAAGAAACAAAATATTGGCACTCACTCATAAAGCTATAAATTCAAAAAATGTTCAGTTAACATCATGTTGCTAATTCAGACCGATCTGGTGAGAAAAAAAACCGACAAAGTTCGCATCTTGAGAATTGTTTAATCTCCCTAAAAATCGATAAGGTGGAAGCGAATATAGACTGTGTAAATAAAGACTGGCTGTTAATGTTTTAAGCAGCCCATAAACTTTCTTAAGTGTTATACGAAAAGCTTACGAAGTGAATTAGAATCAGATTAGCGCTCCTTAAGGTTATCAGCATAATCTTGTTCGGAAACAAAACATAGATACGCTAATATCTCGTTTGTTTGTTTTTTTAAACTAAAAAGCATTTGAAGAATTTTGAATATGTTGGAGAAAAATAAATGCAGATTTTAGAAAAAAAAAAAAAGAGGCGCAGTATGTTGGAAGTATAATACTGAAGACCATAAATCGAGAGAGAAAAAGATAGCTACAGGTAGGAGAGAGTGAAAGAGAGAGAGTAGGAGAGAGAGAGAGTGAGAGAGAGAGAGAAGGGGGGGGAGAAGCATTGGAAACAGGCTAGAAATAAAAAGAAACTAAGTGAATTACATAAAGGAGATGACCGGGAGAGAGAGGGGGTCGGTATGAAGAATGAGCCGAGATTCGATAAAGCTTATGGTCATTTCGAGAAGCTGCAATTATAAAATAGTGGGTTAGAAATGAGTTGAGTTCGATAACATCAAGTTATCCTGTTGAGATGGGACAAGAATGATTGCTCGCAATGGTAAGAATGGCAATAACGTACAGAAGTTAGATTTTGCTGAACACAAGATTTTAAAATTGAATATTTACTATCTGCGAACGAAAGAAAAAAAAGGGTAAAGGGGAAATGAAGAAAAAAGGTATTTGAAATCGAGCTGGAGGTAGATAGAGACATATAAAAACAGATAAATTGATAGATAGAGAAATTGACAGATATTGAGATTGATAGATAGATAGATAGATAGATAGATAGATAGATAGATAGATAGATAGATAGATAGATAGGTTGATAAATAGATAGATAGATAGATAGATAGATAGATAGATAGATAGATAGATAGATAGATAGATAGATAGATAGATAGGTTGATAAATAGATAGATAGATAGATAGATAGATAGATAGATAGATTGATAGATAGATAGATAGATAAATAGATAGATAGATAGATAGATAGATAGGTAAATAGATGGATTGATAGACATATAAAACGTCTATAAAATAATAAAATATGAATAGATAGAGAGATCCATAGAAAGATAGGTAGATGAATGGATTGGTAGATAGATAGTTTTATACAGTTATGGATGTAAAAAAAATTAGGCCTACCTAGTGGCTTGGTCCACGACTTTAAAGTTTTGTGCCTAGTGGCACTGGTCAGGTGATGGTGTTTCCGCATATTTTATAGGTAGATACAGAGATGAATATATAGCAGAAAGACAGATAGAAAGTTAGATAGATAAAAAGGTAGATTATATACTGATAAAGAAAGAGAGGCAGAGAGATTTATAAATTCATCTATTTATCTATATAATTATTTAAGGGAAAGAGAAAAAAATATAACGAGACATTGAAAGATAGAGCTAGAAAGAGAGAGAAAAGGAGAGAGAGAGAGAGAGAGAGAGAGAGAGAGAGAGAGAGAGAGAGAGAGAGAGAGAGAGAGAGAGACAGAGACAGAGACAGAGAGAGAGACAGAGAGAGAGAGAGAGAGAGAGAGAGAGAGAGAGAGAGAGAGAGAGAGAGAGAGAGAGAGAGAGAGAGAGAGACAGACAGACAGACAGACAGACAGAGAGAAGACAGAGAGAGACAAATGCATGAGAAGGGATAGAAATAGACCGATTGGTAAAGAAGAAGTAAGAGAAAGAGAGGTTAGCATCTATATATATCGTAACCGCTGAAAGCAATCTATCAATCTAGCGTCGCCTTGAGTGGTCAGAGATTCAATCTAGCGAGAGCTACTCCCAGGGGGATCAGGTTTGAGCCCCAAGTCGGAGTCCGTAATGTCATCTGGATGGGAGCACCTGTCAGGAGAGGAGACTGTTACAAAGATGTCATCTCCCACGCCGTCCTCTCAACCATCCACCCGCCACTAAAGTGGAAAGAACAAAAGTTTCTCTCGTGTGAAATGGACCGTGACTCTGTCCACAAGCATGCACACACGCTTAATTACAGGTGAGGATCTTGATAATGTTTGGGGTATAAAACTTGGGCCAGGTGAATTCTCATAACTAACACTTTCACGCATCATTTGACTCTCTTTGGATTGTTTCTGTAAATGTTTCAAATCAAATATTGAATACAAAGATAACTTATATTTGCTCATCTTATTCCTTCAGACTTAACAAGGATTCTATGAGAATTTCGCGAAAAAAAAGTATTTGACTGTTTGGTTATAAGTTTCAAACGTTTTTAACGAAAACTTAACTCTAGTAACTAATACAATACTATGTCTAAAGGTGCGAAAATTCCCATTGCGTTTTGTCAATGGTAACTGGTATTAATAGATTATGTAGGCAAAGCTGATTTTTAGAACCTTTTTTGTCAGTTTTAGACTGAACAAATATAACACACAACTTAAAAAATATTTTTTAATCTCTCAAGTCTAAGATGTATGCATGATTTTAAACACAGAAACCAAGTTCCGAAGCGAAGGTGCAATACCTGGTCTCATTGTTTATTTGTGAAGTGCACGTCCTCTATGTTTCTTGGAGAACAAAAGAAATATTGATGGAAGACAAAAGGGTAAGAAAAGGGTTAGGCATCAAACAGTTTGTCCCTAACCCAAACCTATTTCTATTTATTCAGAAGAAAAGCATCTCTTATGACAAAAGATCCTACTATTTCTACCAAAAAACTTGAGGAATAAAAGGCTTGAGTATGAATTGATTCGGAAACATGGCTGACTTCTTTAAAAAAAAAAAAAAAAAAAAAAAAAAACCATAGCTGAGAGGGGGGGAAAGCTAGATTCTATGAGATACAGGAGGAA
>JAWDGP010003865.1:382500-395000 GCA_033675545.1 Elysia crispata | reverse complement strand
TCTTTGTTGTGGAAATGATCCGTAATTTGTATGCCGATAAGGGGCAAAGTACAGTAATTTCAGGGGACTTTGATGGCCTTTTCTGGTGCTTGCTTTCCTCTAGACATGGCCATCTATTACTGTTTCTCATTGGACGAGGTACTTTCTCTGCTTTCAAATGGGTGCTTTTATGCGTAGGGCTACCAAAGAGTGAAAGCTTCAAGAGATGCTACAGGCTCTTATTTAGCTAGAGATACCTTTCATTTGGTTTCCTTCACTTATGTTACTTTGTTGATTCTTGATTCTTGAAAAATTGCAATATATCCTCACTTTTCGGCACTGTTTAGAGAGAAAATCCTTGTAATTATGGTTTAGAATATAGCTTCACATTGATGTGTGTTATTAAATTGCAGTCAGTGTAATTAGGAATTTTTGTTGATCATAACTGCTCCTTAAAAATTATTCTTTTTCAATTAGTGAGCTCGCCATGGCTCATATTGTCCTGGTTTATTTTTATTTCTGAGAATAGAAGGGTGTTTTTTAAAGTGACATTATATCGGCAAAAAATCGGTTTTCTGGATGTAATTCTTTTCCTGTTCCAATATGCGGCCGGTTACAAACGATAATGTTGCCATTACCAGAATCGTTGCTATCTCATTTTCACCATCATCATTTTCATTCATAATCGGTAATTCTATCATCTTTTTTTTAATTCTCGTTATCCGCTTCATTTGACAACTTTCTTTCCTTCTCTACCTTTCACATGTCTTTATTGTTATCCTCCCTCTTTCTCCCCCCCTCATTCGTGGCAATACTGTCTTCATAAGCATCTTTATCCTCTTAATCATCATCATCTTCCACAGCAGCAGAAAGTTAAAGCATTATCATCATCAAAGAGAAGAAACATCAATCAATAACATCATTACCCTTTCCACCGACAATATGCTTCACATCCTCCATCTTTAAATTATCTTCACCATCTTCCAGGTCTAAAATAAAGCCGTGCCCTTATAGAGAGCTAATTGCACATTAAGACTTGGAAATATAAAATAAAAAGACCATTTCAATTCAAACTGCGACTACAATCAACTGGTGATCAAAGACGGTTCGAACAGAACATGAAGCGAAAGACACGGGCTGAGAAAGAAGGAAGGCCAAAAAATTGAAGGAGAAAGAAAGAAAGAAAGAAGCAAGAAACCACAACCACTTTTGTTTCTGCTTCCGGCAAGGGCCGCAATCTTTTCATCAGGGTAGTAGCCTGGGAAAAATAGGACATAATTGTAGCCATCAGGCTTTCGAACACGATGTGATCATTCACTCTCCTCAAGTCAAGTCGAATTTCTGTCTCTGTCTATCTGTCTGTCCGTCCTTCTTTTTGTCTCACTCTCTCTCGTTTTCTCTCTCTCTCTCTCTCTCTCTCTCTCTCTCTCTCTCTCGTGTTCTCTCTCTATCTCTCTATGTATCTCTCCCTCTTTCTCGTTTTCTCTCTCTCTCTCTCTCTCTCTCTCTCTCTCTCTCTCTTTCTTTTCCAATCTATACCTCTCTTTGTTATTCTCCTTTATACATATTCTTTCTTGTTTTTTTCTTTTCTTTCCTCCTCCTCCTCTCTCTCTCTCTCTCTCTCTCTCTCTCTCTCTCTCTCTCTCTCTCTCTCTTTGTCTCTCCCATTTCTCTCTTTTTCCTTTTTTCTTACTTTCTCTCTCTCTTTGCTAATTTTTCTCCGCCTTTCTAATTTTTTACTCTGTCTTCTCTCTCTAGATCCATCTTTTTTCTTACTTTTCCATCCTCTCACTCTTTTTATTTCTCTTTATTCTTCTTACCCGCATGTCCATCTGCGTGTCTAACTCTCTCTCTTCCTCACTCTTTCTCTCTATCTTTCACTCCCTTTGAACTTTTTGTCATATCTTCGTCACCATTTTCTTCGCCACATTCGCTCCGTTTGAACGGCCACCTCCATCTCAATCCCTCCCTCTCTCCATCCCGGAGATCTCCACATGTTCTACTCACCCAGGTCTCTAATTTACGATGCTCGGAGTCAGTGGAAGTTCCAGGCAGAGCGGTACAGATTGTTAGTTCCTGTCCTCGGGCTAGCAGGAGATCGAGACCCAGGAAAATGCTAGAGTGAAGCCATTTCAACCAACTCTTTCTCTTCCGCACTGTGGTTTTATCCCAGAGCTAACTCGTGGGGGAATTTTTCACTAGTCTTTAGATAACCGGTCTTTCGAAGTCAGGATAGTTTTCTACTCTCCTACCTCTACAGAACTGATACATGTACCTGACTGCTCTTGTTTGGTGATGGTATCTTTCTTCACACCGTCAGTGATTACGGTCTTTTCGTTGCCCATTTGTTACACTAGATGTCCCTAGTCTCCTCTTCTTCAACTTTGATTGTGTTGTCGTCGTTTTCAAACTTTGATCGAGAACTACAGTAACTATACCCTCACATTTACTGTTGAGGAAATGAGCATCATCATTATCACCATCGTCCTGATTTTAACTATCTCAGTATGAATCTCATTCGAATCAACACAAAAAGTCTCATAACTGTTATTATCATAATTATCCTCGTCAATATCGTTGTCAGCGCCATCTTTCCTTTATTATTTATCTTTATCTTTGTATCATCTTGACAATGATTAACTTTATATTCACGCCCTTCATCATCACTATCTGAACTGCAATCATTTATGACATACTTGTTACTTTATAATATCATTCTCACAACCACTCTCTTCATCATTATTAAACCTCACCATTATCCTTATCAGCACCAGCATCATAATCATGCTTTCTCAATCCTGCACTAATAATATAAGCAAAATAGTTCTAAACAAATTTCCATTTTGAAAATGTTTTCTATTCGAAATGTTTCTTTCTTATTTTTATATTCACACAAAATGTAGCGGTGGTAAACCTTCCGTAACAAAAAAAAAAAAAACCACACAAACACGTTCATTATCTTCTTCCTTAGAGCAAAAACCCCAGTTTGCCAAAGTGCCAGGTAAAAGAGTCACTCTCTTCAATTTTAAAAACCTCAAGGAGCTCGTAACAGACAATTACTGATTCTGGACTCTTTCGATGGTTGGCGCGTCCATAGAGACTGATGGGACTTGGGACTGCTAAGAGCTGATTTATTATTTTACAAGCTGCGGTTTGATATTCGCCTAAAGGACGCAGATCTATGTGGTGAGAGATCAGGGAAGTGGAATCTCTAGAATAAATAGAAAAAATGCCGTGTTGTAGGAATATTGTTACGCTGTTTGGGTATTTGTTATATTGCTTCATTGTAAATATTTTTGGCGACATTAAAAATTTGTATTGAAAGTGAGAGAGAGAGAGAGAGAGAGAGAGAGAGAGAGAGAGAGAGAGAGAGAGAGAGAGAGAGAGAGAGAGAGAGAGAGAGAGAGAGAGAGAGAGAGAAGGAGAGAGATACAAAGCAGAAGTGAAAGAAGGGACAAAAGAAGTTAGAAAAAAAGATAAACATTTTTTCGATTACGAGAAATATTTTGAGTTCAGTCTACCAAGATTTAATTTGTTATAAAATGCCTCTAAACCATTTTCTTTTCGACATAGAAAAAAAATACACGCACATCAAACAAATTGATCGTTACATGTAGAGCGAGAGAAGTAGACAAGCGAACGGAAAAAATAAAAATGTCTCTGGGCCTGCTTGGATCTATAAATATAAAAGACGTTAAAACCTGTAACAGATGAAAGTGTGAAACTCAAGAAAGGCCAAGGTTCAAAACGATAACTGCTATCCCAGGTGAGAACAGATTTCTGCATGATCTCCTTTGTTTCTCTTTCCAGACATTGAGTCGAACCGACATAAATTGAATCTGATGCTATGAGAGCGACACGATTAGAAAGCTCTGGACAAGAAATCGCTAAGATCTATGACAGAGTAGAGTTGTCTCGCATTCTTTACGAATCACTTGCTAAAAAAAAAAAAACCCAAAAAAACTCTGAGGTATAGCTTCTAGATATTATAATCTGTCTTTTAATTAATATCTATGCGAGTTAACATCTAAACCAATTGTTTTTCTAGTGGCTATGATTTAAAAAAAAAAAATAGATTTTCTATTTTTTTTTTTTTGTCTTTTTTTCGTATTTGCACAATATTTCATCTTTAGTCCTTTGTAGTTAAAAGTTCCACACAAATGAGAGGTGAGAGGAAAAATAATTATACACGAACTCTTTATCATATTCACCATCTAAATACAGCACCCTCTCGCATTAGCAGTTTTCAAAGAGCTGAAAGTATGGTGCGCCTCACTAGCAAAAACTCATTTCTTAGACATTTTGTAATTTGCTTTTTATCTTTCCATCTCAAGCTTAGATTTCCGGTTTTTTTTTTGTTTTTTTTTATTATTATTTTTCATGTTTCTTTATTTTTTCTTATTTGTCAAAAGGCAAGTTAACCTACCAGATGCAGCTGCTCTTTACACACTTCTAATTATCAAAACAAGAACCTCTCTTGTTTACTTTGTAAAGCTTAAGAAGAGACACACGTTGTTGGAAAAAATCCATCTAATCATAAAAGTGGCAAAATGAAAATTATTTTTGATAACCCAAGATAGATTGTGAGAGAGATCTTAAATGGGATTTGCTATTGTTGTTGTTGTTGTTGTTGTTGTTGTTGTTGTTGTTGTGGCTGATAAAGATAATGTTGGTGCTATTTCATTGTAAAAAAGTTATTGCCCCAAGCAGAACTTTACCGACGACCTCATATTTAAGACATGTGTTAACTGCGACATGCGATTTCACCATTCTTCAAATTATTAACTGACTTTGCGGCCGGTATCAGTAACTAATTTGTCCTGTACAAAGTAAGACAATAGCAGCTCACAAGTTTAAAATGTCGAGGTTATGAGCAAAGCATTTCAACGGTGCTTCACCCCTGAGAACAATAGCGTAGCTGCGTCTGTTGTTTATCTCCAGCTTCACTGTTTATAAGATGTCCCAGGGATGCTGGCGAGGTGATGCTAACAACCCCCCCCCCCCCCCCCCCCTTTTCCTCTCTCTCTCTCTCTCTCTCTCTCTCTCTCTCTCTCTCTCTCTCTCTCTCTCTCTCTCTCTCTCTCTCTCTTACTGGGCGCGCCAGGTTTTGTTTACGAGACAAGCTGGCATGCTGATGGGGTCTGCGCCAGTCAACCAAATGACACGTTTATTTGGGATTCCGTGACGTCTGGAATCTTCGCATTGCGCATGCGATCATTTAGCACTGCATCGAGAACTGTATTGGGTTTTTTTTTTGCTCAGACATTAAAGTATACATTCTCGGTTTTATCTATGTTTTCTGCTCCTAGATCGAGCTCAAGATAACTCAGAGGCGGATCTTTTGTTTGAAAGATGGCGACATCTTTGTCGAGACAGACCTTTTTTAGAGAACAATTGAATATGCAATGCAGCGGATGGACGTGATGAAAATAAAAATATATAAAGGAAACTATGATTATAATAATGCAGAAGTCAACAAAGATTGTCTAGAACTGATACTTAAGGAAGCCATCAATAAGAGAGATAACAATTTCCTTGACATGTGTTATGTGGCGGTGTTTTTACATCAATATACAAGGGAGTCACGATATTCTAAATAATACTTCTTCTGTTGTTGTTTTTGCTCTTTTTAATCCCACAAACTCAGGCCTGAAGTGGGGCAGGTCTATGTTTAAAACTTTGGTTGAAAAATAAAACAATAAAAGCTTTCATCCTGTACAAAGTTTTAAGACGGAGAGAGAGAGAGAGAGAGAGAGAGAGAGAGAGAGAGAGAGAGAGAGAGAGAGAGAGAGAGAGAGAGAGAGAGAGAGAGAGAGAGAGAGAGAGAGAGAGAGAGAAGAAGAAGAAGAAAAAGAAGTAAGGAGATTTTATCAAACAAGAAATCAAAAAAGGGAAGGAAATGGACAGCAGATGATATAAAAAAAGAGGAACGGGGAAAGAAAGAAAAAACGAAGATAGAGAATGAAAGATAGACAGAGAGTGGAAGTGAAAGTCAGAGATACAGGGGAAAAAAATAAGTAAAATGAAGACATGATGGTAAAGCTGCAGACTTCAAGACGAGAATAGAGATCTCCGACCAGTTTATTTTCAAAAGATGGACAGATAACCAGATTGATGACGAGGGTTTCTCTGATGGTTCACAATAAGGAAAAACAACAACCCAAAAAACATAATCTTGTGTAGGTGCACCAAAGCCCACCATTCCTTGGCCAATGTCGAAAAGTAGTTTAAGAATGTTCAACACATCTGAAGAATTTTTCAGGGTCGTAAACGCCAATCTATCGCCTCAAACTAGGCAGCTCCAGCATGCTTTACGCCCCCGTTGGTTCTCATACTCGGTTCTCTGGTTAAGCATAATGAATCCACAATCGGTTTTCTGGTTAGATAATATGGCTCCTCAATCGGTTCTCTGGTTTGATAATATGGCTCCACAATCGGTTCTCTGGTTAGATAATATGGCTCCTCAATCGGTTCTCTGGTTAGATAATATGGCTCCTCAATCGGTTCTCTGGTTAGATAATATGGCTCCACAATCGGTTCTCTGGTTAGATAATATGGCTCCACAATCGGTTCTCTGGTTAGATAATATGGCTCCACAATCGGTTCTCTGGTTAGATAATATGGCTCCTCAATCGGTTCTCTGGTTAGATAATATGGCTCCTCAATCGGATCTCTGGTAGATAATATGGCTCCTCATTCGGTTCTCTGGTTAGATAATATGGCTCCTCAATCGGTTCTCTGGTTAGATAATATGGCTCCTCAATCGGTTCTCTGGTTAGATAATATGGCTCCACAATCGGTTCTCTGGTTAGATAATATGGCTCCTCAATCGGTTCTCTGGTTAGATAATATGGCTCCTCCATCGGTTCTCTGGTTAGATAATATGGCTCCTCAATCGGTTCTCTGGTTAGATAATATGGCTCCACAATCGGTTCTCTGGTTAGATAATATGGCTCCACAATCGGTTCTCTGGTTAGATAATATGGCTCCTCAATCGGTTCTCTGGTTAGATAATATGGCTCCACAATCGGTTCTCTGGTTAGATAATATGGCTCCTCAATCGGTTCTCTGGTTAGATAATATGGCTCCACAATCGGTTCTCTGGTTAGATAATATGGCTCCACAATCGGTTCTCTGGTTAGATAATATGGCTCCACAATCGGTTCTCTGGTTAGATAATATGGCTCCTCAATCGGTTCTCTGGTTAGATAATATGGCTCCACAATCGGTTCTCTGGTTAGATAATATGGCTCCTCAATCGGTTCTCTGGTTAGATAATATGGCTCCTCCATCGGTTCTCTGGTTAGATAATATGGCTCCTCCATCGGTTCTCTGGTTAGATAATATGGCTCCACAATCGGTTCTCTGGTTAGATAATATGGCTCCTCAATCGGTTCTCTGGTTAGATAATATGGCTCCTCAATCGGTTCTCTGGTTAGATAATATGGCTCCTCAATCGGTTCTCTGGTTAGATAATATGGCTCCTCAATCGGTTCTCTGGTTAGATAATATGGCTCCTCAATCGGTTCTCTGGTTAGATAATATGGCTCCACAATCGGTTCTCTGGTTAGATAATATGGCTCCTCAATCGGTTCTCTGGTTAGATAATATGGCTCCACAATCAGTTCTCTGGTTACATAATATGGCTCCTCAATCGGTTCTCTGGTTAGATAATATGGCTCGTCAATCGGTTTTCTGGTTAGATAATATGGCTCCACAAACGGTTCTCTGGTTAGAGATAACGACTCCACAATCGATTCCTCTGGATATAAATGGTAGCTTCCTGTCAAGCCATGTAATCTGATGTAATCCTAGTTCACAGCCAGATTGATCTGGCAGTATTGAGCTTGGGATCCCTTTGTTGTAGGTTAAACGCTCTAACCACGCACAAACGTGGAATAGCGTTGGTAAAATGAAATCTTTGTCCACCATCAGACCTAGGCAGGATCCGAACTCGGGACATCTATATCTTGAGCCAAGCGCTTTGCAGACTCAGAACCGCTGTACCACAATGGTTCAGTGTTTGCGGGCATATCAAGTAGAAAATATCGGTTCTCTTTCAATTACTCAGAGATAAACCAAAGAATGTATCTGTGAGTGATGAGCCGTTCCGACACGATGTTAATACCTGGGTGTCATTAGTTAGAGTGTTTAATTCTTGTCCTCAGAAGCACAGATTTACAGCTCAGCATATAGTCATGTCGCATTACCCAATCAGAAGAAAGTCTGCGCCGTTGACGTAACTTCAAACTCATTATGCACGCATGCGCACGGGTCTATAAGTGATTTGGTGCGCAGAAATTCGCTTCTGACGTCACTTTTACAGAACTTTTGAAAGGTTTTACTATTTTTACAGACATTATAGATCGTATAAGCGTAAAATTGAACATGTTTGGTTATCAGACTCCCATGTAGGTATACGAGATGATTAACGATATAGAACCACTGCAGGCGAGCTGCATTTTTTGTTTATAAAACTGACCAGAATAATAGAATCTGGGAGGAACGCAATGGGGCTTTCCAGGAGCGAAGGGAAACAACTGAGCGTGACTCGAATGTTTGCAGAGCTGTTCAGTTTGTTTCTGTTGCTGCTGAGGGCGGAATATCCTGGCCGAAACACACAGAGAATGTCACGATTTCTGATGAGAGAGGCAGGATCGAAGGCTCAAACTTTGTCCAAATCATCGACGAGAAAGTGCAGTTAATGCATCATTGAATAGAAAACTGATGTTACCTCATATTTCTTCTTCATTAAGACAACTTGGACTAAATAAATGGACCAGGCGTTAATTGCCTTAGATTATCACTTTTCTTACCAGCAGTTGTCTCACACTTTCTTTCTATTATTTTCTCCTCTCTCTATCTCTCTCTCTCTCTCTCTCTCTCTCTCTCTCTCTCAATCCATTTTCATCTCCTCTCTCTTCTGTCTGCCTGTCCATCACGCTTTCCATTATTTCTCAAACTTATCTTTCATCTGGTCCACGAAACATTACCAGCAAAACCTCTCTTGAGCTTTGTAATTTGTACATTCTTTCTGCAGCTATCTTGAACTCACACACAAACAGACATGTTTGGGAATCCTTCTCAAAGTTTATCAACTAGAGCAGATTCTACATCTCCCCCTGAGGGTCGAGGGGCTTGACCGCGGGTGTTCTACAATCAGCACGGCAGGCACACCGTGGAATTTCTCGCCCTGATATTCAGCAACCCAGCGTTATTCCCTTTGGCCGTTGGAAACATGCAAGATCTCGGGGTGAGCTTAATTCCATCATAAAACATAAACAAGCCCAGCGGGCAATCATGTGCTAACTAGATGAATACTCACTCGCACGCCAGCCTGAGCAAATAAGCTTTTCTTACTCCTTTCTTCTCTTCTTGTTTCCTCCTTTCTTTTCTCTCCATCCTCTTCAGATCCGGTATAGTCGCTTTCACTCTTGCTCTTACTCTGAGAGCGATTGTTCTCATTCGTTGTGCTCGAATTAACTATGTGGCTTTCTCCTCTCTCTCTCTCTCTCTCTCTCTCTCTCTCTCTCTCTCTCCATTTCTTTCTTCTGTCCATATCTCTCTATGACTCTCACTATCTACCTGCCTCATCCTTCTCTCTTTCTTCATCTCTGTCTTTTCTCTTTATCTTTCTATGCTTCCCTATCACTGCCTTCCTCCATCTCTCTCTCTCTATCTCTCTCTCTCTCTCCTCTCTCTCATTGATTATGTCCCACAGTCCCATACCCCTAACCCAACTGAATCATTAATGAGTGTTTGACCACCACAGCCAGCACAGGGCACCACACCTGTATTTCGTTCTTTACTGCCATTACGAGCCCAGCACGATGGTCCAGGATAAAGGGCTTTTTTTTCCTCATGATGAAATCTAATCAATAGCTGTAACACTACGCTGACTAGTGACCAGCGGACGAAGTGGACACAATCGTCAGGTGAGCTCTCTCTCTCTCTCTCTCTCTCTCTCTCTCTCTCTCTCTCTCTCTCTCTCTCTCTCTCTCTCTCTCTCTCCCCCTGCTGGACTTTAACTGGACATCCGCTCGGACATGCATGCATTGTCCTTATTGAATAACCACTAATCCCTATGTGTATTTACCCCAACTTCCGTCAGATGCTGACATAGATTGGGTGTCCTAACAAGCACAAAAACAGAGGCAAAAAAAACTTTGTTTGAATGTGAATGAATAATGTATGGGTAAGCCAGGTGGGAGTAATATAGTAAAAAATGTTTCATTCTAAATCTCTTGTGGAGTTTGACGGAACAATGAATAATAAAAAGGAGGAAAAGCAACCAATCTAAAATAAAAATCGACCTAACATGACTAAACTAATGTCGTCTTTTGCTTTCAGACTATTTCTTGATCTGGATCGGATGATAACTTGGGTGAAACCGGAGATTTAACTTTGGGTGAAACCCTAGATTTAGCTTTGGGTGAAACCGGAGATTTAGCTTTGGGTGAAACCGTAGATTTAGCTTTGGGTGAAACCGGAGATTTAACTTTGGGTGAAACCGTAGATTTAGCTTTGGGTGAAACCGGAGATTTAACGTTGGGTGAAACCGTAGATTTAACTTTGGGTGAAACCGTAGATTTAGCTTTGGGTGAAACCGGAGATTTAGCTTTGGGTGAAACCGTAGATTTAGCTTTGGGTGAAACCGGAGATTTAACTTTGGGTGAAACCGTAGATTTAGCTTTGGGTGAAACCGGAGATTTAACTTTGGGTGAAACCGTAGATTTAGCTTTGGGTGAAACCGTAGATTTAGCTTTGGGTGAAACCGGAGATTTAACTAACTTTGATGATGTGAACTCTGAGGGCTGAATCTAAACTCTGCATTATTCTATAAATGTTATCAGATTGGCTGGGATCATTGTCATTATCCTCCTCCTTCTCGCTTTGGTTATCATCCTCTCCTCATCCCCATCCTCCACCTCCTCATCATGATCATCATCTCCCTTTGTACCTTCCCTCTGGTAAAACTACTTATTCTCTTCATTCATTCTTGATCTGGTGTTTTCGGTTTCATCCTCAATTTCTTGTTGTTTGCTTTTTAACACCTCCTTCTTTTAGCCTAAACCCATCATTGATACATTGTACATGTAATTCTTTACTATAGTTTAGGTTGTCGCAAAGGGTTTAGCCCTTCCTCTTTTGCCCACGGTCTTGATTCAATCTTTTTTGTATACTTGAAACATTTTGACGTGAGTCAAGAGATTTCATTGTGACGTTACGTTTACCTTTAATTAGGCTCAGAAATCCCCTGGTCCAGATCTTGTTTGAAATGACCCATTTCTTCAACACCATTTGATCTTGATCGACATTTTCGTCCACAAATTAATGATCATAACAACTGTGATTTTTTTATGGATATGATCATTGTCATGGAATGTAAAAGATCACCCAGTCCTGAAATTTGTAGAATGCCAAACAATTAATCTTTATAAGTATTTAACTCTCAATTTAGAAATTTGTACAATGTGAAAATATCTAATTTCTCTCGAAACCTTTATAACAATATCTATGTATCCCCCTTCAACGTCAACATATCCATATAAAATGGAAAATAAAGCCTAGCATGTTGGATATATAAGAAAGTGGTAGCTTTGCCTTCTATACTAGCTTAACTTATAATCCAATAAATAAAAGAATCCTAAAGATATAATTATATTTTTAGCATGCTTCGTGTCCCAAAATACGTATTTTTGTATTGAGGGTGTCCATATATTAAAAAAAATACTGCTTCTTCTCTGCAGATTCTAAAGACATACCTGACATAGGTACAAGGCGGAGATTTGCTAATTTGTCTTAAATGTAAAACACCTCGTATTATCATTTTATTGCACGGAATAACCCTGACTAACCGCTCAAGCCAAAGATCTAGAAAGCCCTTCTTCTCACAGTTATATCCTATGTCCAACTATGTCTTAGAGAAGTTGGAGCCATTGTGCTAGGTGGATCCTTCCTTGCCGCATGAGTGCAAGTCTTAGCTACTACAGTAAAAGGGGACACATCCAACGTCTACCATGTTTGGTTGAGGCACCCAGCTCAATACATCAGCTAAATGGCAACTAAACGAGGCCCTGTTTTTTATGTCAGTTGGTAGGTCACTTTCAACGAGTCTTCAGTGTGACTTGGTTTAGCTCTGGTCTGGCTCATGGAATGGTAGCCAGCCGTGCAATCAGCCGGCACTAAGCTCCGTTTGTTTATTTGAAGTATCGAGTCTGCCAATCCTCTCTCCCGAACCTGGGCCTGAGAAACCACCGGACTGTGGGCAGCAGTGTCAAACCTCAGATCCATTCCTGGCAGACCTAATGGCCAAACTAATGGTCAGCAGTGTTGACCAGTCCTGAAATCCCACGGGTGTGGAGGGTGAGACCGAAGTCGCCTCTAAACGGTGCTTAGCGTTGTCTTTGTGTACAAAGTGAAACTTTTGACATGGACGGCAGTTTACTCTAGGGAACTTTCCTCTCCTTCTCTATTCTATTTGCATCAATTATAGGGATTCTATTAACCTGCTCGAGGCT
>JAWDGP010003865.1:312500-377500 GCA_033675545.1 Elysia crispata | reverse complement strand
AAGCATCTTTTGAACTTTTTGACTTTACAGTGATGACTATTATACACCTTTAGAACTGACGGTGGAGACAAAAGCGGGAACATTAAGCGGGTAGTCTGAGAATAGTGCAATTATATCGGTTCTATAATTTCATAATCGGTATAACCCGTAAAATGGTCATTGTTCTCATGCATGTTTATGTTAGTTGCCTGCTGAACAGTTGAGATAAACCAGTTTAACTGAACGAGAAATACTGCATGTATTTTTCTTGAAGTACAGTTTGTTTAGCAAATTTCTCGGTTCGAACAAAAAAACTGTCGCCGTCTACAGTTGGAATTCTGTCCGAGCAGACTTTGAGAGTAAACTGTGTACAAAAAATCTGCAGTTTTACTTTATGCCACAAACGCTCACATAAGCTTCACATAATGTTAATCTATATTTAGATTTGCAGCTAAATTTGTTTTGATAAATGATTTTATCATAGTGTTGATAAAATTGATGATAAAGAAGTGGAGAAATGTAATAAGGATTATAATTTGGCGATGATGTCGATGTTAATAAGGATGTTTATGTGATTAACTATGCTTGAGTGGAGAAAAAATGTATAGGAAGAGGATTTTAATTAGATAATCATGATGATAAAGAATAAAATTAGGTGTTATATGATAATGTGGCAATGTTGATATTGAAGAAAATTACGATTAAGGGGTTTTACTTGGGATAAAAATAGATAGATAGATAGACAGACAGAGAGAGTGAATGAGAAAGAGAGAGAGAGAGAGAGAGAGAGAGAGAGAGAGAGAGAGAGAGAGAGAGAGAGAGAGAGAGAGAGAGAATGCTCACTGCTTTGAAAATAAAATTTAAAAAAGTATCCTTCATTAAAAATCTTTAAAAGGTTTCAAAACTTACAAAGAAAAAAAAATAAAAGAAAAAAAGCAATTGGGACAAAATAAGAATCAGATAAATAGAGATAATAAGGCGATTAATCTACCATGTAATGCAATTCAATAGAATTGAACGGGTTCGCCAATTATCACGGACTGCAAACAGCTATTATAAACACGAAACAGGTTATTAAAACCTTTGTCAGGCGCTCTTTGATGTTCATTTTACGATTCTTTCCTTCTCTCCCTGCCCTGTCTTTCTATCTACCTGCCGCTCATACACTTGCTCTCTCTCTCTCTCTCTCTCTCTCTCTCTCTCTCTCTCTCTCTCTCTCTCTCTCTGTGTCACTGAATTTCTACACCATTCATACGATTTGTAATAAACATTATGATAGAGAACTATGCTGTTTCCTTACTTGTTCGAAATATAATTGCTGTAGATATCAAAGCGATAATGTGGACGACTAACGTTTCGATTATTACTTTCATGTTGTTGTTTTTATGTGGGAACATTTCTCTTTTTCTTTTTTTTTTTCCCCCCTTCTCTTTTATAACTCTTGTTCCACTCAGCACAAAATTTTTAACTTGATTTGCATTCGCACTGGATGTAATGACGACTATCAAAGGAGCTTTATTATTATCATTTTTATTTTTTCTGTTTCTTTAATTGATGCAAATGGCTTTTATTATTATACGACTGTTTTTTTAATAAGCCTTGCTCTACTCTTTTTTTCCCCGACAAACCTGAAGTTAACGTTTTCGCACCTGATTTTTGCCCCATTAAAATCTCATAGAGAATAAATTGTCACCGTGTCGCCTCAGGTGTGCCAGGCCCAGAGAGAGAGCACCTTGACGAGCTCTTGGGCAAGGGCTTGAATCGGTGTGAAGCGAGGCGCTGTGTGATCCGCGGCTGTGTGGAAGATCGCGACGTCTGCGCGATGCGGCAGGTTGTGGGTGACTCTGGCGCTCCGTGCGCGCCAAGACTGGGAGAGTCGCGGAGACAAGAGGCCGCCTCAAAGCCCTGCGCTAACTGCAGGGTTTACGGCCTTGGTCGCGGTGTGTTCAGTAGGCGAGCTTCATGGGCGTTGCTTTGGTACTTCGGTTCACGCTGGGGAAGTCTTCTATATCTTATAAGTCATGATACGATACTTTTATAATACTTTTAAAAAATATGATTATTTAATGTTTACTCCAGTTTTGCTTCAGTTACCAATCTAGCATTCTAGTTCTAAATCGCTCCACGCGAAAATCTTACAATGCAAGAGGACACTAATGGCTACAGCATAACAAACATAAACTTAAACCTTCGTTATATAAAATACTTATTTAGATAATCAGAGCATTCCATTCAAAGCCATTAGCACCATATCGTAAGTGAGCCCTATGAACAAGTAACGAAAAAAACCTGACATACACAACTCACCCACTTTCATACAAGAACCATGGGTTGAAAGTGCAGTGGGCAATTATAGTACGTGGATTGAAGGGCCTCTGGGCTAGACCATCTGGTGTGAGGGTCAGGTCCCCTCTAGACAGCCCTTTCTCAGCTAAATAAAATGCGGCCTTCTGAGTATGATAGTCTTCAGAAAGTTGCTGATGTTGCTGATGACAAGTGCAGGTTATCTCAGTTCAAAGTTATTGTTTTTAAATGAATGCGAAAGTATCCCTAAGCCACCGGGCGATTTTAAATGGTAATTTTCGGTTTGTCTGTGAGTGTGAAGAAAGGTAAATAGGCAGATAGACAGATAAATAGATAGGTAGATAGATAAAAAGATAGATAGATAGATGGATAGATGGACAGATACGTAGATAGATAAATAGATAGGTAGATAGAAAGATAGATAGATGGATAGATAAATTTATAGATAGATATGCTAGCGCGCCCCTTCCCCCAAACCTTCCTCCCTTTTTCCCTATTTTCACTTTGAACCTCTTAACCTAATCTGGACATCACTGTAAAATATCTACCACTTTGAACCTCTTAACCTAATCTGGACATCACTGTAAAATATCTACCACTTTTGAATATACTGCTCTCCACTGTTATAAGTTATATAAACATTTAAAAATTATTTTGATTCGAAAAAGACTTTTTCTTTGAACTAAATTTACATAAAACTTTGAAATCTCGAGAAAAATGAAGAATTGGGAAAGATAAGCTTTATTGTTTTTTTTTAAAGTCAGTTTAAAGTTAATCAATTCTAACCATGCATATCACTGCCGAGCATCTCACTCACACTTTAATGTGTGCACATTGTTTAAACTTCTTTTATTATGATTTTTGGCCTCCTCTAACCCCGTCTTATTCTGAAACAAAACAAGTCTATGTACAAAATTCTAAGTTGAGAACTAAGGATCACTTAACAATTGAGAACTGTAAGAGGAATCAACCACATCACAAAGACACATGTATCGTTAACGCGTTATTTAAACCTGAAAACCAGTGTACTTTCTCCGGAAATAAAAGGTGAAAATATTGAGGAGAGACGAGAAGAGAAGAGAGAAAGAGAGAGAGAGAGAGAGAGAGAGAGAGAGAGAGAGAGAGAGAGAGAGAGAGAGAGAGAGAGAGAAAGAGAGAGAGAGAGAGAGAGAGAGAGAGAGAGAGAGAGAGAGAGAGAGAGAGAGACAGAGAGAGAGAGAGAGAGAGAGAGAGAGAGAGAGAGAGAGAGAGAGAGAGAGAGAGAGAGAGAGAGAGTGTGTGTGTGTGTTAGTAGGCAGAGGAAAGTCAACTGATTGCAATTTGGTGTTTAGAATTCTCATCAGATACTCATGAGTATTTCTTTCCACAATATTTCTAAACATTTTTGTATGTTTAACAGTGCTATATCTAATATTTTATTGCTTTGAAAAGCGAGCACTGATGTTCCAAAGACAAATAATAAAACAATCATAACAAAAAAACCCAAAAATAAAATAAAGAAATAATGCAAAAGGCGATATATTCTGAGTGAAAAACAAAAGCAACAAAAGAATCCTCTCTCCCCCCCCCCTCCCCTTTCCTTATCACGCTATGTTAAGAAGCCACAGCAACAAGAGCAAAACAACGTACACACACACACACACAATGGGAAATAACATTAACAAACAAATGAATGAAATTTATTTTAAAATTTGGGATATTTTTAAAAACAGAAATCCCCAAATAAAAAGGCTTGTGTCTTCGCATACACAACTCTAAGCTTCTGGCGATCCTATTATCATAATTCTACCCCCATCTCCATCAGTGAAGACAAAGACTTTTTAATTTATTCCAATCAGTCTAAGAGGGACCATTAACTTTTTAAATATATGAAGTATGGTAGTCAAGACCTGGATCCATAAATGGGAACTAATATTTTAATTTTGCAAAGACTTTGCCTGATCAAACCGTATGCTGTTCTTACAATATGGAACTGAAAATACGGCAGATGATCAGCTCAGTGCTTGGTATAACTTAGGCTAATGCTCATTTTTAAAAATAAAATAATTTCTGAGTCACAAAACGACATGGTTGGAAAATAAAACTTTGGCAGAGAATGGAAATTGGTGACAGAAAGAGGATTCATTGAAAGAAAATGCCAAACATTTTTTTTCATGTTAAAAAGGAAATTTAGAAATAATAATAAAAAAAAAGAAGACGAAAGCAAAGTTGTATGAGACGATTTTAGAACAGCTTCCGTATATTTACTCTTTAATGGACTTGGTCAAATTAATAAAAGAGATAATTTTTCTATTTATTGTTTGTGGGATGCAATACATTTAACGTAAGAGAGTATAATTGTTTTGAATTGGTAAAATTGCTTTTCTTTTTTGTCTATTTGAAGTAATAATAATGCTTTTCCTAGGTAGCTTGTACAACCCGCTACTCTCTGCACGAAGCGACGTGACAAAGTCCCACTACTGCAGTCAGCCCCGACTGAGGTGACTGCCGGTGAGACTCGGATCTGAAACATTGAGTGACGAGGAGAGAGCGAGGGGGCGGCCCTGCTTCTGCTTCGACTAACGGACTGCCGTCCCGATTCACACGCCTGGCAGACACAGGCATAGGCACACACAGGCACCAGGGTTTACCTCTCGCTAGGCCTGCCTGCTACTTCTGTTTGCCTACCAACTTGGGGGAAAAACCTGTACTAGCCTTGCTAGCAGGCACGGAATAACACGCCTGTGGATTGATCTTCTAGATGAAAACTTCTCACGAGTTCTATAACATTCTTACTCTTTTCACAGTGGTATGGATTGTACTGCTGTTTTGTGCTTTGATTTGAATTTAAATTCTCGTAACGGATTTTATGTGATTTGTGTTCGACTACGCTCATTGTTTGTAAACTTACACCTTGTTTACGTTGATTTCTCAATGGATTTACTACCCGTACATTCTGCTGGCACTTGCTATTCGAAAATCTCTGTGTTTTCACCCTGACTTGTACTAGAGACCTGTTACATGCATTTCAGTAGTTCCTAGTACTAGATCTAGTTGACTTTACGATAGTTGAAATATTCATCTAGTTTAGATCTGGACAAGATTTAGATCTAGATCTAACCTAGGCTGAGTGTAGATCACCCATGTCGAGAATGCATTATGTCTTGTAAGTCATGGACGCACACACACACACATCACGGAAAATATTTAAATTTGTAATTCTGTCCTTTCTGTCAACCGCTTACCTGGTCAATCAAAATCTCCGCTGATCCAAATAATAATAGCTGATCTGTTGATGGTGGTGAAATCCTTACTCTTAATCACTAGTTAATGTACTACCTCTACTACTACTACTACTACTACTACTACTACTACTACTACTACTACTACTACTACTACTACTACTACTACTACTACTACTACTACTACTACTACTACTACTACTACTACTACTACTACTACTACTACTACTACTACTACTACTACTACTACTACTACCACTACGACTGATGCTGCTGCTTCTACCACTACTAGTGATAATAATAATAATAATAATAATAATAATAATAATAATAATAATAATAATAATAATAATAATAATAATAGCAACAACAACAAAAAGAGCAATAGCATTAACATCAACAACAATAACAAAAAGACCACCACCACCACCACCAACAACAACAAAAGGAAAAAAGGAAATAATCATTTACAAGAGAGTCAACTGCCACCAACGCGATAGGTTTTTATTTTAATTAAATCGGAGATAGCTGGAATCTATCTATTCTTAAAAATTATTCTAATGATAACAATTTTTTTTTGCATGAAAAGAATGAAGAAATACAAAAGAATAATACGAAAAACATAAGTAATTTTTTTTTTTACTCTTGCATATATAAATAAGAAATACAAGTAATTATAATATCAAAAAAAAAACCAAACAACGTAAATATCAACACCAACAATGGCAACAACAGCAACAACAACAACAACAACAACAACAACAACAACAACAACAATAATAATAATAATAATAATAATAATAATAATAATAATAATAATAATAATAATAATAATAATAATAATAATAATAATAATAATAATAATAATAATAATAATAATTACTAAACCCTTAAGATTTCAAACCAAAGGTCTCGGTATAATTACGCTTAAGTCGAAAATTCATTCGAAATTCGTCTTGAATTAGATCTAGTTAAGATTTACATCTTCCTCGCATATATTTTGTCTCAAGAAAATACGATTTTAAAATATCTTAGGCGCAAGTATAGCTAAATACAATATTATTAAGGATGTGCACTTTTCAATGCAAAAAAAAAGGCAACTTACTGAAAATGGGTCCCAAAGGCCTAAAATCCAACAAGGTAATAGTTTTATAAGAATAACATTTAGAGAAATTTTACAGTATATTAATGTATTACGAAATGATTGTAATACGTATACATTTTGCTTTAAATCAGTACATGTGCGTTCTAAAAAGATAATATTACCTCTGTTGCTGTTTATTATTATTATTATTTTTATTATTATTATTATTATTATTATTATTATTATTATTATTATTATTATCATCATCATCATCATCACATAATCATCATCATCATCATCATTATTATTATTATTATTATTATTATTATTATTATTATTATTATTATTATTATTATTATTTATAATTTTTATACTACCACCACCACCAGCACTAATAATAATGTTGCTGCTGCTATAATTATTTTTTTTCTCCGACTTGCCGATACGGAGAACAAACAATAATCGCAACAAAATCACCAATAGCGTATCTGGTACAGTTCCGAAAAAAACAACAACTGAACAAACAAAAAACACAAAAATGCCAAAAAAGTAAAACAAAAGCAACCAAATAAACATAATATTTATAATGAAAGAATTAAAAAACATTGATTTGGAGAGTGAATATGTTTTCAATAGTGCTAATTACTACCTGAGTTCTGACACGAGCTGCAACAAGAAGTAAAAGATAATATGGAGCTAACTCCATATGCATGTATTCATAATTCAATAGAAGCACTTTTTTATCAGAATATTGATAATGATGATAATGATTATGATAACTATCATGAAACTATTACTTCTACTACCACCACCACCAACACCACCACTATCACTACTACTACTACTACTACTACTACTACTACTACTACTACTACTACTACTACTACTACTACTACTACTACTACTACTACTACTACTACTACTACTACTACTACTACTACTACTACTACTAAGAAGAAGAAGAAGAAGAAGAAGAAGAAGAAGAAGAAGAAGAAGAAGAAGAAGAAGAAGAAGAAGAAGAAGAATCATAATAATAATATTAATGCACGAGCAGTAACAGCAACAGGAAAATAAGAGAAAAAATAGCGACCTTGATATCGTTTTTGTAATATATTTTGCTCTAGAGATTTCTATGATCGTCAAGCGAATCATTAAGGCAGAATAGATCTACACACTAAGACTAGTTTATACCGAAGAAAAAGATCAACTAGAAGATTTAAAAAAAAAAAACCCAAAAAAAAACAGAACTATAAATATTATATCTACAGATTTATAGACCTTTTAAAAAAAAAAGCTCGAATATCTCGTCATAGATGCTCTTTTTTCTTGAAGTAACCTCAATTATATTCAAAGAATTCAAAATAGTTCACTGGTACAGAATGACTATCAACTGTACGAGTGTTCAAGGACCCTTGACAAGGTTAAAAGTATTGCGAAACTGTAACCTTATCAGGTTATACTTTATGATGATCTTCTAGTGGCCGAGGAAAAAGATTTTCTGAACATATCGAGCCTGTTTTATGGTCCTAAATTAAACCGGACTGGAAATAAAGTAATTGTTAGATGGATTGATCGCTGAAAAAAAATATTCAGGGCTCTATTTTCATTGTCATAATTGATTTTATATTTTCCTCTGATTTTTTAAACTCTGTAAAGAAACGAAAAAAAAAAACCAAAAAACCAACAAAAAACAAAAAAAGGATAACATTTTGCTATGAACTCTGTTACTTCAACTTTTCTCCTCTTTATAATTACATTAGTACATATACTTTAGGTAGAAATTGGTCAAGAAAATTATAAACAATATCCCTTTATACAAGTAACTATTTACTGCTGAGTTAACACATTCAGAGTTTTTGTGATAAAATTACAACAAAAAAAAAAAAAAAGAAAACCAAAAAAAAACAAACAAACAAACAATGTAAAAAAAAACACCTTTCATTTTACTTGTTGGTTATCGCCATGCTTCTTTGATTAATTTGCTTTATGGGCGCCAGGTACGCTCAATTGGGTCGGGAATCAAAGAAAATTCTAAAGTTCATCGAGTAACATTAATCTGATCTCGACACCAGTCGAATTTTCTGAACCTGTTAGTCATTAACGAATAGAGGGAAATGTTTTGTCCTCTGAGCTCAAACACTAGTAACAGGAAACCGCAGAGCTGCTAACTTCACAAATTGATTGTACATACGCCATTAGAAAACTTGTTTATTCTAGTAGGATCTATCGGCAAAATCTCTTAATTTCTCGAAAAGAAGTTATTCGGCAAATAATGACGCCGAATAAGGCAGTTATCTCCGAGAAAATGTTAAAAAAAACTCAGCAATTTGAAGAATTTTTATAGGCATACAAAATTAAAATTATTACCCCACTCTATTGAGAAAAAAAGAAATGGATGATTCTAGTATACAAGTAATATGGAACTTAAGAGAAAAACCGTTTCAACAATTTCCTTTTATTTCTAAATCGGATTTGAAAAGTAAAAATAGAACTATAAATCTTTCATTCTGGTTGAATTTTCCACCCTAACATTTTGGAAAATAAAAAAGCTGTATTTTTCAGGACCTTTTGTTTCATCGCAGTTGAAACAGGACAATTAGCGATAAAATTAATAATAGCAGCGTCGGCATAAAAAGCGGTAGTAGAAAAAATAGAATTAGAACTGCTACAAGTAGTAGTAGTAGTAGTAGTAGTAGTAGTAGTAGTAGTAGTAGTAGTAGTAGTAGTAGTAGTAGTAGTAGTAGTAGTAGTAGTAGTGGTGGTAGTAGTAGTAGTAGCTGGTGTTGTTGTTGAGGCAGCAGCAGCAGCAACAGTATTCTAATTTTTTTTTATTTAAAGTAGTGTTAAGAATAGTACACAACGTAGCTGCTGCAGAATTTGCAGCAGTATTTTTAAAAGAAATCTCATCCTAACGGCTATATCTTAGTTTTACTCTTGACGATATCCTGTTGTACACAGGAGATGTAGTATCTGCTCAGAGAATATATAGATGTAGCAGCCTGAAGAGGCGGCAGATTGAAAAACAAAGCCTGGCGCCTCAGAGAGAAAATTTTTATACTTGAGTTTTTACTTTGTGCACAAATCCTAAAGTGGTCACCCACTCAGACTGAACAATATTGTAGAATCTGTGTGATGAAGTAGGTAAGCCTACCTTAGAAAAGTATACATATTTGTATGACGATTCCCACCCCAAACAAAAAACAACAAAACAAAAGGAACAAAAAAACAACAACAACAACAACAAACAAACCACTCGTTCGATGTGGACATTTTTGAAAGGACAATAACTTTTATACTTTTTGATATAAACTATTTATTCTTTTCACATCATAATTGTGGATGACGAGTGGTTTTATAAGTTTTTATAATTACTTTGTTTTATTTTTCTTCTAGGCCATCAAAAATGTGATTCAGGACAGTTTGCGGATTTTATACCTGTAACATTTTTAGGTTAAAAACACTATTTCATGTCAGCAAGCAAGCCTGGGATAATTTGTCATCACGTGTAGGATTGAGAAACTAAGTTGTTGACTTGTGCTTATGACACCATTATTTCCTGGTCAAATTTTTTCCCATGGCGATCAAACACCACCCAAGTGATGGTCAGGCGAGGCCCTTTTCTCGCGATCGCCGATGACCAAGAGGGATGTAAACCTGGATGTGACCATTGTCGCCAGTCATCCATCTGCTCCCAGGAGCTACTCTGAAGTTCTTCAGTAGGAGCTTCTCTCATACTTTGATTCATAAAAAATGGAAAGATCCAATTACTTAGAGGAAGAGTGCGGGCAGTTTCCCACTCATCCTTCGAAATGCTCAAAAAGAGCGAAAGGTTTTCAGACGAGAAAAAAACAACAGCATGAACATTCGTTGCGCAGTCATCAGTCTTGGGCATCCCCAGAGATAATGCGGGAACGCCACGCAGGTCTGTACCATCGACACGGACCACACTGCGATACTGAATATGTCTTCCCTTCACCCACCCGCCGCCATCCCACAATCTCATGGATATTTTACACGTGCTCTATCCTGGCCGTTTTGGCGATGTGTCTGTCAGCGGCAGCTGGACAGAACGGCGATGAACTCCAGAGATATTACTTTGAGCTTTCCGTACGGGAAGATGTGAGAATAGGCTCCAGGGTTGGCGAGGTACGCGGAGACCGTTTCTCCCCGCCGTACACGCGCCGTATCCGCACGCAGTCAATGGATAACCGGACACTCAACAGCTTTGCCGTGGATCTGGAAACAGGTGTAGTGACCACCACGGACTATCTGAACCGGGAGGAGAAAGACATGCACACAATCATCCTGACCTACCAGCCCAGCTCCACCATGCAGTTTGTCATCGTTCAGATCCGCGTCCTCGACATCAATGACGTGAAGCCCACGTTCATGAAGTCTTCTCTGGACGTCAGCATTTCCGAGTCGGCTCCCAAAGACTACAAGATCCCGCTAGGCAGCGTTCGAGATGAAGATCTCGGCACCAACTCCACGCAGACGATAGAGATTGTGTCCGGGAACAATGACAGGGATTTCGCCCTGGAGGTCAAGACGAGTAGCAACGTGGACAAGATTCTGGACCTCGTGGTCACTCAGCGCAAGCTTGACTACGAGCGGACACAGTTCTACACGCTGGTCATCCGGGCGACGGACGGCGGCGGCCAGTATTCTGAAATGACCGTCAACATCAACGTGCTGGACCAGAACGACAACGAGCCCATCTTTAACATGAGCAAGTACTCGAAGCGCGTGGCGGAGAATGTGACGGTAGGGACCCAGATAATCCGCGTGCAGGCCACAGACTCGGACTCGGGCAACAACAGTCAGATCACCTACTCGATTGACCACCGTACTGACCCAGAGGAATACTTTACTATCGACCCGGTCACCGGCTGGGTGCGCGTCAATAAACCGCTCGACTACGAGACGCGTTCGCGCTTCACGCTCAAACTGGAAGCCCGTGATAACGGCAACTCGCCCTTGCTGGGTACCGCTGCGCTGGACGTCATCCTCGAGAACATCAACGAAACGCCGGCCAACATCAGCCTGCGGTTTGAGCCAGCCTTCCCTGACGGTCTGGTTCCTGAGGATACCCCAGTGGATACCGTGGTTGCAGTGGTCACGGTAGACAACTCAGAGATAGACGCCGCGCGTGGCCAGATGGACCTCTACAAGGACGCCGGCTATTTCGAGTTGAGAAGATCACCGACGTCTCTGGAGCTTGTGGTCAGTTCACCGCTGGACCGCGAGAAGGATGCACAGCTGGATATGACCCTTCAAGTCACGGATACGGGATTCCCTCCTCTGCGGGCGTCGCACGCGTTCACTGTAATCATCGGCGACGTGAACGACAACGACCCCGTGTTCTCCCAGCCCCAGTACAGCGCTACTGTGGAGGAGACGGCCGAGGTGGGCCAGGAAGTCATCCGGGTCAACGCCACCGACAAGGACGCAGACGTGAATGGTCGCGTGACGTACTCCCTGCAGGATGGCTCGCAGCACATGGGCTGGTTCGCCGTGGACGCCGTTACTGGAGCCATCAGCACGCGCGCCACGCTGGACTGCGAACTGAGTCCGCACCCGACCTTAGTGGTGGTCGCCGCGGACGGAGGAGATCCTCCCCGCATAGGGAGTGCCCAGGTGACCATCTCGGTCCGCGACGTGAACGACAAGGAGCCGGAGTTTGAAACCAGTTTCTATAGTATCAAGGTCGCGGAGAATCGGAGAGTAGGCGATTGCATTCTCACTGTGAGTACACGAGACCTCCTAGGGTACTGCTCGAAGTGAGCATGTTAGTCCTGACTTCGTGAATACGTTGGTCTTTAATCTGTGCTTTCTCTTCTGTCTATGTTTGTTGTCGTTGTCTCTGCATAAATACGTGAAGCTTTGCACGTTCATGTTTTGTTCTCTCGCATTCTGAATTTCACTCTTTGCACGAGGCAATCTTTATTCCGACATCATTTTGTTTAATGTTTTATGTTTAATACATAGTCATTAATTTTTACTCGTGTACAGTTTTTCCCTTAAGTTGTTCTGTCCCTTTTGTGTTGTTCCTGTTCTCTGTACAGAGTGTTGCCATTAATTCGTTAACTCTGAGCTCATCTCAAACTCCATGTGTCAGTCTGTCATCTGAATCTGAAGTAAATGTTGTACAAACCACATTTTGGAGCAGTCGATCGCAAATCTTTAGAAATTAGACTTCCCTTTTATCTTGTAACTTTCTCTACCAACTTCGAGACAAGAAACATGTTAAAACCATTAGGGAAATTTGCTGTTACCAAAATCACCCCTGAGACCGTATTTTCTTACTTTCTCTATAACCGTGCTTAATTAATCCTTACCGTTTGGCAGAGGCCAATGCTTCCGATACATTTTTTTTGTTAAATTGAACCCAACTAAAGCCTGCTTCAGTTAACTTCAAGGTAAATCAAATCAGCTTGAGTACGGTAGCACAGCGTACGCAATCTCATTGTCTCAATTCTCTATTTTTGAATAGATTGCTGTACTTTTGGTTGATCTTCAGGATTTAGAGAAAATTCTCACTAATTTCTCTCTCTCTCTCTCTCTCTCTCTCTCTCTCTCTCTCTCTCTCTCTCTCTCTCTCACTCCCTCTCTGGACAAGCCTCTCCATCACCCTATGATCACATAATGTAGTAGCTGACGATAGGCAGGGAAGTAACAGACCTGGGGCTTGCGATACGTCATTTGGCAACTGGTCCCTCTGTCATTCTAGACTCCTGCACACATCGATCAACGTCTCTTCACTGACCACTACTGCCCAATGTCCAGCTAACTTCGTTTTAGGTTAGAGCTCTTCTCATCATCTGCCTAGCTTCTCAAGTCTAGGGTTATCGTTCTTTTGACTTTAATCTTACCTTCTCTTTTTTTCCACCCTCTCTGTCTGTCGGTCTGTCTGTCGGTCTGTCTGTCGGTCTGTCTGTCGGTCTGTCTGTCTCACTCTCTCAGAAGCAATGTATTTATACTCCGCTTAAACACTAATTTATGCAAGTTAATACTTTTATCTCATCTCTCATCCTCTCTCTCTCTCTCTCTCTCTCTCTCTCTCTCTGTCTGTCGGTCTGTCTGTCGGTCTGTCTGTCGGTCTGTCTGTCGGTCTGTCTGTCGGTCTGTCTGTCGGTCTGTCTGTCTCACTCTCTCAGAAGCAATGTATTTATACTCCGCTTAAACACTAATTTATGCAAGTTAATACTTTTATCTCATCTCTCATCCTCTCTCTCTCTCTCTCTCTCTCTCTCTCTCTCTCTCTCTCTCTCTCTCTGTCGGTCTGTCTGTCGGTCTGTCTGTCGGTCTGTCTGTCTCACTCTCTCTGTCTGTCGGTCTGTCTGTCGGTCTGTCTGTCTCACTCTCTCTGTCTGTCGGTCTGTCTGTCTCTCTCTCTCTCTGTCTGTCGGTCTGTCTGTCTGTCTGTCTGTCGGTCTGTCTGTCTGTCTCTCTCTCTCTCTCTCTCTCTCTGTCGGTCTGTCTGTCGGTCTGTCTGTCGGTCTGTCTGTCTCACTCTCTCTGTCTGTCGGTCTGTCTGTCGGTCTGTCTGTCGGTCTGTCTGTCTCTCTCTCTCTGTCTGTCGGTCTGTCTGTCGGTCTGTCTGTCGGTCTGTCTGTCTGTCGGTCTGTCTGTCTCACTCTCTCAGAAGCAATGTATTTATACTCCGCTTAAACACTAATTTATGCAAGTTAATACTTTTATCTCATCTCTCATCCTCTCTCTCTCTCTCTATCTCTCTCTGTCGGTCTGTCTGTCGGTCTGTCTGTCGGTCTGTCTGTCTCACTCTCTCTGTCTGTCGGTCTGTCTGTCTCACTCTCTCTGTCTGTCGGTCTGTCTGTCGGTCTGTCTGTCTCACTCTCTCTGTCTGTCGGTCTGTCTGTCGGTCTGTCTGTCGGTCTGTCTGTCTCACTCTCTCTGTCTGTCGGTCTGTCTGTCGGTCTGTCTGTCTCACTCTCTCTGTCTGTCGGTCTGTCTGTCTCACTCTCTCTGTCTGTCGGTCTGTCTGTCGGTCTGTCTGTCTCACTCTCTCTGTCTGTCGGTCTGTCTGTCGGTCTGTCTGTCGGTCTGTCTGTCTCACTCTCTCTGTCTGTCGGTCTGTCTGTCGGTCTGTCTGTCGGTCTGTCTGTCGGTCTGTCTGTCTCACTCTCTCTGTCTGTCGGTCTGTCTGTCTCTCTCTCTCAGAAGCAATGTATTTATACTCCGCTTAAACACTGATTTATGCAAGTTAATACTTTTATCTCATCTCTCATCCTCTCTCTCTCTCTCTCTCTCTCTCTCTCTCTCTCTCTCTCTCTCTCTCTCTCTCTTTGTCTCTATCTCTTTCTCCGTGTCCTACAAGCCTCTGCGACTTTCAGCTTCAATCTCTTTCCTAATCTAAAACATTTTTCTTCCTATCATTTTTATTCTCCCCGTCTGTATTTTATAACGTAGCTCTTGTACATCCCACCCCTTCCATAAGACGCCGTGTCTGCCCACCAGAAATTTCGAGGAGCAAAAGTAAATCATTCCCTAGCCAGACAGAGCCAACAAAACGTCCGTCTTCAGAACTCACCCTAGCCCAAACTGTTTCCGCGGAGCAAACATCGGCCAGCGCTTTCTCTCTCTGAATAAATTTACAAACATTCAACCTTTTCACACCCAGTAAGATTATCAATACAACTTATCTATCACGTTGGCATCTTTTTCATCTTCTCGTTACCTCGGAAGCAGCAAGTGACGTCATTTTAGTGTAAACTTGCACCTGGTTTATCTTGAAACCTGTAGACAGCATCACCTTTCTCTAGATTTAACCACTTGTCCAGTAGACTGAGTAAGATTGAGTATTCGGAAACTTGTTTGCTCAAGGCGGGAGAAACTCCGAGAAAGCAGGATCTCTATCACAATAGTTAGAAATATATTATGAAATCAGCACAAAAATATGGATTCATAGTTTTTATGATTATTACTGTGTGCAAAAAACATCTTATCACTATTTTTCAAATGGCCGTACATTACAAAACTCCACAGTTTCCAATACATCAAAAGTGACTCATGGTGGAAGTGAGTTGACAGGTCTTGCGCTGCGGGACTGTTTTTCATGTAAAACTGTTTGCTTTGCTTCATGTGCATTTTTCTTTTCTTTTATTTTCACACAGAAGTAACGTAGCGAAACAGTTTGCTTCGAATTTGAAAATTCTAGAAAACTCAGAGTATTCGGTTTATTGTAAAACACAGAATATTACCATCATAATAATGGCGTTTACTTCACAACGTTGATTGAATATTAAAAAAAAAAAGAAAAATAAAATAAACAAAAAATAAATAAATAAATAAAACAAAACAAAAACAAAGCAAACTGAATGTATGGAGGACTAATAAAAATAACTGGACTGGACCTTGGGAAGTACAGTATAAAGCCAGAATATTATGGTGGCCCTTCCCTGTTCCTCTGTGCCAATCGCTCGGTAAGAGGAAAGCCATGGCAAGCCTAAGGACAGGTGCACTCACACACACACACACAGCCCATTGCCCGGCCTCAGATCAATGGTCTCATTATTGATTGTAAATCACCAGTCGGGCTGGATCGTCACTTCAAAAGATGACCACAGCGCCTGGTGGGCAGGGCGTAATCCGCCGGAGACCAGTTGGGACAGAACTTGAGAGACGGGATTATATCTGGTGTAGTGACTGTAGACCGCTTACTTCAATGGTTATCATCGTTCTAGCCTCTGCCCTCTACCCCGCGCGCGCCATATAAATCTACACTAACCTGGCACGGGTCTGGAATTTCGATAACACCGTAATGTACTTCAGTGTTTCATAGCATCCTGAGTCATTAGAGCTTTGAATTCTTGTAATGCTTAAATTTTGGCAAAACAAAACAAACGGACAAACAAAACAATCTCCATAAACTACAGTCAAGAGTTTTCTATTTAAGCAGAATCTCTCTTTCGCTCCCTCTCGTTGTGTATAACTTATCCTCATTCTCTCTCCATTTCATTTTAACTCTATCTCTCCCTCTCTCTTTCTCTCTCTCTCTATTTCTCTCTCTCTCTTTCTCTCTATCTATCTATCTCTTCATAGATGTAGGGGATCCTTGCGCAACAGACCTTTCGTTTACACCATCTCTAGTTACAGTGTTGTGCTAGAAAGATTCTTCTACAAAACACATCCATATAGCTGATATAAACATGTAATAAAACATGAGTATTTTAATTTTTAGTAACACCTTGCACATCAACCTCGGCACGGGTTGCGAGAACACAGTGTATGGACGGCCACAGGATTGTGTTCCCTTTTCCCATTTTGCCTGAGCCTGACGTGCGATTGTTAATTTGAAATCACTTTGTCCTTGTCCTGGTCTGAGCGCTACAGATCTCGGTATAATTCTAAACGCACGCAATCTTTCCAGCGTTAGCAAGCATTGATTTTCACTGTCGCGGCGATGAAACAAGTCTGAAGGGGTCGCTTGTCAAGCCAGGGACCAATAAAAGAGGATTTAACGTTTATATGACTGTCTAAGGTTTAGTCCAGGTTTCACGAACTTTTGTTTACAAAGAGATATGACGAATGCGCTTAGAATGTCCGTATTTTGTTAGGTTGAGACTTAAGAGTGTAGAGTTATCAAAGTATACTGGTAGTAACAATAATAACTGGAAGAAATAATGTGCTTTTCATCCTAGTGGATCTAGAATGTATTTATTTTTCTTTTCTCTAGAATTTAAAAAAAAAAAACAAAACCCGATGCATTGTTACCCTTCTTAGTCATAAGCGTTTGTTAGCACACGTATAAAGATATTTAACCACATTAATTACAGCATAAATGTAAATTTCATTTCCTCTTTTTTTTCTTTCCTTTTATGTCCATATACCCGTGCCTGTTAAGTACATTCAAACTTTATGTAGGTTTTTAGATTTCAGCTTTGCCCTGCATGAAAATCATCAATGTCAAATTGAGTCTCCAAAACGCTTCCGTGTTTAAATAGTTGAATGCATTAAATCTATTTGCCTTAGGACACCGTTTTGTACCAGATTGTGTTGATTTAACAAAACTGGGTTTGAGTCTTCCAAGGCCTGGCTTGAGTGTCGCTAATGGTTTAGTAGGTCCTGCAAGGTTAGACAGGACAGCCTATAGAATCCTGGAATTTCATAGCTTGGCCCCCTTGGTTCCGGTGTTCATTATCGAGAGGGTCCCTGGGCAAACATGCCGGGCAGGGGGAGCTTGCATGACTGGTCACCTAGGTCTGACCACTGAGGATAGATCTGGCCTCTCTGGTCTGAATCGGACGTCGTGAGGGCAAACACAGGTACATACTAGCAGAGATATTGCAATCGGAATAGTCTTACCACACAGAAGTCAGTCAAACCTGTACCCGGACCGCCCATCCTTGAGGTAAACCTGTGTGCTGTGATACAGGCCAAAGGGAAAAGCTGCCAAGAGATTTTGTACTGCTGTATAGATTATATTACTGCGCTGGTTTAAAGTGAATGTGGGATTTGTCGCGGGAGATCTGATAGAGAATCGATCGTAAAGGAGCTCTACATTTGTGAGAAAACCGATAATTTGTAGTGTTTGGTCGTTTCTTTTATCCTTCTTTGAAAGTAGTTTAATATCTTGAAAGTATTATATTTATAGTAGTAGTAGAAGTAGTAGTAGTAGCAGCAGCAGCAGCAGCAGCAGTAGTAGTAGTAGTAGTAGTAGTAGTAGTAGTAGTAGTAGTAGTAGTAGTAGTAGTAGTAGTAGTAGTAGTAGTAGAAGTAGTAGTGGTAATTGGAGAAGAAGAAGAAGAAGAAGAAGAAGAAGAAGAAGAAGAAGAAGAAGAAGAAGAAGAAGAAGAAGAAGAAGAAGAAGAAGAAGAAGAAGAAGAAGAAGAAGTAATTTGAGGAAGGTGAGGGAAAGAGTGAATTGTAGGATGCATAAAAGACTAACACTCATTAACAGAAGCCTAATGTTATTTTAGAAAGACCTGCGAAGAGAGGCACCCAGTTAGTCCAATAATTATTAAGTCCAGCTGTAGCACAGTGTAGTTGTAGCAGGGACTTAGTGTGACCAGCAATTAGTGACTCCCCTACCAATCCTCGTCCCTCTTCTTGTCAGGATTAACTTGGTGAGCCGTAGTCCTGTACTTGCTACAGTCTGGCTTTGTCCAAGTGGTCAGTTTGTTGACCAGAATAAAAATAATAATCAAGACCCCCCTTGGTCCGAGTGGGGATTGGGTAAATTAGTTGCTGCACTCAGGTGGAGAACTAGACGCAGATCTGGGCCTGGAGTTGCGTCTTTCCTGTAACTAACTATATGACACTTCCATTAGTTTCAGATGTAGAGAAATTACTGTAGCTGTTGCTCTGTAGTAACATAATTATGATCATCCGATTTCTGGCTCGTCCTGTGCAGATTACTTTCCTTTGAAGCTTATCGCTTATTAGAATTGAATGGCCAGTTTGGAAAAAAATAGTAATAAAAAAATGTAGACATTCCGATTCTAATTGTCGTACATCAAAAGAATTAAATTGAGTCATTCTTTTTCTAACAACGTTAAAGTATATTCATTTTATTGTATGTAGTTTGATAGCAAGATAAGATAAGAGGGCAAGAAAGACATTGTCTTCATTTTTTCCCCTGACTATCGAAAATTTTTGTCGTATTGAATCAGCGAGAAAATTTCGCAGTAAAGGTGAGAGGTCAACTTGGAGTGGGGAGGCTTTATCAAACAATCAGAGAGAGAAGGCGAGAAAGAGAGATAAAGAGAAAGTGAAATACAGAGAGACAGAGAAGGAGAAAGATAGAGTTAAAAGGTGAGATACAGAGAGAGAGAGAGAGAGAGAGAGAGAGAGAGAGAGAGACAGACAGACAGACAGACAGACAGACAGACAGACAG
This sequence comes from Elysia crispata, assembly GCA_033675545.1. Lineage (NCBI taxonomy): Eukaryota > Metazoa > Mollusca > Gastropoda > Plakobranchidae > Elysia > Elysia crispata. The sequence continues at coordinate 358,055 of JAWDGP010003865.1, read as the reverse complement.
AGAGAGACAGAGAGAGAGACAGAGAGAGAGAGAGAGACAGAGACAGAGAGACAGAGAGAGAGAGAGAGAGAGAGAGAGAGAGAGAGAGAGAGAGAGAGAGAGAGAGAGAGAGAGAGAGAGAGAGAGAGAGAGAGAGAGAGAGAGAGAGAGAGAGAGAGAGAGAGAGAGAGAGAGAGACTTGGGGCAAGATCTCACTCACAGGAGGCAAAGATTGATCACTCAGATTCTAGCGACAGCGGAAGCAATACAGAAATAGCCTCATACTTTATAATATCTGAGAAACATTAGTAGTACCAGATCTGCGGCACAATATGGACACGTTGTGTGTAGACTAGCGCCTTCTATTTACTGTCTACAGATAGATCTAGAATCTACTAGAGGGCATAAGATTGGTGTAGACTCTTGTTCTCAATACATTCCATGTCTTATCTGGCTGTGAGGCCAGCCATGCTGGAAGACGTGTCAACAAGGCTCTACCTGGAGCCTACCTGGAGGCTCCTCGTGAAAGGTAGAAAAGCCGCTAGGTAAACAGAGGCGACCCAGGCTGCTGAGCTGGGAGGAGGCACTGGGGGAGGGCTGGGATGGGAGGTACTCAGAACTAGTAGAAATTGGATGGGTGTTGGTTGGAACGGAAGAGGATTACATAAAGTGAAAGGGTAAAAGGAGGAAGGATAGGAAAAATATAGAGGTAACTCTCATCGTCATAAAGAAGAGAGAGAGAGAGAGAGAGAGAGAGAGAGAGAGAGAGAGAGAGAGAGAGAGAGAGAGTAAAATAGAAGGAAAAGACAGATAAGTACATGTAGATCGATGAAGCTATAAAAAGGTAGATAGATAGATAGATAGATAGATAGATAGATAGATAGATAGGTAGATAGATAGATAGATAGATAGATAAATAGATAGATAGATAGATAGATAGATGGATAGAAAAATAGACTGAGGGAAAATAGAAAAGTAACTGTCAAAGTATATATGAAAAGATCTGTTAACTGACCAACAAACGCTCATTCAGACCAAAAGATTGACAGTAGCAAGTGCGGATGAAGAGTTACATTTATTCCAAGCAGAACAAATGAAGTTTTAGGAGACATCGAAGGACATTGATTGATTAATAATAATGTTTCAGCACAAAATTCTCTAAAAAATTCCAAGGCAACAGCTGCTTTGAAAAACCACCCATAACATAAACTTAGCAATTAGAGGCTTTCAAGAAAATGCAAACACCTCTTGCTAGAATTATCACATCGGCTGTACGTGCGTGCGGAATCTTACGTGGCCTTCTAAACCTGCACCTTCGGCTAAATTCCAAATGCCTTATCACTAAATATTTTGTATTATCATATCAAAATAGCACGCGGTGTATTTAAGCTGATATGGTTGAATTTTAGCATGAAGGTTAGACCCAGCACAATTTATACTTTCAATTTAATCTTCGTGTTAAACAGAACGAGGCGTAGGCAAAGTTTGTGCTTCAATTATGTGAATATTGTTTCTAAACATCCAAGTACGGCTTATTATCTTTTATGGAATCCGAGAATAAAATAGAGTTGGTAATAAAGATTTATTTCCTCACACATAGATTTCAATGCAAGAATGCTTTGCCCTTTCTGTTTGTTTGTTTGCTTTGTTTTTTTTTTAAACCAACCCTTCGTTGTTGTCGACGTGGTCATAATATCATCAGGTTTGCTATTCAGCCTCACCGGCACCATTATTCCTTCAACGAACGCATACCAGAGCTAGCAGCAACCAAAAGAAAAAAAAGAGAAAGTACAAGACAAAAATAGCTTGTTGAGACGACAAAGAACATAGTTTGCGCTATTATCAACAACGTAATTTAACATTCCAGCTAGGCATGCACTAAAGATCTTGTCCTGTTACGTTCTGACGGATACCTGGGCATGCACACACTGTCCGGCGCTGCCTGGCGTGCTCAGCGACCACTGGACTTGGCCTAGCGACTGGCGAGGTCACAGGGCTAGAGCCAGGCGCCGTTACATACCTGGATAATATTATGCTATTTGGGGACAGTAGTGGCCAAGTCCAGGTGGAGCCCCCGCATGAGATTCCATGGAAAACTTAGGCGACTTGAAGTTGATGAACAAAAGCGTAGAAACTTGCTTGGTTGCAAGTTATGCTGGTCTAAGGACAAAGTTATCCGATACAGGTGCTGCAGCACTTGATGCTTTCGACAATCTTTACCATGTGGGGAACATAGATCTAGATCTCGATCTCGTTCTCACAGGCTCGTCTTTCTCTGGTGTTAGCCAAACTCTAAACATCGTAACATGTGACTAGAGTCAGCAGCAAACTCTTTCTATCTAAAGTAATACACAGTGTGTGAAGAGTATTGATTTTTATTATACACAGCCATCGGTTAGCGAATTTCTTGTTCTCACGGAATGGAGCGTTTTTTTTTTGTTTTGTTTTCTTTTCTTAAAATTTTTGACAGAATTTTCCTTACATGGCAGACACCTCAAAAGCACCGCACATGTACACAGTTTTCAGCAATAACATAACTATGGTCGCATTCGTATCATAAATTTAGTCATACAGTTATGTTGTAGAAGTGTTTGGGAACTGCGAAATTTGTCCGCTTATAGTTACATCAGCTTTCTTTGTCATTAAAAAATTTTCCATCTGATCCCATTAATACATGTAGTATTGTAAATAGTGAGGCTGGGCGTGTAGGTAGCAGCTTGATGCTGTTTACCTGTGTACCGCTGACCAGGTGAGACGAGTGCTGGTGTAAAATGTGAGGTTAGCGAGAGACATCGTCGTAAAGTCACGCGCAGAGGTGGCATCGCAGTGACGATTTCTTATCGATTTGTTTCTCTCTGGGGCTTCGAACACGACACTGGGAGAAACAAGCAGTAGAAAGACAATAAAGGTGTTTTAAAATAAAAAAAAAAATTCTTTGTAAAGATCTGACCTAAATAACGATTTTGTCTTTCCATGTTTTATCGAGTGAATCATTAAAGTTTTATATTTAATATTCCCTGTTCAGCCCGACTATTTTTCTTGATTTTCGACTTTTCGGTTCAGTTCTCTATGGTGATTAGGGCCATTCACGTCTTACAGCTAATAATTTTTGGATGATAGTTTCCTCGCACTGCTCTACGTAACATACAGTATTTGGCAAAATGCTCTCTCTCTCTCTCTCTCTCTCTCTCTCTCTCTCTCTCTCTCTCTCTCTCTCTCTCTCTCTCTCTCTCTCTCTCTCTTTCAATTTACCTATGACGGGAGTTTATTAAAAGGGGAGAGACAATCCTGTAACCTCAACTTTCAACTTTTTTCTTAGGATCTCGCCTAAAGTAAATCAACACAAATTCCAAAAGAGTTTTTCTTTGAAAGATGCCTTACGGCAAGAGCCAAGTCTAGCCTTCAGTCTCAAGTCTTGGAGAGCAAAAATGTAAAGAAAACACAAGATAAAGAGAAATCGTAGCCCAAGTACTCGATCTAGACCTCTAGCTAGAACTGAGGCGTCAAGCTCCAGTGAGTCTGTACAAGCGAGCCCAGTGTGTGTGTGCCGAGTGGTAGCCTGGTAGGCCGTGACAGAGGACAGGTGGGGACAGGAAGTGGAGGGACGGTCGGAGCTGGACATAAAACCACAGCGCTGAATATCTCCACACTCTCCAGGTCTGGTTGGCTGCGCTGGGCTGTTGACTGCTGGGGTTCAGGTAGAACGTGGCAAGCCCGCCTCAATAGATTTTTAAACGTTGCTAATGTGAGGACCGGGGGCTCGGAATTTTATTGTATGGAGGTGAGGAGGTAGAAATTCAATAGGGGAGGGGATGGAGGAAGTGAAGATATTGAAAAGGGAGAGAGGGAGGGAGACGGAGAGGAAGAAGGAGAGAGAGAGAGAGAGAGAGAGAGAGAGAGAGAGAGAGAGAGAGAGAGAGAGAGAGAGAGAGAGAGAGAGGGAGGGAGGGAACAGTAGTTAAAGAGAACTCCGAAATTCCCATGCCCCCAATAGAGATGTTAGGTTTTGTTCCCTTCACCTCTAATGCGTTTCCTCTCTTTTCCTTCCTCTCTATCTGTCTAAACTAGAGATGAATTTAGGGTATGTCTCATATTACACCGAGAAGTTTATTAAATAAGAAGTAAAATGATTCTCTACCCACAACCCTCTGGAAATGTTATTTCAGAAGCCTATGTTTTATCCCCCTCCCCCTTTTCCCTTTTTCTCACTTTGTCGATGGACAAAGACACACATACAAAATAACGGTCGAAAGGGGAAAAAATAACTAGCCTTAACTCGTTTCTATTTATAACTAAAGGGAAGAGACCTTCTCGTCTAGGGGAGAATGAAAATCAACAGTTTGAAATAACCGAGCATCATCCGCCTTGATCACATGGACATCTCTCTCTCTTTTTTTTTTTCGTTCGCCGTGAACAAAGAAACCATTGTTTCCCCCTAGAAACAAACAAGAAAGAGAGAGAAAAAAACTGTCCCTCTAGATGTCAGGTGAATGGGCCAGGAAGGGACCCACACGATGTGTAGACGACATGAAGTTTGTTAACCTGGGGCTGTTGTCTGGTCTAGTGTGGTCTAGGGATTCTCTAATGTAAAACTGATTTTCAACTAGAGTCTAACTAGAAAAGGCTTAACGTTGAAGTTGAAAGTTAGCCTTGGAATTGAAAAGTTAAAGTCTGAAACGTGTCAAAATGGAGTTACAGGGAGAGGAAAAATTTACATGTTCCCTGGTGAAGTTTTAAGTCTTTACCGCTGCCTTGAAACAAACAACTTGCGAAATTTCTTGCTTTATTTTTTTTTCTTTGTCCTTGATTAGTGTTAGTCCTTTTTTGTGCGCTTTTCAGCTTAATCTCTCTCTCTCTCTCTCTCTCTCTCTCTCTCTCTCTCTCTCTCTCTCTCTCTCTCTCTCTCTCTTTCTCTCTTTCTCTCTCTCTCATAAACTTTAAAGAAAGACAAATACAAATATGTATGCAGATCGAAAGGTAGATAGGTATGTAAATAGAAACTTATATTGAAATATACTTAGAGATATATGCATAGAGAGATAGACTAGATAGTGAATGATAAACCAAAACACGAGGATCGATCCAGAGGGAAAGACACGGAGATAGATAGAAAGATTCTCATATACATTTTGCCGACTACAAAGGCGAACGAATTGATAAAAAATTAAAGAGAAAAGGAAAGTCAGAACCTCGGAAATGCCTATAAATAGAAACTTTTGGAGATAGTCTCTCGGTATTACTTCAAGATGATGGAGAGAGACAGAAAATTGGGCGTAATGTCACCATAATTGTCGCATGGCGACGAGACACATCTCGTAAGGCGTTGGAGCGTAAGAAATGGGCCTCTGTGGTGGGACCGAAACTCGTGTGACAGAACCAGAGACTCATTAAATTGGACCCTCGACACCTCAAGATGTCGGCCAGGCTCGTCTGATGCAGTCCCGGCCTGGTCGATGTACACGCCACCAGGTCATCACAGCGCTGGGCACGACAACTGTGTGTTGTGTTGCTTTTAACGGTGGCGTTACGCATATTATTGTTTCTTTACAAGCACAATGTTAAGACAGTTTTTAGAATCAATGCCTTGGCTTTCTGCGAGAACCAAGACGAGTGAACTAAACATATTAAACAACCCATCTAATTTTGCATGTTTCTATTTCTAGTACGCCTCTGGTGAAACAGAATTTTAGGAAGGAGATATATGCGACTATATCATTCTCTTACAATCTATGAGTTACTTAATAGATACATGTAAGCTCAAAGCATTCATTGAATGAAATTAATCTACGGATGAAAAAGAAATATAAAAAGAAACAAACAACTATCCGCACTCAGAAACAAAATAATTCTAGAAAAATTAAAATGTAAGAGTGAAGTATAGTGAATGTACAGACGTCTTGTCCATCAGTTAGTCACAATCGACGCGAAACGATCAAAGTTTAAACATTCCGTAATTTCGAACCGTGAAAGTAATTAAGCAGCAATAATAATTACTCTCGATAATTATCGAATCCTGGTAACAAGTGGGTATCGCCTGGCGCGGGACAGCCCTATCGATACGCCGATAGAATATTCCTCACGTCACCGGTCCAGTGACAAATGGGTTTGGAATCTGCCTGTTCCGGCGGAATCATCCAACTGGAGCGGGAACATGTTGGTGGTTCCTCCCGAGAGCGGATGTTTTTATGATTCCGTTATGACCTCAGTGAGAGGCGGGATTGTCTCCCCTTGCTCTCAGGTCACAGTCACATTCATCTCCACACACCGTGCCTGCTCTGTCAGAACGCTCCCTCCTCCTGAACACTCCGTAAGTGATGTGAAATGGTGCAGGAGAGATTAAACAATCCACTTGGTTTATGATCATATTCTCATTCAACTAAAAATGTCATAAACTCTTCTGCCTCCCTCCCTCCTCCCTCTCTGTCTGTCTGTCTGTCTGTCTCTCTGTCTGTCTGTCTGTCTGTCTGTCTGTCTGTCTGTCTCTGTCTGTCTGCCTGTCTCACTCTCTCTCTCTCTCTCTCTCTCTCTCTCACTCTCTCTGTCTGTCTGTCTGCCTCTCTCTCTCTCTCTCTCTCTCTCTCTCTCTCTCTCTCTCTCCCACTTTTACTCTCCTACGGAACATTTTATTTGTTCGTCTTAACAATTTTCTGACATGCTATTACTTACAGCTATTAAACTAAGTTCTATAGTTTGCCCATCACATTCAGTTCAATGCGTTTCCCAGTCACAGCTTGAGAGGATTGGTTCTAGATAATTCCTTTGTCTCGACTCTTGTTTTCTCTTCACCCAATCTTAATGGCCCCACCGAGGCATATTTTTTCTTATATTAATCTGTTTCTGTATTATACCAATAACCGAAAATATGAATTTGCCCATTCCCCTTTCCGGTAAAAGATTTCTACATGTTATAAATAAAATGCCAAATTCTCTTTTTATATACATCTCTACAATACACAGACGCACAGTCAATTTCAGAATGAAATACTTCAGCTTCTGAGATTTAAGTTGAGCAGCAAACCGAATCGTTATTACAAAGGATAAAAAAAGCCCGTCCTCAAAAATTGATCGCCCTGAGTATAAATCAAATTTCATCTTTTTTTTTTTTTTGGCAGAAACGACATTGCCAGAGACGGGACGGTTGCGAAGCCAGCTCTGCGTAAAACCGCGTTATTCTCGCTAGCTTGGGTTTCTTAGCGCGAGACTTGGGCTTTCCCATAGGCCCTTGCGCGGCCCGGGCCGAACAATGGCGTTTTGTTGGATAGATTAGAGCTAATCGGCAGCATTCCGACAAGGGAACGGTAGTAAATAAACGCTCGTTGGAAAAATGACATATTTTCTTACCCCGGGTTTCTCAAAGCGCTACTTACCTGGTATTTTTTTTTTTATTTACTCTTAAATTACCTATCATTAGGCCTTTTGTGGAAGATATTGCTGCATCCTCCCCCATATCTCTCTCTCTCTCTCTCTCTCTCTCTCTCTCTCTCTCTCTCTCTCTCTCTCTCTCTTTTTTTTTCCTTAGGTTAAACCGAAAGCATAGAAAACTGTTTGCCAATCAGTAAAAAAAATATTTAAAAAATTTAAAGTCAAGCCTTTTTTTTTTTTATTTATCAGTCATGGAAAATTATCTTTGAAACCATAAGTGAAATGTCTAGAAATGGACTTCAAGATTTTGAAATTTTACCCTTAAAAGTTTTGTTCTTTTTTCTTTTAAACCCACTTACTTTATGTATTTACATGAGAACCATACACTGTTACAGTCACCAAACTGGCTCTGCGCCTGTGAAGTACAGAAACCTGCAGAGGCAAAAAACACTACGGTTCTTGCCAAAAAAAATCGAATTTGATTATACAACCTGGAAAAGAGAGAACAGGATAGAAAGACTTCATTTAAAATTTCTTTCTGCTCTATAGCCCAGCCAAGTATAACATCTGACCAAAATTCTGTACACAAAAATTTTCACTGCAGTCATACCACGACTAAATCTTGTAATCGTAATGGGTGCCAATCCTTATTTCAGGCTAAGATCATTTACTGTACTCTGTAGTCTAGTCCCCCATTTAAATGCAAGCCTTGGTGTAGCAACATAACTTCTGTTTGTAATCAGTACGCGCCAATTATTAACCTTAGCAATATAGCTAGACCAAAAAACAAAACAAAACAAAAACAATGCATCCTTTTATTATTTTTATTATTATTTATAAGCCATTTTTTATGCATAATAAAACGGGCGTTTGTAAAGTATGTAATATTATATTCAACCAACAGTATGTAATGTTACATACACACAATTGTACAAGTCATTTCTGTTCTAACGATGAAAGGTCTTAGGAATGTTTTAAGCAGTATGATCTGCCCTGATTGCAGAAGTAAAAAGATCGCAATCTTCAGAGACCAGCTGCTCGAGCTCGCTGTGTTTAACCACGCCAAAGGAAATATGAGAAGCTCCAACTCCACATGAAAACTGAACTTTAAAGCTCTGTTTACCCTTGAATGCGGCAAAAAGAAAGAAAACACAGAAAGCACAAGAAATACACCGGTCTACACACACTCCTTCATACCAGTATTTTCTCCACCGCTGCCCTGCTCTCATATTACCGTACTGTGAGCAATAAATTAGATAAATTAAATGATAAGCATTGAGCGTATTATTTTCAATAGTGATTTTTGTACTTTTTTTTTTATTTGGTCGTCTTTTTGATTTTTCGAAAAATGTCTTTCCTTTTTAGACCTTTTTGTTCTTCCTTGGTCATAATCTACCGTTTTATCCATTTGCCTCCTGTAAAGATTTTTTTAAATGTTGGTTTGTCGATTTCTGCGCTAACGGCTTTGCGCAGTCTGTTAAAAAAAACAAAACAAAACAAAACAAAAAAAAATATTTTTTTTTTACATGCGTCCTCCCTTTTACCCCACTCACACACATTTTTTTTTTCTATTCTGTCTGTAAAGCAGGGGTAATCCATTATGGTTTTTCTTCGCTCAAACATAATGATTGTGTGATCAATGAATATTAGATCCGCGTGCAACCATCTGGGTGGGTCTGCAGTAATTATTCTGGTCTGGGAAACCGAGTATAACCTCCTTCCATTCCACACACACATACATGCACACTGTTCCCTTCCCTTCCCGAAACCTTGTCTCTCATGCTATCCCATCGATGAAGAAACAAAGAGAGCCGTTTAACCCAAGCTGTAGCCCACGTAACGACCCTCCTCAGCTCTTCCATTTATCTCTTCAACATTAAAGATCTTTTTTTTTCTTCCCTGCGGAGAAAGCACTTAGACAGGAGTCCATTTAGAGCGCAATGTGTAGATCTCCCCCGGTGCCGGCTCTCGTTCAGCAAACTTTATTAGATCACCGTGACTGTCAGAGGCTCCAGGAGCTGGTCTTGCCGGCGTCCTGCCCCGGGTAAGGTCTGCTTGAACTAGAAACCTCTTGGCTCCGACTCGAGCGCTCTGTCAAGTACGGGCGTTTCCTTATAGCTTAGTTAGCGGGAGGGTCCTTGTCCTGGGTGTCCTGAGCGTGCCGGGACCGGGGAAGAGACAGATAGCCGTGGTCGGAGGGTGAGAGACACCAGAGATATCGACACTGAGGCTCGGGTAGGGCGAGTCGAGCGGATGCTCTGGGGTAGTTTCTCAGCCACAATGTGCACGACTTTAGGGGCGTGGGTTTATAACTAGGCTGCCTGAGTGTCGTATTCCAGGTTTGCAGACATGCGATATTGCGACTCGCCTGATTGAGTTAGCTCTGTATGATTGCCAAAATGTACTGTGAGTTTTCAATTAAAAAAAAATCGCAAAAACATCGTTATAAAACCTAAACAAACTAAACTGTTAAAACAAACAAACAAACGAATCAACTTCCATTAGAATGACTTCAGATTGATATAGAGCTGAAGCTTGAAATTTCTAGTTGATTGTTTTAATTTTGCAGCACATCTTAAATTGTCTTGAAAAGAATTTGTGTAATCCATGGCTATCAAAGAAAACTCCACGTCTTTGATTTTCGTCCTCTTTAAATTTCTTGCGAATCGCGTAGGGGATTGAAAAGCAATCTATTTTGTCATGACAGAAGGGCCAAACATGAGGGAGTGAACTCAAATAGTGGACCGTCAATATTACCCCAGCTGGACTAGATTCACGCAGTTTTCTCGTGAGTAAATTGTAAAGCAACCGCTACCCGGGGAAGGAAATGGCACGGGGAAAAGAGCAAACATCTAAAAAAATTGACATTTTAGTGAGGCCAAGGGTCAGCGTTGGACAAGTTCTCGTGGAAGTGATCAGAAGTTCGATTTCTGTCTAATGGGATTTCCCGCAGGGGTGGCGTGGACTGACTGGTCTGAACTTGGGAGTCATCATTACAGGACTTTCTGCCGGGCTGTTAGCTAACTGAGCCTGGAGTGGGGTGGCTAAGTGTGGGCCCGTGCGGTGGTCTGATTGTCAGTGTGTGAGGCACAGGGTGCCCTAGTGTGAACCGTAAAGTGCTGTCTCGTGTAGGGGCCTCTCTGGGTGATCCATCACTATCAAGGAAATGGCGAGGGTTGCGAGATACCGCGAGATGCGCAATCCGGAGAGAGATTCTCTTCTTCACTATCGCCTCGAGCCGGAACTTGATCCCCCCGCTTTGTCGAAACTGAGGAATTCTTTGAAAAGAAGCTGCCTCGTTTATAACTTTTGTGTCTGCTTGACCAAGGATAAGATAATGTGTTCTGAGTTACATGGTGCATACTAATGCATGGCTCAGTGGATTAAGAGACCCGTCCTGTCACATCATTGGCAAGTCGAGCTCATGTTTGCTTAATGCGAGCATCCGGGCATTTTGTCACCTTAGAGCTTGATTAGGTTCCATTAGACTGCAAATAGATCACGGTATTATGTAGCCAACTCGGGGTTCGTTTCAGAATGAATCATTGAAGATTAACATAGGGAAATATTTTCTTTTCTCCAACCTCCGGAAAGAATTTGTCACGTTTGCCTTCCTCAAAAAACACAAAAAAAAATCCGAAAAAAAACCAATAACATATTTAAAATAAAGTTTGCCATCCTTCGAATTGCAACAAATTTCATGTTTGCATTCATTGCTTTATCAATTCATTAATATTGTATCCGTGTGGGATTTCATTTAAGGTCATACATACATTCACATTTAACTCAACACATTATGAAAATGTCAGTTTTCTGCCATAACTATAAAACATTTTCATCTGTTCACATTAAAAAAAAAATAAAATCTGCTCACCCCATCGTTTCAGCAATAGTTTCTTCGAGCTGAAATATAAAATCAAACCGTACGCCATCTATTCCTCTCTCTCCCTCTGTTTCTCCTCCCCTCTCTTCATGGCCAGCTATTTCCCCCAATCTCGACCCCTGTGTTTCCCTAGTCCAGCCAAGCCCAATCAGAACCCATTTGTCCGAGCCGTATTGAATGGCTCGCCCTGTGTGACCAAAGATCCCTGGACCGAAATAGATCCCCCGTAATTGCTGTGTCTAGTGTGGCGCAACAGGTCAATAAAAACCATTAAGCTGTGGCCATCTTGTCGGAGTGTTGCCCCCAAGAGCTGGGAATTAAATTAGATCAACTCTGCTCTCCATTTCCTCAAGCCCAGTCCTTTTCATGATGGTACCATTTTAACTACCTGGAGAATTTCATCTCATTGAGCATGAGTTCAGTACCTTACTAAATGTGGACAAGCTGCAGGAAAACCAAGTAGATATGAAAATGATGCAAATGGTCCAATTTGTTCAATGCTTCGGTATCTGAATACACCCACTTTCTCCAGCACAGTAGCAAACTTTTTACTGGACATGCCTTTCTCCCACTGGTTCTGTCTTTTTCTGCTTGTCTCTTTTCGACTTTTCTCTTTACTCTCTCTGTCTCGGTCTCTAACTCCAACTTTTTCTCCACCTCTCACTCTTAATGTTATCATCTCTACAGCTCTGCCTGTATCTCTCACCATCTCTCATACACTCACCCATTGACTAATTTCCCCCTCTCTTTAACGCTCTTTCTGATTAGCAAAAGACATTCTGTATTAAACGTTTACACCCTATTCAATCGCATCACTCGAATTATGAAAATAATTATACAATAAATCAAAGCTTAGTTCTGAAACTTAGTCCATGGCTCGAATAAAACTTTTTAACACCAACAACACTGTTGAAGCATCTAATCATGACGCTATGACCATCTAGACCTAACGACTGCTAAGCAATACCTTAAGACCCACGCTTCTCCTTATCTCTCCTGGCCCACCCTGGATCGCCCCTGGGCTGCTTCCCTCCTCTCAATTGACCGCTCTCTGCGGCCTGATAGTGACCACCATGGTAAAGGCCGGCTAATCAAGTGATGGACATAGGTGTGAGGACTTCCCGTGTCCAGCTGATCGGCCGGAAGAGTCCAGTTTCCAGAGTGAGCTGCTACTGTTTACCTCGTGCTCGCCGCAGGGTGGACGCGCACTTCATCAAATAAATTGGGATAAAAAGCTCATCTCTTTAATATTTGTAGCATTGATAGTGTACCAGCCAGGTGCCTCTGCTTACATGCTGTCATAGCAACGCCTCTTTACTCTAATGTTATCAATCAAATAGCGTTTAAATCCCCGGTCCAGTCTAAGAAATGATTCATTTTTACAAGCCAGCGCATTGTCTATTCTATCGGTTTGTAACCATCTCGATTGGACAGTCCGAAAAAAACTAATCATACAGGGAACAAAATGACTGTGTATTTTGAATCTTGCTCCTCCCCTCTTTCACTCGAAAATTTCAGCCTCCGTCATTCTACTCATCTATAATTATGTCTGAGTTTACCACTAACTCATTATTCATGAATTGATGTAAAAACTCCCATTTCTTTAACGTGTAATCCTTTCTCTGCCCTTTACTCATGTTATTCGCATGAGCTTTTTCTCTCTATTCTATATTTATATCTGCCTCACTGCGCTCCCTCCGACTCTAATCCGACGAGGAAATCCTTCCTGGTCCACCCTGCCAGCGCGCTGACCACATGTGTCCACTCTACACCACAGTTTGATGAGAGTTTATGAAGGAGATTCCTCTCACCCTTAGCCCAGGCTCTCCAACCTCCTCGACATCATCTCTAGCCGTAAATTAACGAGCGGCTCCAGCAGATTACTCACCCCCCTCCCCTCTCTCTTTCGTTCCCCGCTTTGATTACACGCTCACTCGCCAGCGTCTCATCACACGGGCCAGTCAACAGCCCCAGAAGCATGAGAAGATGCTAAGGACACCGGACAGAGCTAACGGCCATCGGTTGTTTACGAGACCGGAAGTGACCAGAGCAATGAGCCCGCTCTATTTGCTCAAGCTGCCGGATCGACCACAGCGTCTCTCTCTCTCCCTCTAACATGGAGCTTCGATCTTTCGGATTTATCTCGCTGTAGTCATCTCGTCGTTTTTGTCTGGTTTTTGTTTTCGATGTAGCGGTCTTTCTGTCTGTTAATCAGCCACAGATTTAATCTTTCATACAGTGAACTTATTTGCTCCGTCTGTCAGTCTAGGTCCCTCTTTGTCTGTCTGTCTATCTGTGTCTCTCTGTCTCTGTCTCTGTCTCTGTCTCTCTCTCTCTGTGTCTCTCTCTGTCTCTGTCTCTCTGTCTCTCTCTCTCTCTCTCTCTCTCTCTCTCTGTCTGTCTGTCTCTGTCTCTCTCTCTCACTCTGTCTGTCTCTGTCTCTATCTCTCTCTGTCTCTGTCTCTGTCTCTGTCTCTGTCTCTATCTCTCTCTCTCTCTCTCTCTCTCTCTCTCTCTCTCTCTCTCTCTCTCTCTCTCTCCATGTTATACTGTAAGCTCCCTCTGAAAAAAAAAATTCCCTAAGTTTGACGAGAAAACGAATGTAGCAACAGTAAAGTATCCCTAAAGAATGAGCAACTCCTCTAACATCCTCACTGCGACTCCGCAAATGTTCCTCTCCAACTCTGGCTCATCAATGAGCAGCGAGCAAATAAAGAATGGCGCCTCAATATCGCGCTGAGATCTTCATCAGTTACTGGACACTCGAATAACTTTTGGTCTGTTTGCTCCAGGAACCATTCCGAAGAAGCGGAGAGATCCGAAAATCACAACTTCCGGTACCCACACCATTCCTATCTCTCGAAATGGCCCAGTCGAAATTGGCTGGTTGTTGAATTTTTACCTCTCACCGAGCTGTTGAGAATATTAATGGTTCTGTTTTTTCCGTTTTGCTCGGCTGGTTTGACACTTGATGTGCCTGCATAATTTTCACAGCAGTTATACTTATGCACTGGTTTCCTACGGTCGCAAGTTATCGCTCGTGAGGTTGTCTTCGTCTCGGGGACTTTCAAATTATTGCCCGTAAAAAAAAAAAACCCAAAAAACGACATTTCCTCTTTTTCTGCTGCGAGAACAAGGAGCGCGACCATAATATCTGCTCCTGTTACCACCAGTGTCACCGCAAGCATAACCTCCACAAGTACCATAACCATTTTCAAAATTGCAATTTTATTACTGCAGCTGCGACCACCATTGTTACTGCTGTTGTCTTTTATAATCATCTTTTTTTCTGTTTTTTCCCTCTTTCTCTTTAATATCATCTTCATATACTTAGCAACTCCTCGTTCTACTGATTTTTTTAAAATATAGATTTGTCTTTCCGATTGTCTGGTGTCTCCAAAACATTAAAACACAGCTCCAGCTTTCGCACCCCAGCGAACCTATAGAAATCTCTGTGGCCGGACTGTCTGGACAAACAATTTTCTCGGCCTGGTCCCATGCACAGCAATTTTCACACATGCTCACCCACAGCGGGAGCTGGACGGAGAAAATCTGGGAGCATAATATTAGAGCATGGGTGACTTAATTGCATCATAAAATTCCGCCTTCACTGCCCTTTTTTTTTTTTCTTTTTTTCCCCTACAAATCCCATCATCATGCTCTTCCGCCTTTGCTCCATACATTTTTACCCCCACTTTATTTAGCTCTTCAGCATAGAGAGAAGTACTCCACCCAACTCCACATCACTTGCGTGTGATATTAAACTACTCACGCCCAAACGCTTAAGGGTTAACTGGCAGAGGGTTTATAGCCCCGCATGAAATCAGAGGCGCGCGCCAGATTTTCATCTTTGGCACCCTCCGACCGACGTGCAAGTCTTGCCTAGTTGAGCAGAGAAATTCGAGTGGTAGTATAAGGAGTGCAAGGGGGAGAGGTGGGAGGTGTGGGGAGGCAGTGTGAGCATGAAATTGGATTCTGAATCATGGGCGATATGGGCCAGGGGGAATCGGGGGCTCAGATAAAGATGGCCATAAACCGCGCATTCGTTTAATTCATTGAAGATGGTTTCTTGCTGTTTTTCTCTTTTTATCTCCCATTTTATATTGCACATGAGAGCTGAAGAGAGAGACATTGAGACTAGAGGCTCAGCATGGGTTCAAAGATTGTGCCGGTCTAGCTGATAGGGATACGCGGAAAACTGAAGAAAACTCAGGAAAATGAATTTTTGATTTGTATGAACATTTTTTTTTCATAATTTCAAAGTTACTTTATACTTTCTTCTATGTTCAAAGGAGCGGAAGCAGTGTATTTTTGTCATTAATCCCTACAACTACAAGCTACATTACATTTATGGAATGTACATTTACAAATATTTAGATCTAAAATAATTTTTTGAACCAAAAACATAAATTTTCTTATACCTTATTTCAACAAAATCTCTCCTCCCTCTCTCTCTTTCTCTCTCCTTCCCATTTGTTACCATTCACTATAATCAATAATTATTTTCGTCTTTTTGACCTAAAACTATCAAAACCTTCTGCGCTAATTTTTCTAAGACTGTCATTTGATTTTGGTACAGGGCACCGCCAACATTTAGATCGAGCACGAATTCTCTCCTCTCTCCACGCCACAGAGACGAACCGCTCTTTATTAGATATTACCATTAAAGTTACTCTGTCTTGACCAGAGACGGGGCTGGTTGGGATGTTGTGATATCGTTTAGTGAAATTGGATTGGGCGCTATCACTTCCTTATTGATCCAGGACTGGTTTAACTTGAGAGGGGAGTGGGAATCCTTACGCTGCTGAGAGAGGGAGAAAACATGGCTTATTTGCCTGTCTACGCCTCTTTGTTTTTGCAGTGCCTCTTTTTCTGTAAATTCTTGTCCCCTTACAGTTCTTCTTTCTTGCTCGCTTTTTTTTTTCTTTTCGATCATCTCCTCGGCCTTTGTCGCCTCTTTTTTTCAATCTTTCCGTTTCCTCTTCTTCGATTCTTCATGTTTCTCTTTTTCTCCCTATATCTCTCTGTCTTTCTCTTAATTTATAACTCTTATTTTTTAAAGATAGATTATTGTACTGTTTCTAGTTGTTTTGAAAAACTAATTCATGATCGAAATTGGGCTATAATGATTTAAAAAAGAAGGATTCTCGTCACACACACGCACAAAAGATGTAGAGTAAGTTACAAAACCAAATCTTATTGATCTATTCAGACTGTCGCCATGAAATCTTAGTACGACAGTTTCTCCCACAACCATCCATATCTTCCGCTTTGCTCTACGGATATCCCAAAGGCCATTAATCTAAGGGAGAGCCTCATAATCTGTGACACCGTAAGAGTCCCGAAGCCTCCAGGGAGCCGCCGTCTTAGTAGACCGTCTCTGATTGGACTTAAACCCCAGTCTCACTCCATCGCCCACAAGAGTGCTTCCATAGCCAGGGTCGTAGTCGGCAGTTATAGCCTGGGGAAGGAGAGGGGTAGTAATAGCTCTGGATCAACGTCTTGTATTAACAAGAACTACATGTACCCGTATAATGTAAATGGTAGACAATACTTTAGACTGTCCCAGCAAACATTATAATCATTATTGATATAATCATCAGTATTACCCTTGGGAGTTACGTTCAGCTACACCTCAGTCTGCGTTAGGCTGTTGCATTTTTTCCTCTCCTTCTGGAAATTTCAATGTAAAATAGTCTATTTGTCTTTTTAAAAGAAAATGTCTAAAAGATTGAACTTTCTACAGTATACAACTCATCTTTTATTTATAATCATCATAATTTCGAACGTTCATAATCTTTTTCTATTAAAGAATTATAA
The DNA here is from genome assembly GCA_033675545.1 of Elysia crispata. Lineage (NCBI taxonomy): Eukaryota > Metazoa > Mollusca > Gastropoda > Plakobranchidae > Elysia > Elysia crispata. The sequence continues at coordinate 341,011 of JAWDGP010003865.1, read as the reverse complement.
CTACACAAGAACCAAAATATTCTCTTTTGCAAGTCTCATTATTCCCTAAAACAATATTTCACTTTCAAAGACTTCTGTTTGGGTATCATTTAATATTTATTGAATGCGTTTATGATTGCATCCTTGTGTTATCATTTCTAATGCGGTCGACTCAGTGAAAGACAATTAATTAAAGAAAGCAAGCAAAAGCTTAAGCAATCTACTCTCGAACTCTCAAGTTGGAAGATATCCATTTGATCTCTCGTTCACCCCTTCCTATCTTCTCCCTTTGTTTTTCAGTCTGTCTCTCTGCCTCCTCCAAATTTCTCGCTGCATCAATATCATACTCTTCTCCTTCTATTTATCCTCATCATTCTGTATTTTTCTCTCCACCCCCTGCCCTTCCCCTGCTTGAAGCTCCCCTCAATATCCCCTCACGCACACGGAATGGGCGAATGGCTCGAGCTGTAGTGTATCATAATCCCAAATCACATTGATGAAGACAAACACTGTGTCCCCGGGTCGGGCTCGGGAGGAGCCCCAAATCTCCCAGGGATGGTCGCTCTGATTGACAGCTTGCTTAACCAGACAGGAACACAACCTCCCCTGCCCGCCTCGATCTGGCCGGTGAGAGACCGGGATTCCCCGTACAAACAAACAAACCTGTTTATAAGGTTCGGATTTTTGGGGCTTGAAAGGACAGAAAAAAAAATGGTCCGTATAATGCTGTAAAAGACGCGGCGACCCTTGAACGAACTGTCTATTTAGGATAAGAGCATTTTGGGAATAACAAGTTAGACATGGATGACACTGTCTGGGGCGCTCAGGGGAAAAAAAAAATATGTGAAGATTTTAAGATCGTTGTTTCCAATTTATCGAATATTCTTCTCGGCAAAGTTAATTAAAAGTTGAGTGTCGCCGTAGCGCTCGATGTAAAGTTGCATTGCGATAAATCAAGAAAAACAAAATTAAAAGCAGCTCTAAAAATTACAATACAGTCCAAATCAAGACAATGAACTTTCTATTTTACCCCTTCATCATACGACTAGGAAACAATAAAAGAAATTCATATAAAAATCTTTAAAAGAAATTAGAAGTAATGCAGTAAAAGTATGTATTAAACAAAATATGGAAGTAAATGAATTATGCAAAGTTATTACATCGAAAATAAAATTACACGAAGGATATAAAGAAAATCACCAACGCTTTATCTAATAAGTCCCTAAAGAAAAAGAAAAGTAGTGCTCTCTGGTTAAGAATAAACAATTTTTACAAGATATACAGAAATTTTCTAATCTGCTTAAACGTAAGGTTTCAACTGACCAACTTTTAGCATGCTTGTTGACTTAAAAGGCATTCTAAAGCGAACGGAAAAAAAAAACAATATGAAAACGATAAAACGTCCAAACAACTGCGACGTTGAACTTACTGATAGACTGCACTTTTGAAGAGTTTCATCCAGGTTCTCTTACTCGTAGACACTACAGAATTTCAAACAAGTAAAGATGATTGTGCCTTGCGTTTTGAAGATGTCACTGAAAGGGGATGTGACGTGGTATCGGTGGCCTTTTTTATGTCGCAGCGCCTCCTCGCTGAACGGTGATGACAAGGCAGCCATCTCTCTGATTTCCTCGGGGACCAGACGTGTTTTGAGACACTTCAAGACACTCTGAGCTACACCATGAGACACTTCAGATGACCAGGTCTTCTGGGAGGGGTTGCAGTCTCCAGGGCTGGTTCAATGTCCACCAAGGATCTTATAACTGTCTCCACAGCGGTTTGTAGTGTCCTCCTCTGGTACATAACACACGGATCTGTATTTGCTACGAACGTTGAAATGAGACACTTGAAAGTCTAGATCTATTTTATCACTTTTTAAAACGTTACTTCCGATCTTAAATTCAATATGTTAGTATGGGGCGTCTCTATCCATGTTTGTGAATCTTCGGTTTTCGAAAGAAAAAAAAAGGGGCGTTTCAAGGAAAGCTTAGTGAATTTTTTCTTTATTTGCTATTATTATTGCCAGTCTTTTCTCTTGGGGCTCGGGTTAACTCACATTTTTTTTTTGTTTCTGTTTTGATTTTGGCATTTCGTATTTTCTTTACGTATATTTTTTTTTAAACTCTGAAATAATTTTCCTTTGGTAGAATCAACATCATTCGATGTACGGCTTTGCAGTTAAAAAAAAAAAAAAAAAAAGGTTTAAAATCTTTTAGATCAAAATGACCTTTACAAAACCTGCCTAATCGGTCTAGCACTTTATTCTGTAAGTACTTTACATTAACTATATGCTGCTTGATTGGTAAGATAGCTGGACTTTTTTTTAGATACAACTCTTGGAAGACCATAAGCAAACTTGAAACCAAGGCCATCAATGATAATTCTATCCTCGGGTCCTTCAATCAAGTAATTATTACCCCTTCTCTCCATGTGCGGCTTAGTTTTTCAATCATATCTCTATTCTCCTAGTCAGTGCTCCCAGTATTATTCTCCCAGTCTTTAATCAGTGCAACTCTTTGCCCAGTCACACCACCCGTTTGTCCCTCAATTATAGCCGACGCTCACCACAACAGTCTGCGGTTCGCAACTTGCGATTTGCGATTGGTCACCAGAGGCTATCAAATCTAGCTTGGCCCGTCCACTGCATAATGATATGCTTTCGTGTAATTAATAAGCACTCCACATGTGTATGAATTGCGCCTGTCAGTGTGTTTTTCAATCTCAGTCTCCGTCCCCTTCTATCTGCAGCAAGATTTCTTTTGTCGTGCTATCCCTCTCCATCAGCATTTCCTGCTCGAGCAAACTTTCGGCTTTAAACGCGGCGTCCATCTGTCACTGGCGAGCCGAGAGCCGTCAAGCAGGACACATGGGCACGCTCGGGGGACGTTGGGGCTGGACAATGGGCTCCAAACAAAGTCCGGAGTGTAGTTGTGTCCCCTGGGTCTCTGGCTCAGTGTGATGATAGATACTGTGCTCCACCAGCCCGGAGGAGTTTATGACAACCTAGTACTTCTGTAAAGATGTGTTGGGGACATCGACTGAAACAGAGGGAGAAACATGCTGATACATCAGGTACAACCTGTCATAATAACAAGGCATACGGCGGAAAACATAAATTTATGCATGTTTCAATAATACACATATCACTTGTTTCGAAATCCTTTTAAGAAAATGCATTTTTACAGTGCTGTCTTCAAGGATTTTTTTAAACATTTTCATTATAAGCATTTCCCGTAGAAAAGTCAACAGGTTTTCTCTATGCCTTTGCCTTTAACTGCAAAATATGAATATGACAAAAAGTTGCAATAATTAATCTTCGTTCAGCAATACAGAGGAGATAGGGCTAACTTGGCTCTCATTGAGATGAAGCGGACCACACTTTCTGCCGTGTTGCTTAAAGATAAAACTATTTTATCAGGTCATAGGAATTTCCAGTTATTGATTTTTTTCTTATTTTCACCAAGGACACTCCAGTAAAATTGTGTCATCTGTAAGCTTTGTACATGGTTATCATTATTAAAAGAATGTTTGAATACAATCCTGTCGTGAGATATCTTTACATCCGCGCATAGCGGCACGTCTCGCTGAGACATCAGAAGGAAAACAGGACAGGTTTGTGTAACAGATAGAGAAATCAAGCTGAACTGCCGCTAGCTTTCGACCTCGACAATAAATCAAAGAGAGACGGATATTGTGACAGTACGGCTCAATCAAGATGGTATTCGACTCAGATTTAGGATGACTCTTGAGTAGTAAACTTCTTGACGCGACCACTTGTCTTGCACTCTCAAAGTCCATTGAACAAAAAATCTGCAGTTTAATCAGCAAGAACGATACGACAATGACGTCTGAACGTCGGCTGAGGCGGTCTCCACTCTACCAGCCGATAAAATGGATTGTCTTAATCCAGTGTATAGCCTAATGTACAGTAACCTTTACATCAGAATCTGGAAACAGATTAAAAAGTTTTAATATCCCTCCTCGAATGTCGTTGTAAACATTCTACAGATCTACCTTGTCTTTGGACTGTTAGCGACCTCCACATAATATTATTGTTATTGTCTCTGTTTTTTAAACTTCCCAAAAAATGCGGACTCTCTTAGCGGGAAATAGAGCGTTAGTGTGTTTGGGCGAAAAAAAAAAGTCATTTGGGACGTTATGCCACAAAATCAACCTGAGTGCAATAATCAGATTTGTGCTTGAAAAAGATAAGCTTTTCTTTCTTGGCAGTCATGTTCTTGGCTGTATTATGAAATCAGCCTATTTTGTACGAAAGAGTTAATTTTCCACACTAGTTTTTATCTTAAGACTGATTAAATAATCTAGTGTAGATCTAGATCCAATTTTAAATTTGAGTTTCATCTTGAAAATACCTGTTACGGTTTTATCTTTTTTTAAGGTTCACCTCATCAAGATGTTAATAAGATGGCCGAAATTTTGCCTCTTTTATCTCTTGCGTTTGCATGGAAATATTTGACATTTTATATTTTCCTTGAAGGTGATAAAATTGATATACAGGATCTTTGCGCTTTGCGTTTTGCGGCTATGCCGGAGTCTTGACTGCCCGAACGAGCAGTGAAGGACCTGTCTTAATCAGAGCAGCAATGATAACACAAACATAAACACTGGCATGGATATGGGCACACGTAGCCTGAGAACCGATGTTTTTACTGATATGTCAGCATTAAACACTTGCACCATAAATGAAGATTGTCTCGTAAAATAAAAAAAAGCATTAAGATGTCATAGACTTTTTTTGCAGGGTAGACCAATAGCTGTGTGGTCCCCATGTCTTGCAATAATAACGAGAGAGCTGCAATACAGCATAAAACAAATAAAAAACAAATTGAAAAAAAAAAAAAAAAAATATATATATATATATATATATATATATATATATATATATATGTATACATGATTATATATACAAATATATATAAATAACGTGTGTGTGTGTGTAGAGATAGGCTTAGAGACGATGAACAATCCGGGCATCTCTATTTTTAGCAAAAACTTTGGATAGATTCGACGGTAAAACGTTAGACTGAGAATATAAAGTCCTCTCTTCAAACCCCGACGTTCTATCCCAGACTTTCAAACATAGCCCGATAATCTTTGTAACTAGAGAGGTAACAACAACATTGCATTTCACTTGTCGCAGCAGCTGAAAACAAGCAGCCTTGCAGTTCCTTTTTTTAACCTACTAGATGCGGTCTCTAAAATGCTACTTGTCTTAAGAAGGTGAAGGTTCATTAGCATTTCTTTATCCTTATCCACCACATTTAGACCGAAAATCATAATTCTACAACATCAACTTCTGCGAGGATATAGACATTAATGTCAAACAGCGCTGAGTAATTGTTAAAAACTCCAAACAAATTTTGTCGCTTGAATAAGCTGACGACCCCCAATCCATTGCTGCAAGCAGGGGTCGTGGGAATCAGCGTCCAGGGAGAGACAACGGTTTTTACGAGGTGGACACCCCAGGGGTTGATGACGATACCCAGAATTGTCTGTCTGTCTGAGTCGGGGCCACGTCGGGCCACATTGGCCATACAGGGAGATTGCGACACTGTCAAGACGTCATCCACCTAACTGTGGCTTGATCTTCGAAGTTTGGCGACTCCGAGCTTCTAAGCAAGGCTAGAGCACAAAAAGTATGGGTAGCATCGCTAAAAACCTTATTGAAGAGATAGCACACGTTATGGATGCAAAGAAATAAGAAACAACGATATGTCATTCGGAAATAGAAGTTAGATCTAGCTTCTCGCGACTATTAAAAAGGTTGTTAAGTTCCAATGACAATGCATGCTTTTCAACCCCTTTTTTTGAACTAATTATCTATGATTTAGAGTTCTTTCCCGCACCGGATTAGGCTGAAGAAAGCCCTTTGTATTTGCACACAAAAAAAGAAGAAAATTCAGTGGAGCGCCCTGAAAGAAGATTCCAATTCTAGAGACCACCAACCAGAAAGAACTTTCATTTTCAGGTCAGAGACATTAAGACTTGACTGTATTTTATTGTAGTCACTTAATATAATAAACTTACCGCGTAATAAAGAAACCTCTCCAACATGACCTGAATTTTCTGCCAACAAGTTTCCAACTATCAATTGAGTTTCCACTATGAAAGACTATAACTTCGGAATATTATTATTGCCGTATTACAGACTGTTCCTCCTTCCCCCCACCCCTTCCCCTCCCTGCTTACCTTCTCTAGCAAATTACATCTACATTACTTTACTCCTTTGTAGAACTTAAATTTCTCTCTCCTGTTTTATTTATTTGTTTTATACTCCTTAAAATCGTTCTTACCCTTCCATGTGAGTTTTTCTGGTTGTCTAACTATGTGCATACATGCCTCTTTGATTCTCCCCTTTTCTTAATAATTTTCCCCTACTGTCTTCCCACTCTTCTCTTCCCAGTTCTCTTAGTTCCCAGTAAGTGGCTCTCTACACGCCCAATTAACCCCTAGCTGGCTTAAGAAGCTGCAATAAAACGGCAGTTTGTCTGGAGATCGGGACCGGCGACTTTTGGCGTGTACAATTGTCTAGGAACCAGTAGAATAGGACGGTCTTTGTCCACCATGACTTCTGAAGGAAGAAAGTAAAAAATTCTGAATGAATAGGAAGGTAAAAGCAGGTTTAGATCGTCGTTTTCCCTGATGGTGTTTCTATTGTATATATATATCAAAATGAGAGGTTCAAATGAGAGGAATAGAATGAAAGAGACACAGAGAGAAAGGCAGAGAGATAGATAGATAGATAGATAGATAGATAGATAGATAGAGAGAGAGAGAGAGAGAGAGAGAGAGAGAGAGAGAGAGAGAGAGAGAGAGAGAGAGAGAGAGAGAGAGAGAGAGAGAGAGAGAGAGAGAGAGAGAGAGAGAGAGAGAGAGAGAGAGAGAGAGAGAGAGAGAGAGAAACAGGAGATGAAAATGAATTTATCTCTAGCCCTTAATTGCTGTGGTTCTACTCGGCTAGGCCCAACCAGTTATCGTGGCTACACCACTTTAGCTCTCTAACCTCTTTGACCGACAGAAAGGTCAAAATTCAATGTTTGAAGCTGAGGAAATGGCATCAATCTATGATAAAAAACCGTCTCCGGAAAAACGGGTTTTACTACCGGCACCATCATAAAGGCTGCCTGACATAAAACTGTGTTTCGCTCATTGTTCTTTTGATCGTACAATATTCAGCTTTTATCAGAATCAGGTAACTCGGAAAAAGAGATATTAAATATCTTGTATTCACTGGTCCTAAAGCTGAGTGAACATAAGAATGAATATTTAATGAATCGCTGAACATATAATATTAAATTATATGCACTTTGTCTCTTTTTTTTTCAAGTCTATTATAATAAAACTTCCTGAGATCGTGTTTCATTTCACAGACTCAAAAAGGATTTAGTTGTCTTCTTTCATGCATTTCCTGGCGTCGCGTGTAATAGTTTAAAAACATTTTTTAATAGAAGTTTATTTTTTTGGGTAACAGGGTTGTTTCTGTGAATTCTTTCATTTTCTCAACTGACTTTTGTTTCAAGAGCTAGTAATAATCTCTACTTGAATGTCTGTCTGTCTGCCTGCTTCTCTCTCTCTCTCTCTCTCTCTCTCTCTCTCTCTCTCTCTCTCTCTCTCTCTCTCTCTCTCTTACTCTCTCGCCGTGATAAAATAACTGATAACTCTTTACTTCTCACCTTCTCTGTTTCTCTGTCGCGATCTGCCAATATCTCATTCTTTCTCTGTCTGAAGTTGCTCCTTTCTTTCTTTCAATCTGGACCGGTGGATGTGAATAAATATACCTTTGGAATTATATACACTTGAGTAACGTCTGTATCACCTCAAGGGTGTTAAGTTGTCTTCTGTTCGTCATCAAGCAAACCTGATCCAAGTGGCCTGTGATTTGCTAAATAAGGTGAAGAATCGATTCAGTGATGTAGTCCCAACTTTAATTTATACCACTCGAACTGGACTTTTATTTACACTAGTACTGCAGCTTACCTCGAGTGTAACACAACTTCTTTGTCCTGTTTAAGAGAATTTATTTCACATTGATGATTCATCACCCGCAATGTTGAAGAATAAGAGATTGGTTAGGGCCTGTATCCACCCACAGTGATCGGAGCAGTCCATTTATTTACAAAAGGTGTGAACAATGTGTTCGATTATTTGGGGCGGTGACCAAATATTAATATTCTAAATACGAGTATCGATTCGAGGGATGGCTTCAGTCAAAGTTTCAGACTTCTCGGCCTTTCCTGCATTGTATGCTTTTCAATCCAATGGCTGATTTAGGACAAATTAATACAAAAATGTTTTATATTCTTAAGGGAAGATGGGGCTGCACAAAAAATTAGAAACACCAGGCTTATTGTACCTGTATACTGCACTTCTATTTGGTGTGTGTGTGTGTTGATGTGTTGTTGCGTGTTCCTGTCAGACCTACTTCCGCCAGCACACTCTTACCTCTGGCCTGTCTAGATTTTAAAATGTCAGGAGCAGTGAACTGTCAACACGACAGAGGGAGTCATCTCCGTTTCTTTGTCTTGCTGCCTCGCGTCCTCCTGCGATGTTAGTAAATAATCATGCATTGAGAGGGAGAAGGGGAGGGAGAGAGAGAGAGAGAGAGAGAGAGAGAGAGAGAGAGAGAGAGAGAGAGAGAGAGAGAGAGAGAGAGAGAGAGAGAGAGAGAGAGAGAGAGAGGGAGGGAGAGCGCAATGATCTTCTTCTACCACCGCCTCCATCATTCTAGTATCTTGTGCTTCAAGTGATTTCTGGGCAGATCTGCACTTCAAGTCATTGTTGTACTTGTACATGTATTTAACTTTAATGTTTACATGTAAGGCCCTTTGGGAGGTCAGAGACATGGACGAGTAGAACTGTTATGTTTTCTTGCACTAAATGGCTCCTCTCCGTGACTCTTGACATTTTTAATACTCTCTAGTTCTCCAGACCTGCCTCCGCAGCTACGCATGTCTCCTTTTCACAGTCTTTATTTTATACATGCTAAAAAGGAGCAAAAATAGGCGGTTACCATAATTAACAACAGAAAGAACAAAGATATGAACAATAACAACAACAACAACAACAACAATAACAATGATGATGATGATAATAATAATAATAATAATAATAATAATAATAATAATAATAATAATAATAATAATAATAATAATAATAATAATAATAATAATAATTAAAATAATAAGGCGACAAAAAATATAATGAATGGTTAAAAGCCTTTTATTGAAGCTTACTCTTGAAACTGCTCATACAACATCTGTACACTTAATAAGCCAATGGCCCCCAAATGTCTCTAACATCTTAGCACATTAATTTCCACCTCAGTCTGTCTGTCTGTTTGTCTGTCAGTCAGTCTTTCCCTGCCCCTGTCCCTTCTGGTCACTTACCGTATACCTGTCTTGGAAGTGTCCCTGGGCTACAAAGGCGCCTCTACCTGTGTCTCGTGTTGTCCGTTAGTTTGACTAGCTTGAAGATTTGATTTCTGACCTTGTACCATGATGGTACTGGTGCAACCTCAGAAAAGCCCACCTCCATCGCAAGGTCAGATCCCATTCACCGCTGCCCCGGGGACTGTTAGCTGAGATGGTTGGCCCGTGGCCTCCATCGGAACGTGCACTGACTTAATAAATATTTAGTGCCTGTTTGCTGTGTGTCCAAGTCATCAGGTTGAAAGGTGTTAAGAAAATATCGCGAAGTTATTTGCGAGGAGCGATGACACTTGCACCTGCATGTTTTGAACATTAAGATAATTATAGTCGTATTATTCTGTACCCAATTAAGTGTTGTATGAATGAACTCCATCTTCCCTTCAGTAAAGACACTTTGCCGCTATTATAACAAACTATGTTGGGGCTGGTGTCTCATGGGAAGCTTGACTCTCAGTGTTTACCAGGATTTCTGACCGTCCGACATCGGTGCCACACCGTGCTCTGTACCATGGGAGATGGTAGATTGGTTTAAGGGTAGATACACTAACTACCCCGGTAAAACACGGGAGACAATCATCCAAGCACACACATCTGGATTAAGTTTGGTTTGTTCAAGTCCTCTACACATGGGTCGACTGGCTCAGCGATCGCTTTCAATGTGGCCCCAAACATTCAGACCTAGAATGAGGGAGAAAACTTCAGGAGGGAAAAACATGTAGCATGTGAGTGAAACTAATCAAAAGGAGGAAATGTTTTGGGGTAGAAATGTTAACAGGAACAGTTTTTCCGACTCCGATAGAAGCTAAATTAGGGTTTGAAACAATGGGTATGGTTATACTTTCTTTGTCCCTGAAAACTGCGCCTCTTGCAATGTCACTGGTCAAACGGTGGATCAAGACTAAACTATGGATAGATTAATTTAAAAAGAATAACAATAGTGACGATTACATGAGTTCGATATTTTTCTAAAGAATATTTTTCACTTGTATAATTATTAAGGTTACCATAATAATGATGGGCATAACTTCCTTTGTGTATTATGAAAGAAGACATTTCGGAATAACTATTTTAAAAATCCCTTAAACTGGATTGCAGAGAATGTTATTTCTCCTTAACCTTAAAACTTTTGCTCCATTTCCTGTACATAACAAATCAGGGCAGTTCGAGATGTACGCGTTTTGTTGGAGTTTGCTTTGTCGCCTGAAGGGGATTTTAAAATGTTTTAAATTGTGTGAAGTGTGGACAGTAGAAAGTTTGAAAAACGCATACCATTTGCATAATTATTTTTCATCGGGGGTAAATGGGTGCGGAGGCAGAAGGTATGAATGTTTTTAGGTTAATGTGATCCAGTGAAAACAGCACGAAGAGATGCTTAAACTTTGGAGGTCAATGCTTAGGAGGAAGCTGTTGGGATAGGACCTCACCTTTTCTTGCTAGGAGTAATTCTGTACCAAATCGACTAACAAAGTTGTTTCAGACAGATCAGAAAGAAGGTTGGAAAGAGGGGATGCTGAGGGGGGAGGGGGAGAGAGAGAGGGAGAGAGAGAGAGAGAGAGAGAGAGAGAGAGAGAGAGAGAGAGAGAGAGAGAGAGAGAGAGAGAGAGAGAGAGAGAGAGAGAGAGAGAGAGAGAGGGAGAGAGAGAGAGAGAGAGAGAGAGAGAGAGAGAGAAAGAGAGAGAGAGAAGGATCCAGGTTACTCTCCCTTGATTCAAACTGGTATTTGTTTGAAGTGAGATGCTCCGCTCCCTACAGCGCCCGGGCCCTCCCTCTACCATGTTTACCTATGGTAATTGGTAAGCCGGCTCAATCTAAAACCTTTCTCCTTCTTGCCCTACTCTACCCGTTTTCTATGCAGCCAAGCTTTTTGGGTTCGTGGTATTCTTTCCCTCGATATTTTGTTTTCCCCTTCCGTCTACACAAGTTCATGTATTATTCATCCAATTCATTTATTGTTCTGGTTATAAATTGTTGGTGGCTCAGTAACGACCTAATTTTCAGGAAGTTTTGGGTTTGAATACTGTCTTTACTTTTTCTTGTTAAACCAATGATTGCCAATGAGGCATTCGGTAATTTCCTAATGTCGATGTGACCAATATTATCTTTATTTATTTCAGTTCTAAAAACCGTCACCACGAATTTCACCACCGCCATCAAAATCACCAGAACAAAAGCTTTTTTTGCAGGGGAAAATATTAATTTGATACAGAATATTACTGGTTACGAAACTTGTCACTGCTAAGAAGTTAAAATCAAAACTTCACTTGCCTCTGGTTCACTTAATATACCCTCATCGTTTTAGTTCTCGGAAGCATAGTCGTGATTTTTTTTTTTTATCTTTCAGTTTTCATAATGGCTTACTTTCTATGATTTGAATCTGTAGTCTACTCTTTTGTGCGTGAAGAGCATGTTTCACCCCCAGACAAGTGACAGCGTCAGCAAGCGACAGCGCTTTCCGCCATTAATTTCCGTCGGTTTTCGAGCCGAGAGCAGCCAATCACTGGCCGCTGAAGAGTTCTACTGCTGTCACGCGAGGAGCTCTTTTGCGTTTCTCGCCGGGGGTTCTTCTCGGGAGAAAACCCTGTTAATTAGGAGATTTCCCGTCCGTCTTTTGCTCCCCGGTTTGACACCTTGGGGGGACGAGCTAAAATACCACACGGGCACTCGTTTCCCTTTCATTGTAAAAGATTACAAGACTATTGCCATATACTTGCTTTTAAAGATTTTCTCTGACTTAACATCAAGGAATTTCTCTTTTAGTTTAGTGTAATTATGGTGTTTGGAGAGCAACGGTTTGCATTTGAGGAACTCAGAAAAGCAAAATAAATTTTCTTAAATGATTAAGTGATGAGGTTGCATTATTGTTGTTCATAACTTATTGACCCTTTTATGGATAACATGATACGCGTGGTCACCATTATCAGAATCATCTCTCAAAATATCATTAAGAACCTGAAGAGCAATACTTTGATTGTCTTATAATATATGTCAAGACTAATAAAGGTACATAGTTCATGGTACCTTGAGAAAAACAGCGATATGCAATCCACAGGGGCCATTAGTCTGCTTTGAATGCCAAGAAATGGGGATCTTTGTGGCAGTATGAGCGTTTAAAAAATAACAGCGATTCATGAAGAAACAAAAGAGAAGTAGTTTGCGATATCGGACTCGGCACAAAAAAACAAAACAAAACAAAAAACACCACGCCATCTGTATCATTCCATTGATTGAAAGCATCATGTAACATCCAGAACCGAAATATAACTTCTAAAACTTTTTCTGTATATAAAATTAATTTAATGATGTTTTTCTTCGAACACAACATCAATTTTAGTTTTGGTATTGAGGCTATGGATACTGCCGCTAGATGTGAGGAATTCTAGTGATATTGATTCTGCGCATCATGAAAGCCTTTTTTACATTATGACTAGCTTTTTTGCATGATTGCTAATTGATTAAATAGCTCTGATCTAAAACAATTAGAGCCCTATAAGCCTCTAATCGTATTTGTGAATATGCTCACCTGATGTTTAACCCCTCTGTCCTCTAGCTGCCTGACCGCGTGAAACACTCACACTGAAGGTGTCAAGCGCTAACCATAGCCCTGCCTGCTCGGTCTGTTATGTTGGGTAATCGATGTGGTTCTCGCCCTGAGAGCCCTGCGGCGCTTGCTCGCCTAGCGAAACTCTTATTCTATCAATGCCATGCCCTGTGGCGGTGGTGACAAGACCAGAGAGGTGTTCCACAGCTCCGCGCTACCCAATAAAAAAGATTTGTTTACCGGGTGACCTGGGTTAGCGCGCCACTATGTACACAGACCTACAGGAGTCGGGGGGTGTATTCAACCCTAGTACTACCAAGATTGCTTGGAAATGTTCAATGCACGAGCGCTAGAAGTTCCCCTCAGGGATAAAACTTATCTGAGGGGAAAAAACAAAACAAAAAAAAACAAAAAACCGTGGATCCAGGGCGTGCGAGAAAATTATAGTACGCCTTGTAATTTTTGGTTCCGCGGACAATGAACGACCTTTAGCCAGAGTGTAAATATGATGGTTTATGGAGAAAAAAGATGATAGGAGAGTTAGCGTACCGCGGTGTTGGAATTATGGTAAATTGTTTATGAATGTTGAAATAAGTGGTAACAGTCTGCAGAGAAACTGAGCTAACTGCTAACAGTAAATGTTTATCTTGATAGCGTCATAAAATAATAGGTTAACCTTTCGCTACGCGGATTTCACATGTAGCTAACTTCAAGCTATCTCTAACTATTATGAGGAGCTCTCGTTAGATTTGATCTGAATGGTATACTGAGTTGCTGTGGAAAAGAAAAAACTTAATAAAGGTACATGTAATCTGTCTCTGTCGCCTGTATCGTTCTCAAACAACTTCCGCAAAGCTCAGTTGTGGACTGATTGTAGACTGGTCCGGACTAGTAAAGTTATAAAGAGATAAGCTCGTATCCGCCCATAACATTGATAGCTCGAAGTGGTGTGAACCTTAGCTCTTGAAACATGACGTCAGAAGTTGTGTTTTCTGAAACACTCTTATGGAGAGCAGATGACAAGGAATGCAACATAACCAAGAGGGTTTCATTAAAAGGGAAAAAATTTCTGTATGAAGGTATGTGAGTGTGTGAGAGAGAGAGAGAGAGGACGGGGTCCGCGGGAGGGTTGTGACAGTGTTGATACAAGTGTCACGCAGTGTTGAGCCACAACAGACTACCTCTCTCCGGCCGTTGGTCAACGCTTGTCTCGGCTGGTCATTTTTCGGCCGTCACGGCATGGCTCGAATGTTTCCACCTCACTTCCTCCATTGTCCTTGCTCCCTGTGTCCGGTCAGCTTCGGCCATTACTTCCCTGTCCTAAGCTGCTCGCCAGTGGTCATCAAGACGGGTTTGCTTTACTCCTGACTCTTCTATTAGGGCTATGAAGTTTTGGCTTTGACAATCAAAAATAAATTAAGAATAACCTTGCTAAAATTATTTTTAAAGATTTTTTATTGCGGCTATTCTCACAAGTCTTATTCATATTATATAATTATGGACTGTTTTCATTTTTTCGTCAGTTATAATTCGATATACATTCACATTTTTAAAAAAAAATAAGTTTTAAAGTTTTTTGTTGTAAATTTCTTGCCCTTTTTATGTATGCCTCTATTTCTACACGCTGTTTGTCTGTCTTCCTATCTCTCTCTCTTTCTCCCTTGTCCTTCCCAAGAAAATCCGTTAGGCCAGGGTTGGCTCCGTGCCAGAGCAAACAAAGAGTGGCAAAGGGCAAAGACCAAATCCAAATATTGGTGCAGGGGGAGGGGGCCAAACAGGCAAGGCGGCAGACTAGCCAGCTACTGCTGGAGAAACCCACTTCTGCCCTATAGGACTTCCTCGATATTTTGACCACTACACACACATACACTGTCCACAGCTTACTGGACATGGCTAAACTGTCCAGTCAAGTGTAGCGTCCAGTTAGCTATATAGGACGTGAAAAAAGCTTCAGGAATGTCCCCTTCTCTCAGGTTAAAAGAGAAAAACAAATGGCCGAAGGAGAAGAAAAGAAATGGTCGTAAGAAATCGATACAATGGACTTATCCCCAGAACATACTCGGTCATATTTACCCATAGCTAAATTAGCAAAGGTTACATGATAAATGAAGGTCAACCGTTTGTCTTTAACACAACTCTTGTAGACTCCTTGACCGTAGCCCCCGTAATAGATTTACTATTTAAGAGCTGTGTTTAACAAACCAATTAAATTGCCATATGTGATTGAATCCAACCATCAGAAGGAACTTGCTGTAAAAGAAAACTTGCCCGATCTTTATTTTTATTAGATCGGAAGAAAAATGTCCTTGCTAAATCAACAAACCTGCGTGCATTAGATAAAACTGATACGTAAAACTAATGCAATCTAGAATATATAACAATTTAAATTTTGATAGTTATTTTGAATGAGATAAGGATAACACTATTTACTGTACTAACAAGGTTAAGATTTTTAAACTATATGCACTGGTTGAGATAACACCCAACCGCTGTTCTTTCAACATGATCTGTAGAAGATTTCCCTTTTGTATAATAATGACTGTAATGTTATGGAGTAAATTATTTTTATTCCGAGTTGTTGCTTGACACTCAGGTAGTTTGAATTTCATTTGAATTTTGGAAACAGAAATGTAGTTACTCGTCTTAATCTCTTGACAACAGTAGTATTTCTGAATTAATATAAAAATCGTGTCAATCTCAATGAAATTACATGCTGAAAAGTAAAAAAAAAAAAATCTCGATTTTGGAACGAAATGAAGATCGCTTTTCCAATACCTAGTCAAGAAAGAAAGCGGCACTATTTTGGCAAATATGGGATAAGACAAAGAAAGCTGGATAGAAAGATAAAAGATAAGAAAGAAGAGGCTCAGTCATAGATGGAAAGAAAGATGTAGGCAGGAAGGGGAGTTCTAGCAGCAGTCTTCAGAACTCAATCCAGTTTGAATATTTTTTTTTTCTTTGTGCCCGCTTTGAGCGTAATAAATCCTTGCTGTCCTCATAAAGGATCCATTCTGTGCTTGTATAAAATCGCGCCACCCATTCTTGCTAGCTGCACATCCAGAGCGAGGGCTAATCTAATGGGCGATTTTTAACCTATTCCGTCTGTAGCAGCCCGAGCTCATGCTGGGAGGAGGCGATGTAATATGACGAGAGTAATGGGAAAATAAAATGTTGCGAGCCAGATTGGTCCTCGCTAACAATGGTCAGTAGGTCCATCTATTTTCAGCAGCCGTCCAGTAGAACTGGTGCGTTGCTGATTGGGTCTGGTATGTTTCTCATATTGTGTCCAGTCAGGTGGTGAGCGGGAGGGGGAGAGAGAGAGAGAGAGAGAGAGAGAGAGAGAGAGAGAGAGAGAGAGAGAGAGAGAGAGAGAGAGAGAGAAAGAGAGAGAAAGATAGATAGATAGATAGATAGATAGATAGATAGATAGAGAGATAGATAGATAGATAGATAGATAGATAGATAGATAGATAGAGAGAGAGAGAGAGAGAGAGAGAGAGAGAGAGAGAGAGAGAGAGAGAGAGAGAGAGAGAGAGAGAGAGAGAGAGAGAGATTTGTTTAAAAGAAAACAATAAACTGTCTGAATAATAATAATAATAATAATAATAATAATAATAATAATAATAATAATAATAATAATAATAATAATAATAATAATAATAATAATGAAACATTAAAAGTAAGGAGGTACATCATTGATCTAATTTTTAAAAAGTCAAACATTTACAATAGTTTTGGGAATATCTGTAAATTTGTTATTAGCCAAGGATAGGAAGCAACCCGACGCCTATCTTCTCAATGTACACGAGAACACTTGGTATAAGATTCCTTTGGAACCCAAAGCGAACTTACATACACACAATACATGATTTCTATCCTCTGGTCTCAGATTATGCTAAGTATTTCTTTGTCACCCGATACACCGCTTTACCTCAATGCGACATTTACAACGCAATTTTCAGTAATAAAGCTTTTGGCGATTGTCTGACTTGGAGACGTCGTGAGGAATGATCTCATGAAAAGGTCATTTAGCCAGGCGAGAGCCCAGTGCTGGTCAGTGCTGTAATGGATGATCGCTGCGAGATTGGACAACTGGTGACCACCACAGCAACAGCAGCAGCAGCAGCGCCAGCTGTGAACAATACACTAGGCACTGGGCTCTTCGCAATACCCAGACGCCCGCCTTTTGTTGGCCACAACCCGTCTGTTGTGTCTTATCTCGAGATTTGATAACCGCTCTGTTTGTAGCGCCCCCCTAGGTCGCACGGTCTTTGAGCGCCCAGGGTGAGAGATATCACTTTCTATTGCTAGGAGGTCGTTTGACCTGAGGAAGACATTCCGGTTTGCTGCTAACTTCCAGCGATTGGTTTGGTAACTCCATTCTATCAATCGGAGACCAGCATTGGTGTAATTTTATACCCTCAAACCTTGGGAGATAGCAGGGTACTCGACGCGCCAACCGCCTGTCCAATTGGAATCCAGATGAATGTACTGTATTGCATTGGCTTTTTTTTTATTTTCGTAGGAACTTGTTTTGCGCCAATTATAAGTGTCAAAAATCTCTAGAGAACAGAGACACTTGAGTTTTATCAGAACTCCTTATACATTTATCATAAAGAAATAGGGAATATTGCACTATCTATACTTAAGATCCCCTTCTGGCCATGTAGTTTCTCCTTCGTTATCAAATAGCGTTTGTCACTTGCTTGTTGCCTAATGACAGAATAATAATGGACGGCCACTCCTGTTGGGATTATTTCATCTTGATACAGGTAGAAGTTACAAACACTAACATAAATTCTTTTACCTCTTTATATCTGAGTGTTTGACCATGGGCTTTTAATTTTATATCACTATATCGAATTTCCGCGGTTCTATGTCACGCGAGGCAATAACTCCAGCTGATGTTACCACGATCAGAGTGTACGGGTAACCAACTTCAGCCTATAATCACAGGACTTCGAATAACTGCCGAGATGCAAGAATTTCTGGATTTGAGTATTCAGTGTAATAATACATGCTTGGCCAAACCTGGATCCCTGCACACTAGACCCCGCTGCAATAATCGGAAAGATAGCGTTGAGCATAGCGGCGTCCAAAACCCAGAAATCTTGCGTGGTGTCTGAGCTCATTCGGGTGGGACCAGGCGTGCCGAAGAGCGTCTGAGGAAGATAACGATTTTATTGTTGTCCAGGTTATAGCCGGGATTAGAGGTGATCGCCTGGACAGGAGACCCTGGACATGCCGGGCTTTGTGCGGGTCAGGAGATGGTCAGTCTAGATGGAAGGTCGGTCCACCGATGGCCATGGTGGACAATGACGTAGGCAGACTCGGACATTGTCCGTGGCAGTCTTGAGGGTTGAACATTCCTCAGGGTGTGGTGGTCGGAAAGAGGATAGGTTAGAGAGAAAAGGGGGGAAGGGGGGGGGGGGAGAGAGAGAGAGAGAGAGAGAGAGAGAGAGAGAGAGAGAGAGAGAGAGAGAGAGAGAGAGAGAGAGAGAGAGAGAGAGAGAGAGAGAGAGAGAGAGAGAGAGAGAGAGAGAGAGAGAGAGAGAGAGAGAGAGAGAGAGAGAGAGAGAGAGTTTAGAACCAAGTAGTACAATAAATAAACATTTCTCTCCGTTAATTTGAGAACATAAATATAACATCGCGATGCACGAATGCCATACATGTCATATTTGGGTGGCCTACCACTCCACTGTCTACTACAGAAGAGATGGGCCAGTATTGAGTTACAGCCATACAATAGATAGGCTACCTAGCGTATGTTGTTCTACATACCTCGGCCAGAGTTCAGGTTTATTTACATTGTAAAATATAAGAGATCGACCGAGCACTGTATTGCTCTTTGGTCATAGCCTGAGAACGCTCTATACTTTTACACAAACATGGCCGTCTCTAGGTCTATCTGACTCTCTTTCTGCCTCTCTTTGCTCCCACTTTCCCTTTGCCCTGACTAACCCTGTATATCGTGTCTCTCATCCTTTGTAACAATCCATCTCTCTTGTAGAGTTTTCTGTCTGTATTTTTCATTTCTTTTTCCCTTTCGTGCCTGTGCATGCTCTGGTACTCAAGCTTCCGGCCATGTTGTGAGATACGATATTCTCTGGCCAAGTTCTGCCCCTAAAACCTCTCGGACGGCAGGGTTTTCTGTCTTAAGTCAACCATGATGGTATCGATATGCCACCACTGTCCATCCAAATCTTTCCTCTCATGGAATATTTTTAGAACAAGGTTCTCCACAGCCCAGACGTCTAAGACAAACACAACTTTTAATTACAGCGCGCACGTATTGGGTTATTGGTTGCAAATTGTTTTGTTATTCTGATGCCTATGAATACGCATCATCAATTTCGCTTGTTAGACCTATAAATCTTATTTCTCAAAGCTCAAGGATGCGACAATTCAAAGAGCAGTTGATACCTATGGCGACATATCATTGAGGATTTCTTTACCTGTCTTATCTTTGTCTGCCTGCCTGTCTGTCTGTCTGTCTGTCTGTCTGTCTGTCTGTCTGTCTCTCTCTCTCTCTCTCTCTCCCTCCCCCTTCTCTCTCTCTTTTTTCTCTCTCTGTGACTGTCAGTCTGTCTGTCTGTCTGTCTGTCTGTCTGTCTCTCTCTCTGTCTCTCTCTCTCTCTCTCTCGCTCCCTCGTCTCACTTGATTTCAGTTAGTTCATTAGGAGTGATTCATTTGGTGAGCTGGAATATTTGTATTACCTGATTTTATGCTGGGCGTCAAGGTTTTTGTTTTGTTTTTGTTGAGAAGGCCAACTTTTCCCTCAAGGACCACACAGCATACTTCAACTCTATTTGTTTTTAGGGATGACGTCATGAAGTATGTCTAACGCCAATTGAAATTGAGGATGTATAATCTTTTGTGATGTCACCTTTAAAGAATGCAGTAAAATACTCAACTAATTTTTTCATGAAACAGCTTGATCTGCTAACTTTAAAATGATAGTTACACGTAGACAGCAATATTAATAACGGACTAAGAGAACAAGCGGACCTTCAGTCAGAGTCAGAGCTAGATTTAGATTTAGATCCAGCATAGGCTACCATAGTTTAGATTTCCTCTCTCAGAGCAGCTTTCATCCAGCCAATGCTAGATGAGAGTGTTTGAGCACTACTGCAGTACCCAGCCCTGACCAGGAACACCAGCAGGATAGCGGGAATGATACGGGGATGTGGAGTGAGATGGGAACCAATGATGACGATTATTTACCGGCAAGAAAGTTTTCCCCCGTTGGGTGGCGGTTGTTGACAGAGACCCAGCAATTAACTGCCAGGCTTCGGAGTTCAGTCCTGCCGTTAGAAAGATGCCTGGGGGAGATTTGGAGCGTTTGAATGGGAGGGTCATCCCGTAGATGAAGGAAACGTGGGGAAGACATTCACTGAAGTTCAGGTTGTAAAACATGCGGGATAATTAAATGTCGATTTGTGTTGAAATGCTCTGGTTAGTTCTTTCTTCAAATTTTTACAACGTAACGCCCTATTTGCTTTATCTTCTTCTGGAGTTGTCTCAAACAACTCACTTTTCCGTTTGACTATTTATGACATAGTCACTCTCTCTCTCTCTCTCTCTCTCTCTCTCTCTCTCTCTCTCTCTCTCTCTGTCTCTCTCTCTGTCTCTCTCTCTCTATCTCTGTCTCTCTCTCCCCCTCTTTCTCTCTCTCTCTCTCTCTCTATCTATCTATCTACCTACCTACCTATCTATCTATCTATCTATCTATCTATCTATCTATCTATCTCCCCTTATACCAGCTAACTTTTACCCCAGTATCTATTGATCTATTTATTGCTCCATCTGCCCTTTCATCTATCTGTCCACCCATCTACCAACCTTTGCACCATCGTCCAGTCTATTTATCTATTTTCATGATTCTTAACGTAACCATTCAACATTCTTCACGACTCTATTTATACGGTCTGTAAATCTATCATTCTTCAAATTTGAGCTTATATTCCTTTACGAACGGCTCATCAGGCTTGTCCGAGGTTTTTCTTCTGGCTCTGCAATTTTACTTCATTTTCACTCTCTAAATGTTTTTTTTTTTTTTTTCAAAATACTAATGATATTCGTCTAGGTAAGCCCAAAGCTGCCCATTTTCTAGTTTCAATCAATTCCTCTACGTCAATGTTAAACTTGTTTTGCTCGTTATCTCGGGCAAAAAAAAAAATAACTGTTTCACCAAATCAGCTCAGTTGAGAGGTTCATGTAACATAGTGTTCAAGAGAGTTCTTGACAAGATCTACACCCTGATAACAACGTTGCTCGCCAGTTCCTGCACCAGATTAGAACACTCACAATCCTGTCATCTTCCTGATAGGGGATGGTTATGTGAAACCTACGCTTTGACGCGATTACCCAAAAGCCTAAAAAATCTAGTCTTTATCTCTTTAATAGACAACTCAACCTTTCATCTAAAATAGTTGGAAGCGTCTACGTCATAAAAGGTTTCTGACAGGTGAAATCTCTGAGATCTTGACTTTGTAGTCTAATTGAGAGCTGATATGGAGTGTCAGTGGACGTCGTCTTAGTGCTCTCATGGATTGTGTCAGTGGACGTCGTCTTAGTGCTCTCATGGATTGTGTCAGTGGACGTCGTCTTAGTGCTCTCATGGATTGTGTCAGTGGACGTCGTCTTAGTGCTCTCATGGATTGTGTTTTTACGATAATTGTCAACCGATAAGTGAAGTTCAGAGAAAGCGAAAACATACACGTAGGAACAGGCTACGACCTGATAGCAACAATTACGCCTTCATTAAGGAGATTAAAAAAAAAAATGTAAAGAAGATAAAAACTCGAACTTAGCTTATGTGTGGAGGCTTGTTTTTATGTTAACAATATTGTGTTGACATATAGAAGGAGATTCATTGCTCAAAGAAGTAGGCCCATCTTTATCAATACAGTTTAAGAAAAGGTCAGGAACAAGAATGCTTAATCATGAAAAACATAATTAAATTGCCGTTAGCGTTATGATTTTTATCTTGAACGTAGCCGTGTGATTGTTCCTTGTCTATATAAGTTAATACATTATTAAAATTATCTTTGATAATAGTTCACAATTTTTTTTTTAAATTTGAGGAGCCATAATTTTCCATGGGACATGGTTTTAGACAAACTTACACTTTGTCATCGGTTTAAAAAAAAAAAAAGGAACCGAAACAACAAATCTTTCTTGCAAGGGGAAAAATGAGAGTCTTACTATTTTCGACGCTACATTCCTTTCAGTCTACTCAAAACAACAGGCTGAAACTAAGGGGAGCAAATAAGAAACAGATCAAAGAATTGTAAAATTAATGCAATAAATAAGTATAGAGCTGGGTTTAAACAGGATACTTCCTCTCTTCAACAGCCAGTTTTACCTCAGGTTGTTTCGATCCTTCCCATCCCTCAGGTTTGAAACAGGAGTAGAGACTGGCTCGCCCTAAGCGAGATCTCTATCTCCTTCAGGTTCTCCCCACACTGGAGTCCGTTACCGTGGACTGGCTCGGGTTGGGACGCGGTACAATATGTATATAATACAGGCCTGCGTCTACAGATGTTAAGATAGTGTCAGTCTGTTTTGGGAATCATGACTGCGCTGTCTCTCTCTCTCTCTCTCTCTCTCTCTCTCTCTCTCTCTCTCTCTCTCTCTCTCTCTCTCTCTCTCTCTCTCTCTCTCTCTCTCTCTCTTCTTTTTCTTTCCTCGATAAGTTTTAGTGTTAAGAATTAGTTTTCCCCGTCATGGATGTAACACCATAGGGAATCTATAATGCTGTGATTTTATGTTTCTTGAGAAATCCGAAAGGAGATATTAGCGAGTCCTGATGCTTAAATCACGCTCTTAGCGTGGGGTCGACGGCCCTGGTCCTGGTCTCCTCAGGCCTGGAGTCGGGCGCGAGTCCTGAATGTTTCATGATAAGTACTGGTCGCCAGGTACAGCCACTACAAAGGTCAAGGTCATGACAGCTGATGTGTTCAGGTAGTGCTCACGCCCTGGGAGAGTAGATTGTGTTATGCTGGATCTTGGGAGGTCGGTGAGAAGATAAATGAAAGAGGAAAGGGTTTAGAACCAGTATGGAAGGAAACAGGGATCTCTTGAAGTATAAAACGAGGTTTGGAGTACATTGGGGACAATAACCGGGGTAGAGGAAGAAGTGTGATGCAGTGGTGAAAAGTTGTTTGGTAACAGTGAGGCTTTAGAAATATTCGAACAGAAAACATTCGACAAACTGAGAATAAGGAAGAGCCGAACAAAAAATCGAAAGGAAATTAGCCTCATGGGAAACTGAAACCCGGGGGATGGGGTGGGGACAATTTTTTTTCCGTCAAACACACAGGCAGAAGGTAGAAGATGTTAGAGAATGATACTTTGTGGGAAGATCTGAGCGAGAGATAGTGTGTTGAGTGTCTGTCTGTACTGTGTCGACTGATGGCGAGTTGTATCGAGTGTCCACTGTCCAGGCCCAGCTGTCCGAGCCGTGAGAGGCCAGCGTGTGGAGGTGTGACGGAGTTACCGTTCATGTTACAGACCTGTCGTGAGAGACCACTGGGCCCTGTCACGCCCCATAGAAACAGTACTAATAACTATGATAATTACTATCGATAGCCAAGCTATCTGATTTCTTTGCTCTTCCCCCTGACACATAATTTACGCACACCACAACCAACACCCCTTCCGCAGTTTAGTGTTTCTGCTATGTGGTAAGTCCCACAGTGTGTTAGTTACTGTGAATTATGAGCAAAGTCAGATCGCTCCCAACCATTTCAAGGTAGAAAACTTTTCGAGAGAGTGACAAAAATTGTAAAAACAACACTCCGTGAAGGCCTTCGCATTCGTAATGGTGATGTGAGCAGCACTTGGGTTTCTTTCTATGTCTTTCTTTTTCTTTTTTCTTTTTTTTAATTATATAAATTAAATCAAATTTTACTCCTGAGAAAGAAAGTGCTTCGCAGTAATAGTTATCCGAATTTTCTTAAATAATACATTTTTAATAAAGCGGAAATACATTGGCGACGGCTTAGAACGGAGAAAATAATAAAACGCACATCACTCAAAACTTGCAGACAATAATGACATGTTGTTCAGGCTAAACTGCGTACTTCTCTGCCCCAGATGAAAGGGAATTGCTACTTCGTTTTGAAATTTGTGAGATACTTTTCTTTTAAGTAGACTGAAAGGAATGTAGCTTTGAGAGTAATAAGACTCATATTATTCCCCTTGCAAGAGAGACTTCGGGCTTGCGACATTGGAAAAGAAAGTTACTTTTATTTTCAGAACCCTCAATTCTTCACATAATTCATTGTAGCTTATATTTTTTCACATCTCATTTGCTGAAAAAAAAATTTATTGTCATGAAAGAAGGTTGTTTTTCACAATCCTTTAACCTACACACCCAATGATGACTTTATAACTTACCCACAAGTAGTCGTTGAGTTTACCGAAGTGGTATTGCAGTTCTGACAGTGCATAGAGCTAGTGATGTGTGTAAAGCATGCGTACTGTGTAGACCTGAGTCTGGGTGAAGTTCAGTTATCTCACGCCACCATCTCCTGATGGTGTCATTTCCCCCAGGCCTGGTTACATTATGATCATCTTATTTCTCTTAAAGTGCTTTATTCATGAGGAGCTCTGCCCAAATTGTCTCCCTTGCTCTGCAGACGACGCCACTTCTTTACAGACCTACGAATTTTATGTCTGGTGCGAGGACTCAGTTAGGATTGGCTTCTAATTTCCGAGACGAAAAGTTATGTGTTGTTCGCCTTTCAACAAGGATTTAACATCTTTTCTCTACATGGTCACGCTTTTTAAACTCAAAACTCAAGATAAAAAAGAGGATAGTTATCTCAGTTTTGTAAAACTCTCGAACCGAACGAACTGGCTAGGGCAACAGGAAATGCTGCATCAACCCTTTAAATCAGTATCCTTTTCTCGGGTTTAGCCGAGCTTCACCAAAAAAAAAAAAAAACAAAAAAAAAAAAAAAAAAAAACAAAAACAACAACTGTATTATCGAGTGTTTTATCTAGTCCAACGATCTTTCTGAGTCTGTGGTTTTATGTTCTACGGAGGGAAGAATAATTATGTGGGTGGGCCTTTAAAGTTTCAAGATTATTTCCCTTGTCCTAATTGACATTGCACCTAAATGGCGAATGGTTTTTCAATGAGTGAACGAAGTGTTTTTTTGAATCTCCTGAGCTTAAAGCAGCCCTTTCAAACTAATAAGTTCCACTCTCAAGATAAATGATTTCAGAAGATTGCAATGTCTTGTCTGGTTGCTGATGTTGATAAAAATTTTCTACTCCACCAATTAACTTTTATCCTCTCCATTATTTTTGTACTCTCCAATTTTTTCGCCCCTCCCCTCTCTTTCACCCCTAATTATACATTCTGCTGTACCAAGATCAAAGTACGTCTACTCCTCTCCTATCCTTTTACTTCTCTCTTTCTTTCTTTCTCAAATCTTTCTTTTTCCGCTATTTCAATTATTGCCCTAACTGATCTTCATCTCTATACATATGTCTGTCTTTGTGTCCACACATCACACCCCCGCCTCTCTCTCTCTCTCTCTCTCTCTCTCTCTCTCTCTCTCTCTCTCTCTCCCTCCCTTCCTCTCTCTCTCTCTCCCTCCCCCCCCCTCTCTCTCTCTCTCTCTCTCTCTCTCTCTCTCTCTCTCTCCCTCCCCCCCCTCTCTCTCTCTCTCACTATCGAGATCTCCATCTCCCATGCAGATAGATCCTCGGCCATACATTGCAGCAGCGTAGAGCGCGCCTAATTCAATAATTAGAGAGAAGAGCCCTTGTTGCGCTCGACTCACTGGGTTTGTTGGCATCTTCAGACTTTCTCTTGCTCCGATGCTCTTCAGCTCTGTCACTCTATCTGAGGTGATAGGAGTGCCTCTCACATCATGTGAAACCTACCGTGCTCCAGGTCATCGGGCCAAGAAGGCGGTCCATTGGCGTTTCCAGCCTAGTGCCTATAGAAGAGAAGCAGTGTGTTAGCCCGGCACGGTACCCTTGCCGGTCCGACGCTTACATCGTCTTGCTTATTCATTTGCTTGTAACTCTTGGTGCAGTGCAGCGTGCATGTCAAAATAATTTTCCAGCTTAGACAATAAGAGCTTTGAAAGAAAAAAGCATATGCTGTAATTATTATTATTATTAGTTTTAAATTAATTAATTAATTTATGCATTAACATCGG
Source organism: Elysia crispata (assembly GCA_033675545.1). NCBI lineage: Eukaryota > Metazoa > Mollusca > Gastropoda > Plakobranchidae > Elysia > Elysia crispata. The sequence continues at coordinate 314,860 of JAWDGP010003865.1, read as the reverse complement.
CGAAGATTCAAGAAGAGATACCCTTTCATCAGATAAAGGATGTGTGAAAGAGCATTGAAAAAATTTTTTACCTCGCACTGGTATATTTGAAACGGTTTTATAATCCATGACGTGAATGAAGAGCGTGCATTTGTCAATCTAGAAGCTGTCTTGGTTAGTCATAGGCCTCACTTTCCCCCCAAGACAATGAGCGCTAAAAGTAATATAAACATAACAGTGAGGATTCCGTGTATTTTGTATGTCTCTCTCTCTCTCTCTCTCTCTCTCTCTCTCTCTCTCTCTCTCTCTCTCTCTCTCTCTCTCTCCTTTTGACACTGCCTGTCACACTCTCTGTATCTCTCTTTATTAGAATAAATAATTACCTTGCTCCTCCTATAATATTGTAGTTTGTCCTCTTCTCCCCTCTCTCTCTCTCTCTCTCTCTCTCTCTCTCTCTCTCTCTCTCTCTCTCTCTCTCTCTCTCTCTCTCTCTCTCTCTCTGCTCTTTCTCCTGGTACGTCCACACTTAGGCCTACACCCAAGCAGTTTCATGACAGTCTTCAGAAATCTTCTGATCTACTCTCGGAGGTCAGTCTAGGGATCAATGAGTCCCAGCATTTATTGGACACGCGCCACTGATCAGGAACCATTAGGTGTCCAGTCATGCGTGACCTGAGGAAAAAACCACTGGGCTAGCGGCTCCTCCTGCCTTACAAAACACCAGGCTGTCTTATGAGTGGGATTATGTGCTGCTGCTACTCTGATCCGGTAATAGGGAGGGAGATCACTGCAATAGGACTGTTTGGGGAGGGAGGGAGAGAGAGAGTGAGAGAGGGAGAGGGAGGGAGAGAGAGAGGGGGGAGAGAGAGGGAGGGAGGGAGAGAGAGAGAGAGAGAGAGAGAGAGAGAGAGAGAGAGAGAGAGAGAGAGAGAGAGAGAGATCACTATCTGTACCAACTTGGCTTCTCGTAGTGTCCCAGCACCTACTGTTGACTTGCTAGTTCCTTTGTTCTTCCTTTCTTCCCCACAAACTGTCTTTAGTCACTAATTATTTTTTGCGGACTTAAGTTTAAGTCTGTTAAGGGCAACAAAGCCATGCATCAAATATCATCAATACAGTAAAAAGTATATCGAATCTACACTATCTTCCTGTATCATGTACATAATTTTCTCTCTCTCTCTCTCTCTCTCTCTCTCTCTCTCTCTCTCTCTCTCTCTCTCTCTCTCTCTCTCTCTCTCTCTCTCTCTCTCTCTGTGTCTCTCTGTCACCTTTAAGTCAGGTACGCCACTGCACTGCGCCATAACTTGGGAAGAGGGGAAAAAACAAAAAAAAAATAATTCTCTAATCCCTACCTCCTTGGGGGAAGAGAGGCTAGCGTCACCAGTTCCCTAACAATTCTACAACACAGCCCTGGTGTAATCTGGCTATTAAGCGAGCTGGAAGGAAGTCTGATCTGAAAGGAGAGAAATTTTATTCTCTGTTAAAGCGATCAATAAAGGAGCTATGTAAGAGGAGAAAGGGCTGTTGTAAGAATTCTGAAACTTGAAACCTTCCATAGTGTTAGTAAAGCCTCAGGAAAATAAGCAACACGCAAGTCTGTGGATTGCGTTTTTCAAGAGACAGCAAATCTAGGAAGATGGCATCACACAGTGCGGTATTCAAGCCCCGCCGTATTTTGTTGTTCGGTAAAAATCATGAAGCTGATGCTGTGTGAAACTTATACGTGGTTTTCTTTCCTTTTTTTTTAATAATAAAAAAAAAAAAATTGAGCGATCTATTTGTCTTAACGAAAGTTCAGATTTACTTGTCATTGCTTTTATGTTTGGATGCGAGTGCCTTTTCAGCTAGAGACTCATTGCTAAAGGTATCCATCTGAAATGAGCTATAGCAATTGTTCTACTAAAAGATATTATAGTAAACTGGAAGAGAGGAGAGTAAAAGCTGGATTCTAGTGGATTAAAACATAGGCGGACAGTGGTGTTTTAGTACTGCAGAAATATCTTCAGAAAATCACGAAATATATTCACAGTAACCAAATAGCTGCGAAATAAAATGTATTTCAGCTAAATTGTCAAACAATTGATAAGAAACAACTTTCAACCCACACCAGCTCGATAGGTATAAAGATAGTTGAGGAAGACACTCTTGGTGTATTCTACAGGTTGCTTGGCTCGTCATTTACTGAAAAACATCCAACCAAAAAAAAAAACCAACCTTTCAAACAAATCTTTTTCTTACTCTTTGATACACGCGCAATTAATCTCTTATTTTAAACAATTCTATTCCTTCCCACAAAAAACGGTTCCCCGCTGGAAATTGATTCAATGTGTTTGGGCCTGATATTCAAATATAGAAAGGTAGACAGGCGGTCACATACACAC
>JAWDGP010003865.1:302500-310000 GCA_033675545.1 Elysia crispata | reverse complement strand
GAAAAAATCAAATAAAAAGATCAGACTAAAATCGAGCTTTATAATGGAGAAGTATTTTGAAAGGATTTCTTCTTTATCTATTCTGAAGAGAAATTTGTAAGGCATCGACATGACGCTGACTAAAGTCAGAAAAAAATTACCTGTTGGAAAACTCACTCACTTTGTGCAAAAGTTACTGGCAAGTCTTTTCACCCCTTTTTCTCCACGTCTTTTTTCAATTTGTTTTCGAGAGAGATTAACGAACAAGGTGAGTTTGAGCTTTTGTTTTCTCAGATTCGGGTGGCTTACAATTTGAGAGAAGGAATGCCTGCTAGTGGAGGATGTCAAAACAACTTATCGCCTGAAAGCTCTGTAGTCAGAATCTCAAGCTGTGAGCTGGAGCTCTTCGATGGGGGGTTGTGTTCGCTTCACTTCGTCCGCTTGGCACCTCTTACATTTACTCCAGAATCTAAAATCTATAAATCTTCCCCTCAAGCATCCGCATCCCATGCTGATATCAAGATCTAGGTCTCGATTTCTCCTCCACATAGTTTCCAGATAATCTACAGCTGCCACGATAAAAACAAGCAAAAAGGTTTATTGCTTCTTAGTTTGGGATTTTGAACACGTTATAGTGAGCTCTTTCTTTAAAGCCATCGCTCTTTGCGTCATTCTGTTCTTCAACGAATGGTTTCCAAAATTACTCAGACAAGTATAGCTTTTCAAAATTTGTTCCCCCTTCAGAGATAATAAATGCGATCTTAACGGACGTCATTAATGCAAAATTAGTCATAGCTGCTGGGTTTGCTACCTCTTGTGTTGCCTAAGTTTTTTCCACACCCCGACAAGTTCGATGCATGTGTTTAGTCTGGGCGGTGCCAACTTTCACCAGAGTCATTGGTGTGGGAATGAGCAGGTGGGAGCTAACGTTGCCATGGTATCCAACTTCAATATTTTATTTTATTACACGTTCTGTGACATGTTGCGTCTCGACCCGTATGTTAATTTGTTTACCCCAAGCTTTAGCTCGAACAGTATCTTTTAGTTATTCAGGGTCCCTGACCACTTGAAATCCATTTTGATAACTCATAAATAGCAATAGAACTGTTTTTGCTTGGATTTTTCTTATTGTCACTTCATTTCTTTTTTTTTTTATCGTAATGTTTCAGCAAATAATTGCATCCGATGCAAATTTTCTTCATCATATTTGATGAAATATATAACATTTATCAGGCATTCAAAGAGGTATACACTATCTCCGTATAAGAGTCCTCGGGTAACTAATGGGAACAATTTACCTGAAACCATGAGACTGATGTCCACTGCCATTTCAACTAGGTAAGCTGTTAAATGAAGCTAACCACCTTACGGTGATGTTAGATGGAACACACGCACGAGCGGGCTTTACATCTCTGAGTTCACTCTTCACTCACCCCGTGAGCGGGAGAGAGCACGGGAAACTTTGAATGGAATCACACACTAGATTGAATCAGTACAAGTCCATAATCTCCGTGCCCTAGCGTCGCATCGACAAACTATTTGTATAAACACGTGCGACCAGTCAAAGTGTTTATTCGCCCTCTTCTGACCAGTCGCTATCTATGAGGAGATGTAAAACACTAGGGGTGAGCAGGTGCAGCGAAGCGAGTGATCGGAACATGCCTGACATGCTAGCGCTGGTATCGGTCTGGCCACAGGTCGATTGTCGCACAGGTTATCAGGCACTCCATCAGCAGCGCTATGAACCAGCTCGCCTTGGCACCTGAGGATAAACTGAATCATGGCTGTAAGCCAGGGATGTTCAAGATAATTATACACGTTGCTATTACCCCTAATTTTATTGCAAGTGAACTAGGATTTAATTAATTAAATTTTGAAGTAATCCAACAAAATAGGAAAGCCTAAATCTATTGTAGCCATAAGATATTAAGAGCTGTTCTTCAGTCTAAAGGTTCAAGCGATTGGGTTAAGGTCAGGCTCAGCTGTAAATTAATTTTCCTCATTACCACAAGTTCCTCGAAACAGCTAAGTCAAATCAATTTCTGGACGCAAGATCGAATTCTGTATGTCTAGCAGGAATGATAATCCAACAGGTAAAGCCCTCCATAGAAGACGTCATTAAACTAGTTTAGTTTTAAGAAATAAATAGATTAATTATCTTTGACTGATTACAGCTTTCACTGTGGGCTCGGTGCCGGAGAAATCTCACAGAGGTGGTGGGTGGAGGAAGCCGTGCAAGGGTTGCTGTGCGTGTGCTGGCCACGTGTGGGTGTCAGGGCGTGAGTAGAGTGAGGTTTAGTGATCTAACGTGAGTCAAACAAAACCATGAACGGCTTCTCGTGTGAGTTGAGAGCTAAGAGAGAGATTTCCTTCTTAAACATTATTGGGGTAAATCTTTGGCTGCTTCAACCTGCTCGATGCAACTTGATATAACCCGAGTGAGACGCGCCCCAATGAAAATCTTGACGGGGTTCGTCGAGCTGTGTTTCTACTGCCGTGAGGAACCGAAGATGCTTTGATATTTTCTTTATGTTCTGACAGAAGTCTGAACCTGCCTTCTGATAAACTAAACCTTTAGCAAAGTATACATTTAGTCTCACTGCTGCAGAATGAGTAGAAGCAGGTACATGGTATTCTGAATATCTTACCTTCACCGATTGACGATGGTGATGTCGAGAGCTCATAGTGTCAAGGCTGAGTTAAATGTTTGTAAAGAGAATAATACATTAAGAACAACAACAAACAACGCAATGAAAGAAAACTAAACTGTCAACAACAGCAAACAACACAATGAAGGGAAAACAAAACTGTTGGCATAATCGCACAATCTGCAACACGTGAAGGCTAGTGTCAGAACTGCGTGAAAGAGATAAATCTGTTACGGAATGAACAGTCAACATAGAAATTTTTTTTTTTTTTTTGATAATATTGGATTGTTTTTTAAACTACAAGCTCAGGCTGGAAACAAAGGTTTTTCTTGAAATGTTTCTTACCAGTACCACCATCTTCAACGAAAGACGTTGACATTTTGCTGGAAAGCTAACCCAGCAGGAATGGGAGATAATTTCTCTAGGTAGACCGACGCTATCAGTCAGCGACATCTGTAAACAAACTCATGTTGCGGCACCGCGCGCCAACAAAATAAACCGCGCTCGGGAGAGAAAAAAAATTGCTGCGAAATTGGAAGAAAAAAAAAAGGTAAAAATAGAAATAGTTAGAACCAAGGTAGCGTTTTGAGGCAATAAGGAAATGGGGCGGTGCGAAACGAAGTAGCGGTGAGGAAAATTAGCCTGTTTCTGGATTTTACATTACATTCTCCCTGAGCTGTCTTTATTTAGCTTTACTAATAGTGCCTAGGCTCCGTCTCTCGATCTCCCTTCTTCTCGCTAAACAAACACTGTTATGTTTTGGCCCCTGTTTTTTTCTTGGAATCCTTGGGGAGGAATAGAATTCTCTGGCAGGTAGATTTGCTAAATAGCGTCATGGTTTTCTACTTATTGGTCGCGTGAAATATTTTAAAATCCCATTGAGTTCGAAAATCCAGAGCGCTGCTGTATGAAGAAATGCTAAAGTTTTTTGCGTTGAGAATCTCTGGCTCACTGGATGTATGCGTTATTGTATAATTTAGTTTGTTGGTGTCGTCAGGGGCTGCCCTCGATGTTTGGGAATACCCGAACCAACTGGTGAACTTTGCCGCCCTTTTAGAGAGCCAGTCAACCTTACCTTGTCTGAGGTTTACATTCTGGTGCAGTGCATCGGTCCTGTTTATCTTCAGAGGTCACGAAATATGAGGGCAAATTCATCAAATCTGCTTTCTGCCTATGATTTTCCTCTCATCTCTTTCATAAGATGTTTATGTTCACATTTTTTCTTTTCGCTTTTTTTTAAGGCTGTTGATATTTTCAATAAATAGTTTTGTGTAAGAATTTTAGAAATAACACATAGTGCAAGAGAGTAAAATTATTCCTTATTTTATTTTTCCAATTTTCTGAAAGGGAAAAACATGATTTGTTAGAGGGAAAATAGTAAACGACAAGGTATCTCTCTCTTCGTCCATACCACTAAAAAATCTAGACTAGAGAAATGCAATTAATTTTTTTTAACACACTATAAACCATTTCCAACATGGACCGCGTGATAGGAAAAGCTACACATGGCTCTTGCTCTGTGTACAAAGCATTCTCTACGGAGTTCCCCATCGACCCCCCGCTGCTGTAGATGATCATAACCCAAACCGTGAGCACATTGTTCAGCGCCCAGTAGCGCGCGTGAGGTCAAACCTTTGAAGTTCACGCTTGTCAGTTCGGGTTAGCTCATGTACGCGCGCTTTGCGTCATATTTTTTGATGGCGCCTAAATTGTCTTTCTAAAAACATTAATAGAATATTCCTCGAGCTCCAGTTGTTTGTTAAAACTCGCAGTAGAGCTCGCACAGATGTTCGTTCTTGAGTTATCGTAATATTATAGGATAACCCGTCCGCAGCTTATATAATTATGTATCTTAAATTATTCTGCTTCATCTTAAAGGTGCAATAATGATCTTAACTACTATTTTACCGACTAAACAATTCTCTCGCAATACACTATTGTATTATCTGAAATTGGCGACGGCAAAATACACAGGGAAAGAAAATTGCTTACTATGGATTCATCACTCTCTTCTAAACTATGATATTTTGTGTCGTAAACATCGCGCTAGAAAATCAGTTTTTGCACGAGTAATCTAATTCAAATCAATCTGCCAAACACAAGATGCACAAGTACTGTACATCGAGTGCTTCTCCTGCGCACCGCTTTTGTAGCATACGGTTAGTAATGGAGAAATCTGAAGGTGAGTTGGCATCTGACGGATACCAGTCTGGATAATATACACTAGCCGGCTCACACTGCCGCGCTCTACACGGCCTGGAATGTTAACTTCAAGTGTCTGACATCTACAATTCTACCTCCTGGAAGGTCGGCAATTGCGGTACATGACAGAAACATTTCGCCTCCGGTGGTATGTGAGTGAGACGAATAATGTTCTGGGGATGTTTACCAATAGCAAAGATACTTCAGACTCGTCCCCTCTCCCCCCTCCTATCATGTTTCTGATACCACATTCAAAGCGTTGCATCTTATCCGCTATCAAGTCTGCGTGTTAGAGAGCTCAACCAGCAGCCAGAGGAGATTCCCAAGACAACTCAATCTGACCTTTTCCGCTATAGCTGCGAACTAAAACGATTTTTTTGTTCTCAAAGAGAAGCGCGAAATGCAAGAAGTTGTTCCTAGAGTCAAGATGGCTCAATAGATACTGTCGCCGCTCTTACGGTAGTGAGGATTGAATAACACGAGTATTGAAGAATGATTACAGAAACCCTTGACACAGTTGGTACTATTTACCTTTCAGAAAATAGGTGTTTCTAGTCAGCTAGCATAATATTGGTTATTCTTGTCACAGAAAGTAATAGAGATCCAGCTAGATCGTGTTGTTACTCTGAATGAAATTCAGTCATTTAGTGCCTGCTCTAAATTCGGTTACTGTCGCCGATTGAGTTGATGGTCGAAACATACTCTCTGACAACATTCCCTATGGCGAATCGGTGAAGTCTATCACAAGATTTATCGGAAGAAGACACGATCTTCTCAATTATTTTCTTCCAAAAAATAACTTCAGCAACCCACATGAAAGAAGGCAATATGACGCCGTGGCTTTTGTTGCGGGTGGTATCGGGGCTGTGTAAACAGCCAGTTATGACTTCTGAAACTGATCAGATGTAGGTCAACTCCCAGGTTCAAACAAAGATCGGCTCCGTCCTGTATAATATATTATAAACATCGATCTTCCACTGCTGGTAGTGTTCCAATATGGCTCAACCTGGGGAACACAAGACTCAGGTCATCACTTGGCGTATGACCTTTGACCGGTTGAACTGAAACGATATCCGCCATGAGGAAATGATTAGACTTTGTCTCTCAGGAATATGGCTGTTGCCATGACAACATATGTCGCTACATAGGAAGAAAATAATTGCGGATGGATCATGGCTGATCTTTTTCAGGATAAAATTTCATCCAAGATATTGTGTATCTGTAAATTATTACTGACGATTTAGAAATTCCAATTCTTGTAAGCAGTACCGTATCAAGTTTGAAATGTAAATCCTCCAGTTGCTAGTGTATTCCCAGTAGCTATTTGTCTCCATTACTCTACGAAGGTTCAGGTCCCATTGTGCGGCTTACAGCTGGGCAAACAGGCGGATTAAAATTGTTGCGGAAGTGACACATGACCTTTTGGTGTCAGACGACAGTGTGCCGGTTGGCTTTTCTTCGTCAAATTAACATAGTTGGTCAGATGCCTCTAAGATGTTTTTATACATCGTGACTGTGCCGAATAGGGAATTGTTATAATAAGTTATAGGATTGGAAGCTGTTCATCTGGATATCCTTTTCCATCGCCGTTTCTTTCTTGTCAGTCAATTATTATAATGTCACTTTAATTAATTAAGTGATCAGAATCAAGTTCTCCTGTCTGAAATGGAGATTGGTGGAAAGCGTTAATTCGCTTAGCCAGGTTTTTGAGCGGCATGCAGAGAATTTTGTTAACCCACGATCCACTTTAGTTGTTCCAGATGTTGGGCATCGCCTACACCTTTTTCATAATTGTTGTTTGCGCTTTTGCCTTGGAATGCTCTTTTCGGTCTTCCTTTATCTCCCCGACTCCTTTTTATTTATTTATTTTACCTTAATTTTGATTTTGCTATCCAACTTTCACTTTAACTCAACCAAAGACTGATTTATATTGTATATCAAAAACAAAACCAAGAAAAAAAAAAAAGAAAAAAAAGAAACAACAACCAATCAAACAAACAACAAAAAAACAAAACAAAACAAAACAAAAAAACTTCCTTGCTTATCTAGGTCAACCAAATGTAATATTTATGCCAGAATAATTTTTGTCGTAGCTTTATTCCCAATGAGACTGATATTAAACACATTAATGTCGCGTCAGAAGCGACAAAAATCTCACTCACGCAATCCGGCTGCTGATACAGGCTGGTTGACGCAGCTACACCACGGGGCACCTCGCGTGCACTGCATAATTTGTGCGCATTGCTGTGTTGTGATGCGCAAACTGAAGGATGTAATGGGGAACTCTTTGCTGGCGAAGATGGTGAGAACATTGTTACAGAGCGCGCATGCACGCACTGGGCTGTCTGTGGGCCGTGAGCTCTAATGTGAGCAATGCCTTAAGTATTGTGTGCATGTCTGTACGAGCAGAATCCAGAAAAGATTCTCATGAGCAGAAAATAACACGAATATACGCTTATGAATGAGCACAAGGTTCTTTTTATGAAAGATATTTCTTTTTTTCCTCTGTAAGGACAACGCATCAAGTCAATATTTGCTATGGAGTGCGGATTGAGTGCGGAATCAATGTATCTCTAAATTAAAATGTTTATTAAGGCTTACAAGTGACCTCTTTCAACTCTCTAATAATGGCCAGAGTAATTACATCCTGGAGCAATCTTCTCACAGTGAC